>JAOTQP010000001.1:36977660-36991142 GCA_026413545.1 Cichladusa arquata
AAAAAAGCCTCCTTACTAGAAATACAAAAGAAAATGCCAGTGAAACTTACATGCTTTCAGAACACCCTGTCTCTAGAGCAAAATACCAAATAAAACATAAATCCACATAGTGTTGTTCCCAATGTATCAGCACCATGTCTAATTAAGCTTTTGTAACTGCTGGAAGCCTTGTCTATTTCTCTCTTTTTCATTATTTCATTATAATGAATACACTGAAAAATTAATTTGGAAACAAACTGAAAATGGAGAGGAAACAGTTACATAAGGAAAGAAGAAAATCCACCACATTACAAGATCATTTTGATGTTTCCTTGCATAACATTACAACACTAAATTACAGCAAGCTTTAAGGATAGACTCAGGCACTGGTGTAAAAGTGCTCTGAAAGAGAACTGAACACATCTACTTCTCTGCTTTTGGTACTGAAGACATCTATCCCACACACCACCTGGGGAATGCCACTTTTCCACAGGCTCTATTATGGGCCTTGAATGTCACAAAAAGTGGCTTTGACCAGCCTGACTATCAAAGAAAGGTTAGAGCATAAACCAAATGTTTTTGCTTTTTTGTCTGCTACAATTCTGCTAAGACTTCTCTTTGACTGACCCATGAGAACAGAAAAGGTTTGGATGCTTTTATTCTTGGTCCATCACTTTTGTCTGCTTCTGATACAAAACAAAGCCCCTAAAATCACTAGAAATACATCCAAACCAGTTTGACTGATCCCATCCCTGGTAGACTGCTCATGCGTCCTTTCAACCTGTTTTTCAAAGAAATGCATTTATGCAAAAGGACTTTCCCTCCCAAAAGATCAGTCAAAAGAGCTCTTTGTTCAAACTGGAATCTGCAAATATCTCCGATATTAAAAAAAAGGTACTTTCTCTGAATAATTTTTTAACTAAAACCTATATGCTATCAGAACTGTCCTCTAGAAGTTAATCTAAATGACATGCAATTTTGGTTGACATATTCCTTCATATCCAAACTCTCATTTTGTGTCACTAGTAGGCACAAGAGTGTCAGAACAGTTGAAGTTCTTCAGTACAAATCTTCTAGACCATGATCCTGCTGCTAGGAGTACATGTGTTCTTCTACTTATAGGAGGAGGGACAGGAAGAACACTCAAGTTCTGGATGGTCATTGCCTGCTCCAGTAGCTCACACCCTTGGTTTCCCCACTTTCTCCAAGACAAATGCACAGTCGTTTATTGGAATAATCAAATTCCTGCTTTGTTTTCTACTGCTCCCCTGATAAATTGTAACATGTTATATTGCTTCTTGTATTCGCAGCGTTGTTAAGAATCCTTTTCAGAGCAGCAATAACTAATGTAGGAAATCATCATTATAAGTGTGTTTCCATGTGTAGATTGTTTTGGTTTTGTCAATCTTAAATTTCATCCAGAATTTTTGCCTAGTTTTTTAGTACTGCCCACGTCTTCTGTGAGTAGGCTTGCTTTATTGAACCATCTTTAGCAATTTGTAACACTGCCAAACATTGTTAATTCACTATTCACATCACTTACCTGAACATTGAAATGAGAAAGCTCAGGGATGTAATTTTATCCATCATGAGAATGCTTATTTTTAAATGAAATGTTTTACAGTCATTTTAGCAGCTTATAATGTCACACAGTACTTGTCAAGCTGACATAACTGCTTTGAGGTCTAAGGTATAATTAGTGAAAAAGCACAGCAAATTTAGGATTTACTTGAGTGAGATTTATCAAATATTTAGTTTTAAACCCAGACTTTAGCATGTTGCTGAATAGGTGTGTAAGCTGAGATATAAAATTTAAAATACAACAAAAAACCTCCATAAAACCATAAAGTCACACTTTTCAAGCACTGATATTTTTGTGTATTGTATTCTGATGGAATAAATAAGTGTTCTAATCAGAAATAGCTCATAAACCAGCACTAAATTATATCTGATTTTCAAATACATTCCACTTTTAAACTGTTATTGTTGAATGCTATTAATTCTGTGGACCAACAAAAAAAGGCTTCAGAAGCCATCACTGCAGAATATCACAGTGCAAATAAGAAATACAACAGGTGTTCAGGAATGTTTGATCTGTGGACTAAAGGCAATATGTTCTCCATTAATTGTATAAAGTCACTTTTGTGATTTAAAATACTTAATAATGAAGGAAGCTGCTCCTTGCTAGGGATTTGAAAAGCCCTGTATGGTTTGATGACAAGATTGTCACTGTCAGTTAATAATTCCATTCTCATTGAACAGCTCTGACAATGTAAAATCACTCTCAAAATAAATCCTTTTATACTAGGAGAAAGTAATAATAAAATACATTGGGAAAGTTTTTCTACAGAGTTATTTTCCCACTACATAAGAAAATGCAGCTACCAGTAACTGAACAAACTCTAGGTTAAAATTAGCAAAGTTACAAATAAACGATTTTTTGTTTTTCAAAATTGTCAGGGCTCATGAATAATTCAAAATGAGAACAAAGGCTAAATTATAAATCACCAGATAAATTAATTATAATAATTCTGCATTCCCCACTTATAAGTATGCAAGTACTTCACAGTCTACACAGACACAATAAACCCTTTCTTCTCTAGACTTCTACAGCCATGACCACACTATGCATTATGACCCTTGAAAAGTTTAAACTTTAAACTAGGTCACTATATAGATTTTCTTATTTTGAATTGTCTGACCCTCTCGTGAAGAGGCAAACATTTGTCATTTATTTTGAAGAAATATGGAAATGGAAGCTGAGCATTAAAGTGTTCATAAATTAAATTTTGAGATATTATACAATGCAATGTGTAAAACATGAAATGGAATTGAATTTGTGTGATACAACTGAAGAAAAAAAGTTATGCTTTTCTTGGAGTGATCTGTGTATAGATATATGTAGTGATCAGTCTTAGAAAATGTGTCTGGTGGATTAAAAAATTGTATTAACAAAGAAATTAAGAAAGAGAGAGAGTTACTGTCTAATGTGTGTGTTTCCTGTTGTCACATATTGCTGACAAATTTGTCTTTTGATTAATAGAAGACAAGAAAAGATTTTTATATGATAATGTGGTCTTGAACTTCTTCCAGTGTCTCAGACTAAACACACTTCGACATATCCTGCCAGTGAATTTACTGCCAGTTAAGAAAGAGTGTGCATAAACCAGCAATCAATCTCAAAGAAAAAGCAAAAGAAAGTATTTTTCAATATGACACTCAGCAAATTCCATAATATAGGAGCAGGTCTTCGCCAAATTATTTTTCTGTATGGCACTGAGGCCATGAACAAAGCTATGAGGCATCCAACTGCCAAATGTGAGAAATCAGACTGTCATCTATTTTTCTCAAAAATTGTGTATAGTAGTAAGGAGATGACTGAAAATTTGAGTGAACCAGTTAATATTCTCTCAGAGCTTCTGTTAATTATCTTCACTGTTGCTCAGGTATAGCATACTTAAGTAAGCCTCCATATATTTTTTATGCTTGCTACAAAAATTTAAATAATGGAGAATAATAAATAGTCTGGTTTAAGTTTAATAAATGTCTAAACATCACCTCCATGAGATGTTGGGTATGGAGTAAGATGCAGTAACAGTATATCCAGGTTTTGGGACAGCCACGTGCAAGATTAAAAACAGTTCTCCCTTCTCCCTGGTCATAGATCATTTTATACTAAGAGAGGTTTAGAATACATTTTGCTAAATTTATATATCTTATTCAAAACTTTGATCAGTCTAAACAGGCTGCCTCACAGGAAATCTTACTATTTATATATTGGTCAAGGTAATGTGAAATTTTTGAATCAACCTCTTTATTAAGAGGTCTTTTCCCTTAAGAAATTTTATCTTCTTAAGATAGCCAGAGAAAATTGTTCTGAGATCCATGAGAAAAGATTGGGAAAGAGCAACTTGTCCAACCAGGATTAGAAATGGCTTCAGGAACACCTAAGAGGTGAAAAAGGAGAGCAGAGCTGTGCTTCTCACAGAGCAGCGTGAACTGGGGCAAGTGGGACAAGAAAAGACAATGGACATGGTGTGAAGTGAGTTTTACCACAGTGAGAAAAGACAGTGGGACAGATTTGCCTAGAGAGGTTGAGCAGTCTTCATTCCCAGAGTTTCTCATTATTTGTTTCAAAAAATCCCTGAAGAACCTGGTTTGATCTCACAGCTGATCCTGTTTGTACACAAGTTTGGACTGAGGACATCTCAGAGTCCCTTCACATGTGAATGATCCTGTGATCCTCTGGTAATATCAAATTTCAGCATTTAATGTTTTGAAGGTCCCATCCAACATATGTTCCTGCTTACTAGTGATTGATTTTTGTATTTATAAAATATAGTTGAAGTATTTAGTGTAGGTTCACACATATATTCCTTATAAAGATAGCTCTAGGCATGAAAAACTTGCCTTTTCATTTCAAAAATAACAGGCATTTTTTTAAAATTTGAGCAAAATTCTATTTTTTTTTATAGTTCTTCCTTGTTTTTGTTAATCAGAATAAGAGCAACAATTGAAAAATCACAGAAATGACAGCCAGTTGTTTGTTTCATAAAGTATTTATTGTTTCAGTCCTCAAATTTTCAGTTAAATGAAATTTTACTTTAATTTTGAATTCTAAAATATAATATTATTTTTCATTATATATACATGATTTTAAGCATATAAAAACATTCCCAAAATCTGTCATCACAGCTGTGACCCTAGTTATTCTCTAGAGATATTAAAGCCCTCCAAACCAAACCAAACCAAACCAAACCAAACCAAACCAAACCAAACCAAACCAAACCAACATAAAACCCTGTCCTCTTCCTCTTTTACTCTCCCTTTTTTTTCCTTTTTTAATCTCCGAAGTTTGAGGTTTCTAAGTGATGGAAATGCAGTGAAGGAAAATAATCTACACAATAGGTGGTCTAGGAGTTTGTAGAAGTCTTCGTATGCCTTGTCTTAATAGTATATTGTCTGTAGTTTCAAATTTCTCATGAAATATGTATTTCATTGATTATTCAATTCAGATTTATATATACTATAAGGAAAGACAACGTTGAAGTAGTAATCAAAAATTAACTCCAAGCAAGATGTTGACTAGTTAACCAGTCACCCTTCATGCTATCATTTCTCACCCACTGCATGTTGACAGTTCTTCTTAAGCCCATTTTAGTTGATCTCAATAACAATCACTACCAAATTTTCTGAAGGTGAACTCATTTATCTTATACTTAACATTCAGGTTTCCTCCTATTCTCCTTGAGCTGTGAGCAGTGTTGTCCTTCCAAGTCCAGTAACAATCGGGAAGCAATGGATTAATTCTAAAGTCATACACATATGAAGAGAAAATTATCTTTCCTAAGAAGAACAATATATCCCAAAAAAAGTAAAGGACCCATGTTCAGTGGCTTTATAAAATTTGACAAGCAATCTCATTGCAACCAAAGCTGTGTTGCTGAGCTTGTGTACATGCAAGAAAAGCCATATTATTATACATAATTAAATCAATTATTTCCTACAACACCAAGAATATAAGAGCAACTTGGATTTAGTGATGCCTACGATGTTGGGAATTCTAACCTGAACGGTTGTTCTGACTGAGGCATCAATTGTACCTTAATTGCATTCTCCATGTTACAATAATTTCTTTATTAGGACACTCTCAATGTCAGAATGTGATGGTTTTAAGGTTTCCAGGATTCAGATCAAGATTCCTGCTGAAATAGAAGCAACAGAAGAGAAGAGAAAGTAAACTAGTAAACTAGTACACGTCACACTGAATTGCTCAGTAATGAAAAATATAGGAGCTCAAACTTACAAGCCACATGACAGGAAGAAATGTATATATTTTCCTCTTTTTTTTTTGTTTCTAATTTTGGGGTGGATATTTTTATTTATAATAAGTACCCTTCCAAATATTCTATAGAAAAAACAAATTCAAGGTCAGTTATGAGCTACTCCTGAATGAGGAGTGACTATGCATATTTTTGTTAGGTACCATTCTTGAAGACTAAGAGTAATGTAGATTAAAAAGGTACAAAACTGTGGAATTAAATATAAAAATCTTCCAATAAAATAAAAAAAAAGAAAAACCCAATCTGAAAATGGTTGTTACAGTGAAGTCATAATGAAAATTAAAATGACTGTGTATAGTATGCAAAAAGACCACACTCAATTATTTTCTTTAAAAAACTTTGATTTGCTAAATTTGACCTACAAGTAATGTAACATCGTCATTTTCAATAGGAAAGATAAAAATATGACCTGTGGTGACTAATCATTTTCAGCAAGTAAACCTTTTCTTTAAATAAAAAGTACTCTGTCCCCTCTTTGGACGATAATGATGATTATTATTAAGTATTCTGTTTGTCTTTTAAAAATGTTCTTTAAAGTAGTTACTGACCCTTTATAATTTGATTTAATAGGAAGGTCTTGTAAAATAATACTGAGATTCTGCTCTTGTGCTCTTAGCTAGACTATTTGTTCTTCTTAGCATTTGAACAATTACTGAATAGGAGATTCTGTCATACTAAATTGATATAGATTCCATTATTCCAACAGCTGAATTATCATTAAGCATTGTGTTGCTAAGCTTTATGGTATGCCATTCTTTCATTAGCATGAGTAAGCTTGCTTTATTTCCTAATATATAACTATTTTTCAAACCCCCAAATGAAATTTTTATCTGGGTAAGATTATTTAATACGGATTCTATTAAGAACTGGAAAGACAGTTTAAAGAATTCTCTCTCCTGGGGCAATATAATGAGATGTTACTTGGAGATTTGAAAGGATTTATATTAAATTATTTTAGGATTTCTTCAGGAAAAAAAAAGTAAAAAAATAAATCCATTTATTTTAATTCTTATGATCCTAATAGGCACTAAAATACATGGTATTACCTTTTTCTATTAACTAAAAAAATCAACTCCCAAAAAAACCCCAAATTAATTTTCTTTTGGACAAATGTCACATCATATCTGAAATGTAAGATTTTTTTCCTGATGTTATGATTAGGAAAGATACTTCTACAATAAAGAAAACAACTTGAGAACAGAAAGTATCAGAAATATTAAAATGCTTTAAGCCATTCAGCATTTTATTTAATAGATCTAGATAAATGTTTAAGTACATCCAAATACTTGTTTCTCCTCTAGAGTTTTAGGTGTGTCATAAGTGGAATGTAAGATTCATTTCCATGATGATCAGCTGGAATTTCCCCAAATAAGCAAAAAAATCCCCACCAAAAACATGTGGGGGATGGGGAGGTGGAGAGAGACAAAGGGGGAAAAAAAGAGAGAGATTACAGTGAGATATGCTTTATTTGACGTATTCTCCCTGTGGAACAATTAATTTGGGGAATTTAATGGAGTTTTTCACTAACTGATAGAGCTGTGTAATGTTTCTCCATTCTTCTATTAAAATATTCTAATTAAATCAGTCATCCTAGTCCCATCTGTTATATACTGCTCTCATGTGGGGTGGCTGCTGGATTCTCTCCAGGGCAGCCACTGTATTTAGCTCTCTTCATGGCTGGTTGGATGTCAGACATGGCAGAATCTTGTTCTCAGTTAGAAATTACTGCTAAAATATATTTTGCTCTTACATCATACATGAAAGAAACCCCAGGACAATATGCCCATCACTAAAAATTGTAGGTTGACAAGGAAAACTGAATCATATCTCCCTTTCATTTTCCATGGTGCTGGAACGCTTTTTAGTTCTTTTGAGACAAGGAAGGACAAATGCATCTTGGAGAAAAAAAGGTGTCTAATTTGTTACCCTTTACAATGAGTGCTGTAGAAACTGTTTATCAAAGGAATGTTAACAGAGTAGATGACAGATTATCTATGGCGCTACAAGGGCAATTGAAACCCAACATACTCGCAAATCTTCACAAGTGCATCACAGAGCTGAGTGTCACTAGACCAGTTGTTACAACACTTTGGACAAAATCCTGGTTCCACTGAAGTCACTGAATTTTACATTGACTTCAGCACAGCCAGGATTTGTGCCTCTGAAGATAATCTATATGCATCTGTCAACTAACTTAAACTAAATGTGTTTCATTCACTCCTTAGAATAAATGAGCTTTATATTTTTCAAGGTCAAAGTTGTTTAAATTAGTTCAGCTCTGATTACTTTGTCACAGGAAGGAGGTACCACCACTTTAGTTAACCATATAGTTGTGGTGAGAGACATATGTTCAAGTGGAAAGATTTATCATGTTTATACATTGGGTTGATAGTTTATATTCTGTGTCTGTAAAATTTGCAATAAATATGTAGAGTCACCTTTAAAACCAGCCAACCATCAGCTGATTCACTTAAATGGTTATGTTTCTCAGGCTTTCATAAATTTTCTTTAAAACTTCCACACAACTTTCTGTATCTATTTGCATGAGTAGAATATAAGTACTTGTCAAAGGGTGAAATACAACAACTCTGAATTCCTTTACAGAAGTCATGGGGTAAGAAAAATATTTTGTAGATTTGCACAGGTAAGGTATAATCCTAAAGAGTCTAGTAAAGCTTAATGGATAGCAAAATAGTTGCAAACAGACTTCAGGAGAGCCCATGGACAATATTTGTGAAAAGTAATGACAAATGAAGCATTTCAGAAAACCCAAGTACTTGCAGATAATTCATGAATAATAGTTGCTATTGAAATAATACAACTTTTCTCCTCCTTAATGTGGTCCATTAAACTCCTAGAGAATTCTGTGAAAGCAGAAGTAGGATTTACCACTAAAAAATAAAGCAGACTTAGTGTGCAGATGGTCCCCACATCTACATATACACTGTGAGGGAGGGAGAGATTTGATTCCCTGAATCGGCTTTATGTCCTTCTCATTTTTAAAAACCGAAAGAGCAATAAACTTTTATTGAATAAATGCAGTGACTAATTAATTGGGCACTCCTTCCTTCAACTTAAAAAACAATTTATCCAATCAGTGTAGAATACTGAAATTATCAATAAGTTATCCATTAAAATATTATGAAATTGGAAGTATACAATTAAGATAGTTTGTGAAATTATTAGGGGAAAAAAACACACAAAAAATTTATACAAAACATAGAAAGTGAGAAAAATAGATACATAGAAATTTTCTTCTGAGCTAACAACTCATCTGACCAGCATATCTTTCCTCATAAATATCTGTATATATTCACATTCTAAATTACATATCAAATATCTGTGGCTACACACATGAAGCCTAGAAGTTTTATGAAATACATTAAGATTACCTCCCTCCAGTACTTTCCTTACTCAAAAACATGTATCTTAATGATATGTATCTCTTAAAACAAGATTTATTTACACAAAACTTCTACTCTTTCTTCAGTAAGAAATCTGTCCCAAAATGTAAACTTATTAAAACTAATCTCTGTCGGGGGTGAGGGTGGTCCCCAACAATACTTTCTAGGGTTCCTCTGATATTAGGGCTATTGTGGCAAAATAAAGAAGAGCGGTGCGACGACCATGACTTGCAACAAAAAATACTTTAATAATAATGAAAACAAATGTGGGACGATGCCCAAAAAACTGAACACTAACCAGAGTAGGAGCCGATGGTCGAAGACAAAGGTGGAGAGAAGTCCAGGGTATAAACGTGGGGCAGGAAAGGGGGTGGAGTCAAGGTTAGGATCCAATGGGTATAGGGGAAAGTGGTACAGAGGTGGGGTAAGGGAAGGTAGGGTCCAATGGGGATACAAAGAAGGAATAACATTCTAGGGGCTGGGAGTGGTGATGATGACTGGAAAATGAGGGTCGGGAATGTTTATGAGACATTAACATGGGCAATCCCATAACTCCTTGGTACAGCAACTTTTGAGATCACCACAACTCACAGATGCCTGCCAAGGTGGAGGGTTGGGGTATAGGTCTTCTTCAGTAATGGTTGCCTGACTTGGAACAGAGGCCAGGCTGATTCCCACAAATCTCCTCCCATTATTCTATTTAAAATTTTTAAAATATAAATTTTATTTACAATACAAGAATTTCAAAACCATCCCATAACAAATCTTTATGGAAAATATAGATTTTTTTTTAATATATCTTTTAATTAATCATGGATCATAGTGGAAGGTGTCCCTGGCCATGGCAAGGGCTTTTAAACTAGAAGGCCTTTAAGGGCCCTTCCAACTAAATCAAATTCTATGTTTCTCTGAGTATTCTGGATTATTGAATTTGAATGCTGGTTTAATTCTCTTATCTTTATGAACTCCTGTATTTGCTGCTCTTTTGTCAACTATGAATATTATTATTGCTGCATAACTAATGGTTAATATTTAAGTCTACAATGGCACTTCTATTTTTGTTGGTTCTTTGGTTCTGGTTGGTTTTATAGGTTCAGTGCTTTCTGTTAGAGATCAAAAGTCTTTGCCTTTTGTCAGCCAGATAGTTCAGTTCCCATGTTGAGTGGGAGGGCCACCTTCCAAAGCCCTGCTGGATTAAAAAAGAGCAAGAAGCAAAGAGTAGGAAACCACATTTTCGATACAAAGCCTTCAAAAATATCAAGACAGCTGCAAAAAGCAGGATGTGAAGTGGAAGAATGGAAAAGACAGTCAAACATGTAACATGAGTTTTGATATTTAATATTATTTTGGCAAGACACAAGATGAGTATGACTCTACCACATACACGTGCCGTCAGCCCTCCTAACAGACTGCAAAGTCTCTTTCCCCCAGCAATCACTGAAAAATGCAGGTAAAGGTTATTTCACGATGCAAAATGGTTCCATTACTTAAGTGACTTTTCACAGTATAAAAATGAGTGATGGAAAATTTCTAATAAATCACTAATTTATTTTACTGCTATTGAAGATTTGATCAATAATTTAGATTTTCCTACCATGTACACTTAATTTGAATGTGTTCACAAGTTATCACTGAGAATTTATTCCTTAGGGAAATAGAGTTTATCCTCAATTTATTTTATCTAACATTTAGTTTTATCTAATTACTTTTCTTATTTTGAATCATTTGATTTTAGCTCCCTTTACATCCATAACTTACTTTGTTCTTTTCTTTTAGAAAATAGCCCCCCTGTCAGAGGGCCATTTCCAACAGGACTTTTTTTCTAAGCAGTGTTTTAGTTATGAAATAATATCTATCTTCTTTTCTCCAAAATAAAATTTATTGACTTCCAGAAAATCTTGATCATGTCCTAAACTCTCCTGTTCAGACATTAGTGCTGATTTCTACACTGCTATACGCATAATCATGAATTGTTGCAAGACTGCAATATGACTGTAAAAGACAACAAATTGAAAAGGTGGAGTTTCATGATACTTTATACAGAAGCAAATCACTCTAATTCGTAATTTATTTTGGTGTTAAACATGCATATAAGATATTTTACTATTGTTTGTTTGTTTTAAATGTCATATTAAAAATATGGGTACATTATATTCAAAAAGACATTTTAGATTTTCCCACTCATGGGGAGCAATTTCACTGTAGAAGGAAAAACATTTTTCAAATAGGAGCTAGTCTAGTCCTAGAGGACTAGATAATGAACTTTAATGTTGTGACATTTTTATGTACTGAAAAAATATCTCTAATTTTAACAGATTTTAATAGTTCTCTTTGAGAATCCATGAGGCTCAAAACATTACTATAATGTTAAAGCATTTAGTATCATACACAAAAGTAAAATAAATTAGAATAAAACCAAATCCCTGGGTAGTCTAAAGTATTAGGCTTTACTTTTTTCTAGTCCTCATTTTATGAAATATTGCACACTAAAAGAATGAGAGTATTGTGTCTTGTTTTGTTTAGCTCTTGTATATGTTGACTCTCCATTATCAGCTAAAATATGTCCTTTGAAAAGGGATTTTTTCCTTGTCTTTCATAACGTCCCCAAAACGGCTTCTTCAGAAAGCGTTTTTGAATGCAAGCAGAGAAAGGAAGAGAGAATGAAGAGCAGTCCTCCAAACCAAACCCAGTGGAGCTTTTGGGCTCTTTTTGCTGCTGAAGAGAGCAGGCTTGATGTTGAATACTGAACACAAGCCACGGTTTTGTGATAGGTAGTCAGAGCAAGCCAAACCAAAATGCTTCTAACCTAACTCTCATGAAGAAAGACCTCATTTACAGACACTGTCTCATGCTGGAAGCTTTGTGTGGCTTCCACTGACAAGCAAATAAGTGCAAGTAATCAGGCTTTCAAGAGGTAACTAAAATTTAGGTGCAAATTATATTCAAAAATTAGGTAGTCTTTATTGTGTACTTGTGGACCTCATCACACTCTCATACTCCACATATAGTAGCAATTTTAGAAAGGAACATGTTTTCTTTCAAAATGAATTTAAGTATAAAACAACTAAGATCACAATAAAACTTCTTACAAAAACTACAAAAATATTTCCATGACTAATATATACAAAATGTTGCTGCTATTATTGCCACTCACAAACAATTTCCACTGTTTTTCATATTCACAGGGATGTTTTCCAGATATTGATACCTACCTGAGCATATATTTTTCTCAACAACTAAGATCTTTGCGGTGATTTAATTTGTATTGGTAAGAATCTTTTCTGAATGTGAAATGGTACATAACTCCTCATCTTTTCTCCTCTTGCTCATATGAGTCTAACCCTGGCATTGGCTGAGCAACAAGTCTGAGCTAAACATCTAATGGACGGGCAGCAAGTTAATGTAAGCAATGCCTTGTATTGACACATAGGATCTGCACAACACGTGTGAACAATGGAGCAATTCAAAAGCCTGTTGACAACTCATGCTGAGTTCATTATCTAGCACAAAACAGGCAGGCAAGTATATGGGATTGTAGTTTGCAGAGAGAGGGAAAGTGGGAAGATCCATTTATTCATTAATTTATGAAAGAACAAGTAGGGCAGTCGGAACAGATAAGTCAATTAGTTGCAGGGATTAAAATGTTTTTGCAATTAAATTTTAGTGGAATGAGAAATCTTGTATCAAAAGCAAAACCCAGTCTGTATCTGCATAGCTGTCTTTGCATTACTTATATTGACTATATCTTGATTATTTTAAAATAAATTAAATTTGTAAAAAATGAATACATAGAATTTTTACTGCATAATACAAAAAATAAATAAGATTATATTTCTATTATTAGCAGTAATATCCTCTGAGGATTTCTTGACCAGAAAACTGTCCTTTGTGCCCTGAAATGTAGGGGATTTTTTTGGTCCAGACATAGTAAATAAAGAGTTGCACTGCAGCTCTTTAGAGACTGTGGTGAGAAAAAAGTGACAGAAAAATATGCAACAAGCAGAGACAGAGGTGCTCCAGGAACGGAAAGGGAGAACATCACCCTAGTCTTTCCTGAGGTTGGATCAATCCTGTATTATGAGCATGAAAATTTATTTTCACTCTCAATATAAAGGGCTTGCATTCTGCTTATTAGTTTAATATTTTGCTAAAAAAGTACAAAATCCAGACATCAAATCATGAAAAGAAAAGAAAAGAAAAGAAAAGAAAAGAAAAGAAAAGAAAAGAAAAGAAAAGAAAAGAAAAGAAAAGAAAAG
>JAOTQP010000001.1:36991507-37007192 GCA_026413545.1 Cichladusa arquata
AAAGAAAAGAAAAGAAAAGAAAAGAAAAGAAAAGAAAAGAAAAGAAAAGAAAAGAAAAGAAAAGAAAAGAAAAAAAAGAAAAGAAAAGAAAAGAAAAGGAAAAAGAAGAAAAGAAAAGAAAAGAAAGAGAAAGGAAAAAAAAAGAATTTCCAATTTATTTTTTTTATTATTGCTTAATATCTAAATCAGATTAGAGTGTACTTCTGATTAGAATCACAGACTTTGTAAAGAATTTGCTACACCTTTAAATGTAGTTACTTATTTCTACTTATATACTCTTCTTTCTCTGTCCTCTCCTTCTTTCTTTCAGGAGCAATTTCCAAGTGAAATGTAAAGTGAGTCACACTTTGCCCTGATTTAACATTAGCAATGTAATTAAATGCATTCTAATTAAATGTTGAAATTATATGAAAAATGTGATGGAAATAAACTTAAGGTGCTCTGTGACTCCTTACAGAATTCTCATATAGAATAAATTTTATGTAAAAAAAATCTAAAAATTAATTTGCAATACAGTCAGCTAACATACAATTAATAAATAGTAACATCCACAGTATCTCCACTTCTAAGAGAAGTAATATTACAATGCCAAGTACCACCAAAATATCTGAGAAAGTAGGTGAGAATCCTGAACCTTTCAAACTCAGCATCTAAGCTGCTCAGTTTGAAAATGTACAATTCAGTAGGCATTGGACTATGTCTTCAAACTACTTATTTAGTAAATGAGAATGTTGCATAAAATGTCATTTAGGGAGAACTGGAAAGCATTTCAACATTCCTAAAGTTTTTTCACAAGTCCCAGTCTAGAAATAGTATGTTCTGTGTAAGTACCTCAAGAAGGAAAGAAGGGGGAAGGGAGGAGGAATGACAGGGGAAAAGAAAGAATGAAAGATAAGAAGGCAATTCAGGCATAAAAATTTATTTCTGCAATCAACACTGGAAGTATGGAATGAGATTTCTGGTTATAGAGTCATTTCATTCAGATGATAGACAGAAATACTTCATAGTTCCATGCCATGCCAAAATGGAGTGTTGTCTAACATTGAAAATCTCACAACTTAATTGCTTGTATTTATAATAATGATTAATAATCTTTCCAAATCCCATTTTTGTCCTAAATATAGGCAGCTAGATAGATGACTGCTCATTCCCACAATAATACTTAGACTGTTTAGACTGGAACACAGTCTAAAATAGATCCCATAATGGGAAAAGAAAATATAGGTCAAATCTGTTCTAATTTGAAATGAGTTCTTGTATGAAGCCTAGTATGATGCAAAGATTTCTAATATCTTTCCAAGATGCAGTTGTCTGCTAACTTCCACATTTTTTGCCTAAAAAAAATTGAAAGACTGTAGGACTTCTAAAATATCTCTCGAGGAAAATTTGGATTCAGAAAGCAAATCACATAATCCAAGCAGAATTTCAAGGAAGGGGAATGTGAAAAGAGCATAAAATATTGAATGATAATAATTACTAGGAGACCCCCCATCTCAAATATAATATGTGTTAATATAAGAAGTAACAGGACACCTATTCAATAGTGTATACCTTTCACATGTAAAAACACTGACACTAGAAAAATAGTTGTAATATCTTTCCAAGATGGACAAATTCAAAAGTGTCTAAGAAACTGACCAAACAGAACCTGCAGTCAATTTTTTCTCTTTATGGAGAATTGCTGGATATGCATGTTGCATAAATATCACACAAATGTTTCTAAATGCTACACATCATTAAGGGCTGTCAGTTCCCAGAGACCATGAACATGTAATATACTAAAAAAGTAAGCGCTTTCCGGGCATAAGAATAAAAAAACCTCAAAATATAGTTTAAAAAAATCAAAGAAACAAACAAAATCCAACAGTGAAATAAAGTAGTTCTATTGTCTCCTTCATGGTTTCTTTGCTCCCATCTTTCATTGTGTTTTCTGGGAGCTGATGTGGGATTTCAAGAAGGGTTTTAAGATTAAATTTCTTTCTGTGTTAATCCTCTAAGCTTTTCCTTTTGGGATGCTGACTTCAATGACAGAATGTTCATTCACAGTGTCCAAACTCTATTTGTTTTAGTAATGAGGCACTAATGCAGTGTTGCTCAATTCTCAGCTGTCTAAAGACTGGTTATTTTCAGGGGGGCAGATCCATCTCCTAGAGGAACATCAAAATGCTATTTAGGTAAGAGAGAGATAGAGAGAGAGAGAGATGACCCTTAACAGCAACAGGACTGTGAACAAACTACGCAGAACATTTTCACTGTGCTTAACAAGCAACAGTAGACCTCAGAGTGGAACAGTAAATAATGACTTCCAGTAAATAATGTCATTTTATGAAACATTTCAAAGCTCACATACTTTTACCTGGTCTGTAAAGTGACATTTGAGATGTCATCTAATGTCACCTAATAAGACAGCTAACTGTTGATATGTGTTTCTCTGTGCATGATGCTGGTAAATACTGCCTCTCTTAAGACCCCCTTGTCATTCCAACCCTTACTCTTGGGTTTGGTCAGCCTCTGGCCTTTAGCAACCATCTGAACTGCAGCATTCTTCTGCCAGCTTGAATTTCATTGGGTTTTCAGCATGATCACTCTTCTGGCATGAGCTGTGAGGCACATGGAAAGTGAGGAATGACAGCTGTTTGTTCAGCGTGGTTGAAACTGCCCAGTTGCTTATCAGGAAGATGCTGAAGGTTTTCTTTATCTACCAAAACATAAAAAGAAAAAGAAAATTAAATTACTGAGAAACAAGAAATTATCATGCAAATTATGACACCACTGGAATTATCTTGTGATTTCCTTACTACAGTATCTAAATTACAAATATTATGATTAATCCTGCAAGATCTTTCAAATAATAACTTCCATTTACAATTTTGCAACTTTCTGTAGAAGAGATATTCACCTTCAAATGGTACTTTATATGTTTTGTTTTACCGTGGCACTTAGCATCAAAAGTAATTTTTACGTTCTTCAAATTATTTTTAAAAATGAGTGAAGTATAGCACTGTACTATTTCAATACAAATTCCCTATCTCTGAAATTCATCCTGCTGTGAACTCTGCACGGATGTAGAGACTGTCCATATGTTTTATAGGAAGAAGAATTTTTTTTTGTATATGATACTGAATCAAAAATATTTCGAGAACGAATCTAAGATATTTAATTATTTAATTTAATTCCACATAGTAGCAATCAATTTACTGTTATTATTTCTTTTTTTGTTATTGTTGCGTCACACCAGCCAGCAACCAAGCTCCACACAGCTGCTCACTCATTCCCCCACCAGCATGATCGAGGAGAGATTTGAAAGGATAGAAGCTAGAAAACTAAAGGGTTGAGATAAGGACAGTTTAATAGGGAAAGCAAAAGCCTCACACAAGCAAGTAAAAACAGGGAATGAATTCACTGCTTCCCATGGGCAGCTAGATGCTCAGCCAGCTCCAGCAGAGCTGGGTCCCATGACATGTGAAGGTGACTTGGGAAGACAAACACCATCACTCAAAATGTGCCCTCACTTCCTCCTTCTTCTCACACTTTGTACACTGAGCATGATGTCACATGGTCTGGAATATCCCTTTGGTCATTTGGGGTCACCTGTCCTGGCTGTGCCTTCTCCCAGCCTCCCCTGCACCCCAACCTCCTTGCTAGCCCAGCAGTATAAAAAGCAGAAAAGGCCTTGGCTCTGTGCAAGCCCTGCTCAGCAATAATAGAAACATCTCACTATTATCAACCCTGTGCTCAGCAGAAATCCAAAACACACAGTCCCACACCAGCCACTGTGAAGAAACTTACTCAACCCCATCCAAAATCAGCTTATTTTGTTACTTCTTTTAAATTAAAATTTTGCTATCAATATATCCATTCCATTGACCATTAAAATTAAATTATACCGATGGTGAAAAATTCTCTTTTATCTGAAATTTTTCTAAATTAGTTTTTACTTTATTCTAAATCATGACATATCCAGAGACTGACCTCCCCCCAAAAAATTAATTCTTTCTCTTCCCCTTGCCTTCTCTCCTCCCTTTCCTGAAGGACAGGAAAAATATCTGCTTTCTATTTTTGCAAGGTATAATCACAAAGCTTTAACTTTCAAAATTTTATTTTTTAGGGGTAATTTTCTTTGATTCATGAATGTTTTTTATTCTTTCTCTCTCTCTTTGCACATGATTTTTGAAAAGTCATAAAAGTTCCATATGCTAAATGTTACACACATTAAAACAATGAATAAGTATATATTTACAAGTATATCTTTACAACTGCACATGTTAATTCCAGTCTGCAGTACCTATTTTTCAATGCATCAGACTTTCTTCCTGACTCACAAAGTTTTCCATTTCTTGTCTTCACTTCTTTATCAAGGCAAGCAAGAGATCAAAGACAACATATCCAGTTTTTATGACAAGACTTTTAAAATTTAATTCTTATTAAAAATATAATGCTCTTTTTCTAATCTGTTAATACTCTGTGTGGAAATTGGAAGATATCATCTTCTGGAAAAAAAAAAGAAAATAATTTTTTTTCTTCTTTGCCATCTGAGATTAATTCCACTGAACTAATGAGACTTTCAGAATGATCCCTATTAAGTAAAGCTGATTTTAGGAGCACTGTTTATGAATATTTAGGAACCAAAACCATCACATAAAACCTTGGAAAGTGACTCTACACAAATATTGTCTGACAGTGACCTAATTAGAGTCATTTGCATACTAATAAGACTTTGAAAGAGATAAGCAATAGCATGCTTGTAATAGATAATTAATTTATGTTTCAAAATAAGCTATGGTTATTTAACCACAATTCATATGACACATTGAATTAGAGGAGTTGAGCAAGTTATTTTATAACAATAAACAACTGTTACAGCTTTTCAGTTTTACTTAAACTTCCATTCAAGAAATTTCCTTTATGGCAAAAAGGTAATGCTTTTCATTAAATTTTGGATTGTGAAGTTTGTTTTGGAGGATAAAAAGAGCTAGGGAATAAAGTACTTCTGCATATTATAAAAGCAGCACAACCTGTGCCATATGTTGCCCCACATTTACTATGTATATCAACACATCAGCCACTGCAGCTGGCGTATGGCTTCTTTTTCCTCCTAATCATTTTCCTGTAGTCATATATTGTTTTATTTGTGCAAGACATGACCATACGTCATAACATACCTTACAAATCTGAAGTTTCATTGTAAGGACAAGAGGAAATGAGTGGTTTAAGGCTGTATTATAAGCTTAGAAAAGACATTAAGTTGTGGCTCTTGACATATATTTACCAATGTGCTACCATTTTTGAAACACTGAATTTCACGACTTTTCCTGTAAAAATTATGGTGAAGCCATAAGCCTCAGTTTTAGCTTACCTAGACTACATATAGCTGAAAATTAAAGTGCCTAACTGCTCTGTCAGGTTAGAAAATGACATTTCTCAGAGGTCTGACGCATAAGGAAGAACATAGACTTTTGAGAAAACTATTAGTATCTAATCAATGTATTTGTCTGAAAATGTTTTTTACTGATTGGTAAACTGATATGTAGGTCAATATTACTTCTGCATTCCCCTCCGACAGTAAGGTGACCATGTCTGTGTACAGCTCCTCTTTAAAGTCACTCTTCCTTCTGGGGCAGAATAAGGCTAAGTGACTAATGTTAAGCAGATTATTGAAAATTACTGAATAGCTAAGTAGAAATGTGTGAGATGAGGGTCCACAGTGATGCAGAGTCCCCAGGCGAGTACAAAGGAGAGCTGGTTTATTGCAAAAACCAGCCTTTTTAAGCAGTTAGCAGGTTATCAGTTACATAGTTTTGAAACATAACAAACGTAATTCAACCAAATACCATACACCATGATGTGAACACAGGATGGTTATATAATTTGTTTTTCTACTCCTAATTCAGCTTAGTCTCTTTTCCACAGTCCTTTTCTACTTACCCAAGGAAACAGGCCTAGGCCATGATTTTACAAGGCCTCTCTTTAATAAAGCCTTACTTATCAGTAACAGAAATGTAAAAACAAAAGTTAAAAATGTAAAAATTATTCAGTCTGTCATTCCAGCCACAAAATTACATTTAGAAATACAACATTGTTGGTTGGGCTGAGTCCCTGCAGACGTCATTGATAAGTGGTGTCCCAGAGAGGTCTGTATTGAGGACAGTATTATTTTATAACTTAATGACATAGATGAAGGGATCAAGCGCACTGTCAACAAATTTTCAGATAATCTGTAAAGGTTTTCATAAAAATGATGTAAGTTTAAAATAATACTAACATTGAAAAAGTCAATGTGTTAAGTACAAACAGAGCCATCTTTACACCCAAAGACAATATATGGGATTAATTGTACCTGTATTTCCTCTTCTACAATTAAGAACTGCATGGCATTTTTCTTTATTCTTACCCATTTATGTCAATTTTCCCATTAACTTCAGTAAATTCCCATTGCCTTTAAGTATATATTTGTAGGCTAAGTTTGGATCTAGTCTTTTTTTGAACAGAACTTCTCTGATAAAATCTGGAACTGATAATAGTAAAATTTAGCTGTAATATTTACCTTTCTAAATGTCTATTTTACAACAAACAAACAAACAAACAAAGACACAAAAACAAAACAAAAACACCCCAACCCCCAAAAATGTGATTTATAGTAAAAACACCCAAACAGCAAATCATGGGATAGAGGGCAAAATTCTTTTGAAAATATCCTATTAAAAACTTGAGACTTTGGTGAGGTACAAGGCCCAAGTGTTTGAAGGAACTTCCCAAATTGATGAGTATTTCTGTGTAATCAAAAGGAAAGTAAAGCTTAGTATAAAGTTCTAATATTTTCAATGAACATGGTGAAATATACTTGCCTGATATATGCCCAGAAATATGAATAGGTCAGAAGAAACCTGCCTCAAGCAAAGATGGATTGTATGAATGTCTCTCACATTTTCATCTTTCATGATGCAAATCACAAGGCATAGAATTCCAGCTAATTCACTGCAACTTAGTACAAAACTACAAAAGCTTTACAATGTCTTCGTCATCAAAACCATCAATCTCCATTTCATGTAAAACTGACATTTGCCTTTGGTTTATTTTCATAAAGTCAAGTCACTCCACAGTAAAACGTTGCTGTTAACAATTACAATGTACTTCGTAATGCTAAAAATATGCACTAAATATATAATTGTGGGTGTGCAGTTGATATAATAAAAGGACTCTACAGAAAGGTTTTTAGACATTTTATTTATCTTCATGGTAACTGAAAGGTCACCAACCAAGAATGACATTAACATGTATTTACAGCAATGAACTGTCTACCTTTGCAGACACAAAGGTACCTAGATGATTAATATCACATTTGAATGAGTCCACAGAAAACAGAAGGGAGGCTGGCTAAAGAGCAGTAATAGCTAATAACAGATTTTTTTTAATAGGTTTTCCATAGGTTTTCCATTTCTATAGGTAGGCCTTAAGTTGGAGACTAATTTTGAGAAGAATAGCCAGGAGTTCTCACATATAGGAAAAATCCCAACTAGATATCTAAAGGTAGAGACAAAAACTTTACATAGAGAATTTAGGATCCTTGTGAGATTTAGATATTTCTGGGTTTTTATCATACACAGGAGCAACACTTTTTATAAAATATGGTATTGTCACGGGAGATAATTTAGTTCTTAAAAAATTCAATCAGAAAATGAAGAATGGAGAAATTAAACACAATATTAATAAATTAAATGTTGCTGAAATAATATCCTTCAAAAAAACCTAAAGTGATCTTATTTATTAAATCAGAATAAAAATAAAAACATACTATTTTAAATTATAAAGTTTTCCATTTTTTCAGTGTTTGTTAGCATTGTTTGTCTTGATAATGCAGAATTATATAAATCAAATACTGCAATGCTGGTTTTTCTGCAAGCTTGGTAAAATGCTAAATTCTGGGATCAGTTTAAGAAATTTTCTTGCTGCAAACTACAGGAATCAGCCTTCATACATAAAGCTGGGGAGCACTTAGAAAATAAACAGATAAAAGAGGTATAAGAAACATTGTAAGAGTAGTTCCTTTTCTAATAGCTCTCCTGAGAACTCCTGCTAAGGGATATTATGGCATAGTTTCTGTCAAGCAGTGCTAAAGATAAACATTAAGTTTTGCAATGAAGATCATTAACTTCTTGATTTTTGTATTAAAAAAAATGAATGAAGCATCAATTTTAGTATGAGTCATCATAAAACTAGACAAGGCAAAATGCAGTAACTGAATGTTGTTTAGTCTAATCTGACCTGACTACTGAACGAAACATATTGTGGTTCAGAATGATATCTTGAGATGAGTCTTGTAGAAAGCTATGCCCTGAAGCTTCTCCACAGATAAAATCCCTGCATATCCCGGTGAGGTTGTATATCAAATCCTGTGTTTGGTTTTGGGTCCCTCACTGAGAGAGACATTAAGGTGCTGAAAGGATTCCAGAAGAGGACACTGGAGCTGGGGAAGGATCTGGAGCACAAGTCTTATGAGCAGCAGCTGAGGGAGCTGGGTGTGTTCAGCCTGGAGTAAAACAGGCATGGGGTGACCTTACAACTCTCATTAACTACAAGGGAGGATGCAGACTTTTCTCCCAGGTAACAAGTCACAGGATGACAGGAAATTATAACAAGTTGAACTAGGGGAGTTTTAAATTCGATATCAGGATATCTTTTCACACTGTAACAGTCATTGGGCATTGGAACAGATTGCCCAGGGAACTGGCTGAGTCACCACCCCTGGAAATATTCATACAACCTATAGATGTGGCATTTGGGGATATGATTTAGTGGCAGTTGAACTTGATGACTTTACAGGTCTTTTCCAACCTTAAAAACCCTATGATTACATTACTGTAAGTAAATATGGCATTAATTCTTGGTGAATCATAAGATGATCTCCATACTATTATATCCTGAAATCTTCAGTATTGCTTTGGTTTTTGACAGAGATTGCAAGGCCATTATATTAAGTAGACCAATCTCATATATGTCATAGATTACTTTATTGGGTCTCATTAAAACTTTTTTTTAAGCAGGAACAGGTTTCAAACTAAAACTTTGCTCTCAGGTTATAGTGCATGTTATGCCAGATCAAAATATATGTTAGCTTGGTAACAAAATGCAGAACCTAAGGTTTGGGACTGAATTTAAGAGATGTACGAAGTATCTGAGTGAGGACTTGAGCCTCAGTTTACTCTGTAGGGAAAACTAAGCCAAAATATGAAGAAAAAGCAGATTAGATACGGGAAAACAAATGTTTGGTTTCTTTGGCTGTAAGATCTTTGAGGTTAGTTAGGTCTGATAAAATGGTTTGGATAGAAATAACAGACAAGAATTTTGCAAATATTGAGAAATATATTGTGGCAAAACAGACCATCTACCTAACTGAGCCTTAACTGAGGACTACCTGTCCTCCTTTTCTGTAATATCTGTACACTTGAGGCTGATAATTTAACCGTCACATTACTCCTGTGAAGTACAGAAAAGGGGAGATTTGCTCAAGAAGCTAAAAGAATTACAGTTATTTGAGCAAGAGTGCATCAATTGAGAACAACTTTATAGAGCTGGTTTCATACCTATTCTACTAGGCATGTAGGCACCATTCCTCTACTAACATAAGAGTTTAGTAATTGTGCATTGTATTTTTCCTAGACTCTTCAGGAATTCGTCAGAGTATTCAATAACTTGCTCAAATCTATCAGTAGTTAATTAGCAGAAGACATTAGTATATTATCTCCATGACAGTAAATCTGTTTTTCTTGATATCTGAAAGCAATTCTTATTGCTATTTTTATTTTTATTGTGTTATCAAATAACCACCCACAACATCAACAAAAACTTTCCTCCTAAAACTCCTGGCTTATGACTCCACTTTCATTACAAGTATTCAAACTGTGGAAGGTTTGTTCACATGTACAAGCCAAAAAGTATTTTTCTGTTCTTGGGCTATGTGTTACAAGCAAGTTTTCAGAGTGAATACTGAAAATTATAAAAGCTTTCAGTTAAACTAAAAAGAAGAGCTAATGCAGAAAATTCTCAAACTGATTTAGAAAGAAAGATTCTAAGAAGTGTTGGGTGAACAAAAATTGTTTGCAAAGCCCCTATATTTCGCTGATCTAAGAAACTCTAGTACAGTTTCTTCAACCTGTTCTGTGTCACACCCCAGATATTTAGGCTTATTGCTGAAAAAGCAATAAGTGTTTTTGCACATTAAATAGACTCCTAGAAGGATATCTTTAGAGGGAGGCCAGAGACACTTCTGATTTTCCTATTACGTTTCTTTTCTTTATTATCCACAGACACCTGGACTATCAGCGAGGTCTGATAAGAGTAGGTACAGTAGGAAGTTATTGAAGGAGCAGATGCCAAAAGGCATCAAGACAACAATGGTCCTTTTACACCCAGCCTTATATCAGATGTGAGTAAAGTTCTGTGCAATCAAAGAGGAGACTTTGGATAATTGATATTTTTGGGGCATGCTAACATACAGCAGTTTCCCTCTATCCACAGTGCAACAGAAGTCAAAATCATTTTCCCAGGTAATTTTCCCTCCAGCATTTTACCTCTCGTTTTCCAACTTCTTGGCAGCAAAATTAAACTTTGTGTTCTTACAAGTTCTGAGCTTACAGCTCCAAGTTCAGTGTTCTCAGAGTAAATACAATAGATAGTAATAGCTATGGGACTTCTTACTATTTGCACTCTCTTAACAGCAATTTTCAGCCAAACTCCTGTTCTGTGCAAACACAGAATTGTAAAATGCTTTCTTGTCCCAGAATCATACACTGTACAGGGTTAGCAAGAAGCAATGAACATTAGCCTGAAAAGAGCTTTTTTGCTACACGTAGACAAACCATCTAGTTTACTCTAAGTTGGAATAATTAATCTAAGATGGATTCCTTTTTTCACAGTCCTTTTTCCACTAAGTTAAGCTATATCTTGAAGCAGTGTTCATAAGAATTGATTCAGAATCAATTGTTATTCCCAAATTAAAGAAAATTATTGTTTCTAAATAGTTTTCCATTTTAATGTCTTTTTAGCATATGTGAAGGACTTTGGGGCTGGATTTTTTCTTTAAAATCTTTTATTTTATTATTCTATTCTATTCTATTCTATTCTATTCTATTCTATTCTATTCTATTCTATTCTATTCTATTCCATTCTATTCCATTCCATTCCATTCCATTCCATTCCATTCCATTCCATTCCATTCCATTCCATTCCATTATGTTTTTTTTTAAATTTCCTTTTGTTATACAGGAAGGCAGTTAGCAAATATATGTGCCAGGCAACCTTGGTCAGCAGCAGCCAAAAACGCACTTGAAGAAACAGAAAGAAAGTCTGAATACTAGCATCAGTTATTCCAAAGAGTTACATAATAGCCTCAGAATAAACAATATATTTTTTTTTATTATTTCACAGATGAAAATCAAAACTCTTTCTATCTTCTCCAGAAGAAAAATACACCAGTGCAAAACAAATAATCATTTAGAGAAAGGACAATATAATCCTTGATCTTTCCCATTCCATTTTTTTAATTATGCTAACTAGAAAAACCATCTAAGAAATATTTCAGGCATTTGACAGCGTCAGGACTAGTGTCCTTTTAAGATTTACACAATACATACAGAGTCTTAATGGATAGTTTTAGCTTTATGTGCCACCAACATCACACTTTTTTATGAACTTGGAGTTATTCTTCTTTCTTAATTTTTAGTAAGATAAATTGCATTACTTCAATACCCTTTCACTGCTACTGTGATTTTAAGAGGATCTGTTGGTCTTTGGCATCTCTGTGATGAATTTGAATGATGTTAGCTTGACTGTATCCTGCTGTCCACTGAAGTCAAAAGAAAGTCCTAAGCAGTCAGCTCCTCCTTTCCAGTCAGTTGGGCTGAACAGCACCAACTATTCATAGGATTCAAAGCATATAAACATTGTATTTATGATTGTTTGGAAACTGACATGTTTAACTATTAGCAAAGTTTCCCTTCTACCATAGCTTTTGCTTGCCTGCTAATGAAAAAATTTACAAGTAATGAGTCTAGTAGTGACAGAACAGAAATTCCTTCTAAAGCTAATTAAAAAGATCATTAAATTTGATATTTTCAGGGTAGAAATTAAGACAAATAAATTCATTGTCTCTTTTACAGCAAACTTTGATGTAATTCTCATTTCAGATGCTTTTCTTTATTTTTCTTCTCTAAAATTCCACTAGTTCTGTGGTAATTTCAAGTACACTTCTGCTTTTTTTTCCACTTTATGGAAATTTTTATTTCCTACTCACTTTACTGAAATTTGTTTCTTCTGCATGGTTAATAGCAGTTGAACTGGCCTAAGTCACTGCTACACAATTTATAGGAGTTCACTGGAGTGAACATCTGGAGTCATAGTTTTCCCTCTGGGATCTCCTTTCCTCTCATTCTTCATGTAATTGTCTAGGATTTCAGCTCTGGTTTTCCTTCCTTTTCTACTGTTAATGAAATACTTGCAAACTAACAAAGGGAGCAACAGACCAAAGTGCAGAAAAGGTGGTTAGCAGTAGTCATTGCACTTCATCAGTTTCCTCATATGTCTCCTTGTAAATTATTTTGGAATCTACTGATGGGAAAAAATATTACTTAGTATATTCTGAGCTTTTGTTGTTTATTTTCCTCCTCCCCCACTCACCCTTTTGTAATGACTCAATAAGCTGTTTCATACTAACATGTCCACAATTAGTCTCTCAATATACCTACATATGGTCTCTTGATAAATCCAAGTGGGAGTGTTTGGTGTTGAGGTGGAGGACTAGAGAGAATCAGTAGAGAAAAATTATTGAGGATTACAGTGAAATAAGAAACTTCTTCACTTGAGGTCACTAAATCTACAATTATTTACCATCTCGACCAAAATATCATTCTCTTAATAACATGCCTCACCTAACCTGGAATGTAACTTATAATATTATACCACAGTGAAAATGCTTCTTCATATGAAAGTATAAATATAAAACTCTAATGCTCTGAACTAGAAGAAAAGATGAATAAAAAATTATAAGACAGCAACCCATACAGCATATTATTTTATGACTAGGTTTTTGTAATTATGTCCAAGTAAAATGCATAAACTTCAGGTGTATCTTCTGCTTCTAAAGTACTATACACAACCACAAGAGTAGACAAATAACAAAAAAGAACCCAAAAAACAAAACAAAAAAATCCCCCAAATCCATTACTTAGATTCTTTAGCTATTATACATTTATCAAAGCAGCACATAAACTTGGCTAAATCTGTATCTGAATCAAAACTTCAGACTCTACTGAACTGCAAACTCTCAGGTGATGAATCCTGACCTAAATCAGCCCTCAGACTTTCCAGCTGAGCTACCACTAGGTTTTATTAGCTCACATTTCACTTTTCATCCTGAGTGCAGAAATAAGAGAGAAAAGTGATTCTGCTAACCAGATTCACACATAGCACAAGTTCTGTTATAGAAGATTCCTCATTTTATGGCCTTAAGTTAAAAACAATCGTATGTAGCCTCCCTGACAGGTGAGAAAATACTGCTCCAGTCATGAAGAATATTGTAAGAAGCTACTCTTTTCTGAGCATAGCCAAACTCTTGTGCGGGGCTGCATTAAAAGTCACCTTGGAGATGTGCAATGGAAGCAGGAGTACATCACGAAAATGGCATTTTCTTAAAAAGGAAGGTCATCTTTCTATTGACTCCGGGTAAAAATAGCAGAGTCTGCCAGCACTGCTCTTGTGCAGCTTTTTCGTGTCCTCATAGCCCAGAGAAGCCAACTGCAGAATTCAAAATTGAAGTTGTGAACTAATCCTATTTTCCAAACAGACATGCTGTTACTTTAAAATCTGTGGTTCTCTCCATTAACATTTCTCTTGTATAACACATGGCAGTGGATTTTCTGGGCTACTGAACAAGTGTGCGATGTGACAACTGAGAGAAGAGCAAGGGTTGAGAACACGGGTGGCTCAGTTATCATAAATTTAAACAAGCAGTATGTGCAAAAGCAAAAAAAAAATCATTTTTCCTGCATAAAGCAGCACTTGAAGAGAAATGCAAACACATTGGCACTTTATACCTTGAGCATTAGACAAAACAAAAATACCACAAGGTCCTGCTGAGAGACTCAGAAAAATGGCATAATTAACCACCATTACATTCACTTAGGCTTCATGAGCTGCACACTTTGACCTCCTTACTGACACATGATTCTGCTTTGGTCAGGTACATACTAATCTTTTACAGTGAAGTGCAATAAAATTAAGGGTAGATCTCTTTACCACTCAAGTAGTCACACTGCCTTTTCTCAGTTGCTTTAACCGTTGTGCTTCTCTTTTCTGACATTTCAGTTTATAATTTACACTGTGTCAGGTTTCTAGTGGCAATTTCATTGTAATGCATAAAAGGGTGTAAACAGATTTTTAACAAGGTGTGAGCCTGAGTCTAACAGTCAATTCTGGCATGAGTCAATTGGGCTGACATCAGTAGAATTAGAATTACAGTGGTATTACTGAAAGAAAAATTTCATCCAAATGAATTTTTAGACACATTGCCAATAACCATAAAATAGAATCATAAAATCATTAAAGCTGGAAAGGACCTCCAAGACCATAGAGTCCAGCCTTTGACCAAACAACAGCTTAAACTGAACTGCAGCACTAAGTGCCACATGCAGTTGTTCCTTGAACATTTCCAGGGATGGTGAGTCCACCATTTTTCTGGGCAGTCTGTTCCCACGTCCAACCATGTCAACCATGTTCCCATGTCTGAACCTCTGCCACAGCTTCCTCTTGTCCCTGCCTTGGAGAATAGGCCTAATCTTTGTTCGAATCTACTATCTTTAAACTACAATTTTACTATTAGTTTGATCCATAATTATTTTTTGCATAAAGTGTGAAAGTCTTAGAACCACTGTTTTTAACTGCTTTATAAACTGAAAAGAAAAACGAAGCTCTTTATTTATCTCTTGGCAGCACTTGTTTTCCAGCACAAAGGATGAATATGTCCATAGTGATCTGAAACCCTCTGTTCAAATAAGATGATTATACTGGAATACAGGTCCTTCAGCTGGTACCTATGAAACTACAGGCCTCTATAGCTAGTGGCTATACCATTGTGTATTTGTAATGGCTAGAAACCATTGAAAACTTGCATTATAACCACCATTATGTGTTACAAAATACAATTTAATTTCTATATACTGAATTTGTATGAGGGCATGTTTAACCTGCCTGAGGTTAAGGTCATTTTGAAAAATCGACTAGGATTCTGTTGGTGCTGTTTCATGTGGAAGTCATCTTGAACAGTGAACTGTTCTGTAAGTGTTTTCAGAGAATGCAGTCATTAAATATTACAGTTAGAATATAAGGCATCTTATGCAGCTACTTGAATATATATTTATATTTACATTAGTCAACTACACAAAGCCACCAGGCATGATCTTTTCCTAAAAGAGAATCAGAAGACAGATCAGCCCTTAAAAGACACTAATTGGCACAGGATGATTTTGCACAGAGAAAGGTTGAGAGACCTGCATTTGACTTGCCATTTGATTATAAACTAATCTCAAGAAAATTACTTCCTTGCACTGAAAGACAAATTACAATATGCAAAATATGCAAAATTCCTCTCCTCTCCTCTCCTCTCCTCTCCTCTCCTCTCCTCTCCTCTCCTCTC
>JAOTQP010000001.1:37008009-37020072 GCA_026413545.1 Cichladusa arquata
AAGGAATGTTGCATCACTAGAATTATGTATAGTTATTCAACATCATGCCTGAGTTCCCTGCTTTAGATTATAATATTAATAAAAGCATCTGTGAAATGTTATTGCCATTTTTCTGTTGTATCCCTGTTGTTAAACAAAAACAAAACTCCTCCTATTTTTCAGCAAAGTAATCAGCTTCATTCTTTTGATTTACTATTATTCTTAAGTTTTTAATTTATTTTAATACTATCTGTTAGTTCCTCTTCTGGGTAAAAGTACACACCCAAAATATTTTTCTTTTAGTTTATGTTTTGATTATTACTGGTACTTTGTTGGGTAGAAAACTTGATAGACTACACCATGAATTAATGAATTCACATTTTTTTGTTTTTAAAGATGACAAATTGTTGGCTTAAATAGGTAGAGTCAACGAATAGCTACTGAAACCAGATGTGCAGACCACATGATTATAGCAGGAATGTTATGGGCAGTACAGAGACCATGGAGCACTACATTAATCATTATCACACCTCTATCTACAGGTGGTCATGGTTTCTATAAACTTTTAAAGAGATTTCAAAGAAGAACTGAAGAATAAAGAAATGTTTTTCCACATGATGGAAAATGTAATGGTGAAAAATTCAACAAGCATGCATTTAATCAGGTCAGCTGATGGGAGACTGTTGTGAATTAATATGGTTGTTGCAAATGTGAAATAATCAGTAGGGCTGGAACACTTTACCTTTTTTTTTCTACTCTTTGGCCTTTTTTTTTTCTTGTGGAGTAAACTATATCTACCTTTTCATAAACCTTTTCTTTTATTGTCTTTAAATCAGCCCCTAGGCATTTGTGTTACTCATGCAGGCAAATTTCCAGATCTCCAGGCTTATGCTACAACTAGGTCTTTTACTTTGATCTTCAAATTGTTTTGTCTAAGCCCAGCTAGAATCTAGACTCCTCTGGGCAAGAACTCTGTACAAAACACACAGCTGAGACTCAGGAAATACTAGCATCTTTTGCAAAATAACTCTTACAGCCTAAATATATAAAAGGTAAATAGCTCAGATATAACATATGAACTATTATCTCAACCAACATGTTGGAAAAGTGGAACTTAGCAATGTAGGAAAAATCCTGGTAGAATTTTTTTTAATTGAAAAAGAATCCCACAAAGAAACAACCCCTCCCCCTCAAACTTAAAACTATATGTTTGGAAAATAGGAAAAAGGAATAGAGAGGTCATTCGTTTCCATATTATAGTCTTTCTATGCCAAGATTTTTGCCTTCCCTGCCAAAGACCTTGCTAATTAATTCCTAATTATAACATTCGTGTTAAATTCCATATCTAACAATATTAATAACCAGTTGATGATTTTTGGCTCCTGCCCCAGAATCTTTTCCTTCCTACCACCTGGTCCAAAATCTCATCTGCTGTTCTGTTTCTCATTATTACAAGTCCTCTTTCTGCCTATGTGAAGAATTGGACAACTTTCTTCCCATTTGAAAGCTTGCAGGCTTGGTTAGGGAAACTTAGTTATACAGTGTGAATCCTGAGCTCACACACTGCAGCTAAGATTTCATCTGCTGCAATTTGTCAGGTGAGATTTCAAGAGCCTAAATAGAGGCAGCTAGTTCCATCTGAGACATCCAAGTATCTGAGACATCGGCACCACACTGACATATGATGCAAAACCTTGAGGGAAGTTTTGCTGTCCTAGTCTAGCAGCTGGAAGTCACAAAATTTCCTGGAACTACTAGGGTGATACTGCTTTAAAATGCATACGTGCTCACAAGGTGAGAACCAAACATGATTCTGATATTAAAGGCAACAAGGGGCAAAGTTACATTAAAAATGTGTTTCTGAATGTTTTTTTATAATTTGAAGGTAAGGAGTACAACTGTGTGAGATACACATCTACACTAGTCGAAAGAAATTAGAAATAAGGATCAGTATGTTCTAGTTCCTTTAAAGCAGAGAATGCTTTAAATGTTTTTTTAATTTGAATTTTTGAAAATAAATTAATCAATCTTTATCTAGCTGTGCAATTTTTCATCAACTTACTTATTTCTCAAAGGTCTCCACTTTCATTTCAGCCAGGAGAGTGTTACTTTCTCACATCTTTTACTAAATTAAAGCCCAAATATTTTTGCACTCATTTTACTCTAAACACAGGAGTCGAAATAATGTTACCCGTGTAAGTGCATAAACACATGTAAACATCTTTCTAGAATCAGAACAAATTTTACAGGTTATGAACTGACAGAGAAGTAGGTAAAAAAAAACCTACTTCTGCAGAATAATGATCCGATGATTTATTTCCTTTTTACACTAGATACTTAGATATGTCTAAGAAAAAATACAGATTTATTTTGCAATTAAATAAACATTTTCTGATCTTTAACTACCAGCTTTTGTCTGCTGTGATCTGGAAATGGCTTAAATTTTGCTCTAGAATAATAAATGTACAGTAAAGCAGAATTTAGTTAGAAATACAAGAGTTTCAGCAACTTATAAGGAAGAATCAAATATATCAACTTATGTTGTTTACAATAATATAAGAAGAAAACTCTAGTGGAAATTTAATCTTGTTTTGGCAAAAGATTAATTAATCTACCTTAACTTTAAGAGTCCTTTAGCAGCCTTGACATCCAACTTTGATATGTTTCAGTTACCACTTAGATATCCCAAACTCAATTGTTTTAGATATAAGTAAAATAAGCAAACACTATTTGAGCCAGTAGTGTCATAGCCAAAAGTGAGACTTATGTCAATGTTTCTCCCACAATGGTAGCAATATGGCCAAGTGAAAACAGAAATTTAGCTATGCAAAGTGGAGTGACTGACATGACAATATTTCTGGCAAAAGCAAAAGTCAAAGTCAGAAGTACTTAGTCTCCTTCGGGAAGATAATTTTTCTACACCCAAATCAATTTAGACCTGTACCATGGTGAATTGAGAGTAATTATTCTGAAGTCAGGTGTAAAAATAATATGTAAAAGAGATAATGACTCAAAGTATATGTTACATTTAAATCTCTTTACTTAATTATCTTGAGGTCAGATTATGCTTAAATTTCTAGGGTGAGCAGTAATAGAAGGGCAAGAGGTAAGTTTGCTTTTTCAGGCTTAGCTTCTCTTAATACTACCCATTGGACCAGTTAGAAATTTCAACCTCTATGGTGTTGCACAGCTGTATGGTATTAGACTAATCAAGCTGCAAATGAGCACAGACCAATTATCTAGTTCCTCGTTCTTGACCTAGGGTCAAAACAATTAAAACTATCTAAGGAGATCTAGTAAATTTATGCAAAATGAATGGCATAGAAAGACTCATCTCATGCTCTGTTATCTCCCTACTTGCTGCTGTGATCACACCCTACATGTATAGGACTTGATTTCTCAATTTATATACAAATTAAGCTTGTATTTGTTCTAGATATTTTTCTTGGTTGGTTTGGCTTTGGAGGTTTTTGGGGTTGTGCTGGGTTTTTTCCTTTTTTGGTTGGGTTTTTTTGTGATGAGGGTCTAATTAAATTATTAGTTTAATCTATATGCATTTTTCATGGATTTCTCTCACTTGAACTACATATCTGACTTGTATCATAAATTTCATAGCACTAAATTTCCTGAAAGCATTTTGTATCACCTGCAAATTAGATGTGCTTTATATCTCAGCAACTGCTGTGCATTAACAATGGTTTCACGATTTAGAAAAAGTCAGCAAATATATCTGCTGTTTTATTCTGTTACTGTGGCAACTAATTCTTAGTACTATAATCAAAATAATGAAATAAAGAATTTTCAAAGAAGAAAAACAGCTTTTACTTCAGAAACATAAAGTTTCAATGTGGCAAAGCCTTTTTTGGCAATTCCATTTTTTTTTTCTGAAGGTATATAATCTGGTGATATTTAATACTGTAATCTAAGATTTCTTTCTATTCTACAAATGTATAGAAACTGCCTCCTTCTTTTGTGACTAACTAATGCCCCCCAAAAATAGATGAAGGGTCAATAGACATAGGCAAATATGATTGTGGTAGTTTAGGAATGGACCTTCATAATTCACAGAATTCGCTAATTTGGAAAAGATCTTTGAGATCACTGAGTCCAACCTGTGACCTAACACCACCCTTATCAACTAAACCATGGCACTGAGTGCCATGTCCAACCTTTTTTAAAACACCTTCAGGGATTGTGACTCGGCCAGCCCACTCCAATGGCCAATCACTATTTCTGTGATGAATTTTTTCCCTGATGTTCCGCCTAAACTACTCCTGGCACAGCTTAATACCTGTTGTCCTGTCACTGGTTGCCCAGGAGGTTCATAGGCCCTCCATGGGGTGCTCTCATGAGTGCTGAAGCAGCTGACAGATCACTGCCAGGCCATTTTCAGTAATCTTTGATCGATCATGGTAACAGGAGGAATTGCTCAAAGACTGGAGGAAAGCAACTCATATTTTTAAGGAGGGCAAGAACAAGGCCCCACAGAGTTACCTGTCAATCAGTCTCACCTGGTGATGGAGAGAGCTGGGACTGCTTAGCCTAGAGAAGAACAGGTCCAAGGGAGACTTAATGTACATAAATAACTGAAAGGACGTTGGAGAGAGGACAGAGAAAATTCTTTTAATTGACATCCAGTAAGAGGACAATGGGCACAAACTGGAACCCAGGAGTTTTGTCCTGAACATCAGGAAACACTTTTTTAAGGATGACTAAGCACTGGCACAGATTGCCCAGAGAAGTTATGGCTTCTCCATCCTCAGAGATATACAAAAGCTGCCTGGACATGGTTCTGGACACCTGCTTTTAGGTGTCTATGCTTAAGCAGGGGTTCAGACCAGATGACCCCTAGAGAACCCTTCCAATTTCAAGCATTCTGTGTATCACATTGGTGTAGAGATTGAATTGTATATTGCAATTACTGTGTTTTATGAGGTGCAACTTAAATTTATACTGTGTTCTTTTTATATTTGGGATCACTCTGCTAAATCATAGATATAATGTAATACAACAAATCTTAAATTAGATGCATTTCATATTAAATTTTATGCCCTTCCTCTATTCCTTCAATTCCTCATTGAAGAATATTGGAATCTGATATCTTGTCATAAAGACACTTCATACAAGTAGAGACCATTATTTTACTTTAAATATGAGGTACACAAAAAATTAATTCCATGTAGAAGAATTAAATACTCACAGACTGTGAAACAGAAAATTTGGTAGTGCTGGATTTTATTGTCCTTTGCCGGGTCTGATATGTACTTTAATCATCAAGATTATGTTTCCTATACTGTACTTCAATACTAAGAGAGGGTCTTTGAAGCAGAAACTCAAGAATTTTTGCTCTTTTGATCACATTTGATTTTTTTAATGACAGACAGCTTGACTGGTCTATGTGTTTATTTCCTATCTAAAGTCTCAAAAATACTGAAACAACTGTAGGCTTATAATAACTAATTTCAACTTCTGAATGGGTAATAATTTCAGAAATCAGCTCCCTTTAATCTCCTATTTAACGTCTTTGCTAAAAGCACAATGTCACCCACAATTCGTTCCAAGATGAATTTAACTGTCGGGAAAACTGATGGTAGTATGACCCTTTTTTTTCTTTAATTTACCTCAATTTTTCCAGCATTATTAGCTTTAAAATATATTTGGCATATATATTTTAAAGAGAAATGGAGCTTCTGTCAAAACCAATCCTACTGCTTTAACTTCCAAGAACCACAGGAAGGATCATCCACTAGGAGTATGCTAGGCTCTTCGATGTCCAGCCCATGAACAATTTTAGTTTTCCCTTTGATGCAGCATATTACCTCTTTTTTTTTACTTTTTCCCTTTTTTTTTCCTTTTCTTTTTTTTTTTTTTTAATCCCTGGAGCAATAACAGCACATTTTTCATTTCTTTTTCAAATGCAATGATATGGCATTTAATATATCCAGCTAATTTGTACTGATGAATACCTAGTTATGGTAAATCTATTTTTCAAAGGAAGGTATGGGCACAAACATTGAAAACTATTTCATTAAGTCAGTGACCTTTACAAAATGAATTCCTGTTGATAAAACTGGATACCACCTAAAGGCAGAAAGAAGGGAAATAGAATTTATATGTGTATTGGTTTTCAAGATTGATATCCAGGAAGAAAACTAGAGGGACAGCTGACATCAAAAGCATAAGAAAACATCTACACCAGTTCTTCTGAGCACTGTAAAATATACATTTTTATTTTATTTTCATTTGAAATAATAGCAAGTTCCCAGTGTCTGGTTTATTTTAATTTAATACCTAGTAATAATGGAGTTTAACACTGTAATTTTATCTAAAAAGTTTTATATTTATGCAAGCATGAGACTAATGCACATTCAAATCTCTTTCTTTCAGTGTAAGAAAAAATATATATTAGAGTAAACCACAGAAAGCAGCAAGCATGTTAATTATTTTCTCCTTTTACTCCATAATCGAACAGTTTAATTGCCCAATGAATCTGCAGATACTTCAGAAGCAGGATTCTAGCAGTTGTCCTCCAGATTATTGTCAGAGCCTCCAGGGAAAATAATCATTGTAGTAATGACAACTTTTAAGGTAAACAGTATTTCTATTAAATCAAAACATCAGCGTTTGGATAGACTAGAATCTCATTTATTTGCATCAATAAAATATGCACCTAAGGACATGCTAGGTCACAGTTGAGTAATGTATTGCATTTCCCAGTGTTTTTAGAAAGAATGAATAATGACAGTGGAAAGGCTTGGATTCATTAAAGAAAAACAAATTTTGGAGCAGTGCAGATCTTTATTTAGAAGGAGCTTGTGATATGAGCTGACAGTTGCTTTGTTTAGACAAGTGTCATAACTTTAGTTCACTGACCAAATTTTCTGAAATAAAATAGGGCAATATTTCTGCACACACACTAGGTAAGTGATAGCATAAACGGGATAACAGTTTCAGACTGATTTGGAATGAAATTCTAAAATAAATATTCTTCTTTTGAAAGGAATGGCATCATTTGACTTAATCTAAACTTTTGTCAAAGATGAGTGGCAAACAGGAAGGCTGAAATTTAGTCATCAAACCTCTGGATTTACCAGTAAATTATAGTTTTATTCTATAGCCCTTTCTTGTACTTGAAATCCTATTTATTCTTGTACTGGGTTTGCATGGCCAAGTTTTGGTAGCCAGGGCCTGCAGAGGTGGCTTTTGTGAGAAGCTGTCAGAAGCTTCCTCCATGTTCAGCAGAGCCATGTCCAATGCCAGCCAGCTTGAAGATGGACATGTTGCCGCCCAAGCTGGGTCAATCAAAAATGGTAGTAATGCCTGGTGATAGTATATTTAAGGGGAAAAAAACAAACCAACAAAAACCTATTTAGAAGATGTATTTGTGGCCAGAGAAGAGAGGGGTGAGAATGTGAGATGAACAGCTCTGCAGACACCAAGATCAGTGGAGAAGGAAAGGGAGGAGATGCTCCATGTGCCCGAGCTGAGATTCCTTGACAGCGCGTGATGAAGACCATGGTGAAGAAGGTTTTCCCCTGCAGCACATAGAGGACCACAGGGATGCAGAAATCCACCTGCAGCCTCTGGAGGAGACCCACGCTGGAGCGGGTGGATTCCTGAGAAGAGAGTGTGAACCCATGGGAAATCCACAGTGGACCAAGGTTCTGGCAGAGATCTGTGGTCTGCGGAGAGAGGAATTCACACCGGAGCAAGTTTCCTGGCAGGTCTTCCAACCCTGTGTGGGACCACACTGGAGCAGGTTGCTCTTGAAGGAGTGCACCTCATGGAATAGTGTCCCACGTTGGAGAAGGGGAAGGACTCCTCTCCCTGAGCAATGGCAGAAACATAATGAAGTGACAATAACTCCCCTTCCCCATCTTCCTGCACTACTGAGGGCTAGGAGGTAGAGCTGGGAAGGAGGAAGGGGTGGGGGTAAGGTGGTTTTGAAGTCCTATTTTACTTCTTATTATCCTGCTATTATTTTTATGATTTTTTTAGTAATAAATTCAATTAATAGCTATAGTTTGAGTATGTTTTGCCTGTGGTGGTATTTGGTGCATGATCTCTCTCTGTCCTTCCTTTAACTCATGAACCCTTCATAATATATTCTCTTCTCTATCCAGCTGAGGAGTAGAATGATAAAGAGGTTTTGGTGGGTGTCTGGCACCCATCCAGAGTCAACCCTCCAGTTCTCAAAATCATATTACTGATTTCTTAGGCATTCAATGATCTATGCTGTGATACTTAATGTAAGCCTGTCTTCTCCTTCCTTTTCTATAGTCAATGTGTATTTTTTTTCATTGGAGTCCAAATCTGACTCCCAGTGTATAATTTTTCCTTGTTACAAATCAGTGTCTTCCTGAAGCAGATTATAAATAAAACATTATGGGAAAGGCAGAGACCGAGAAAGAGATTTTAGGAGTAGGAGCAGAACAAAATTAGATGAAATGACAAGCTATCTCAATATAAGATTTGCTTGGGAATTTTTAGGTAAAAATGGTATAGATTTAGAGGACTGTCTTTCCCTGGTAAGAAAGTACCCACAAAACTTAGTTGGGATTCTTGCTTCCTCAATGCTTCAAGTAATTCAGGGTCTCCAATGTTCTCAAGGTAAATTTTCCACCAATAAATGAATCTTTTCCTATGCCAGAACTGTTTGCTGTCTAGGACAGTAATATTCCTTCCTGCTTCTTTACACAGAGGATGTATTTGTAGAGAGTAACTGTATTCTGTCTCAGGCACCACTTGGCTTTTCTAACCAATCCACCCTCTCTCATGACTCATTTATTCTGTGTGTTACTCTATGCATCAGAGAACAAAGACTTGTATCAAAAGGTTTACTTTGGAAGGGGGAGTGCTATGAATTTTTGTGCTATGCTGGATTAGGAAGCAGGACTGATCAGCTCTGGCAGTCTGCCATGCTCCCAGGATGCCCAGGATGCCTAGATTGCCCATGAAGGTCTATGATGCTGGTTTGGGCCACAAAACATTAGAACTTTATTTCTGTTCTACCTTGAATAATATGATATTTTAACTTAAGACTTTTCCATTCTTCTTTTTCATAATTCCCCTATTTCTGGAAATATTTTATCTGCAGACTTTGAATCAACACTCCTGGTTCACACCTCTTCTGCTATTAACAGTCAATGCAAATTTTTTTTTCCTCTTAGCTGATCAGAATGAAGTTTCTAGGCACAATTGCTAAAAGTCATTTATGTCACTTAAATATTGATTTATTTTAGATTTTTAAAACAGATCATAAATACATCACAATATTCATGCCACATTCCCCTGGCTAACACACTATATTCATAACCTATTATTGAACGTGATTTTATTTACACTGCAGAAAATAAATCCCAGAAACAAATAATACTAATTCTCTGTAATTTTTCACTGTTTTAAGTTTAAGATGCACATTGTTGTTTCTTTTCTTTTAATATTTATTATCCCTGTTTACATAATCATAAAGCTGTTTCCCAGGCAACAAGGTCCCAGTACACATTTAGCATAAAAAGTTGTCCTTTTTTCAAGAAAGTCCTACTGTTTTTTTCCCTGAATAGGAAGACCTCAGTCAAATATGTTGGCTATTCCTTCACAAGACTGGAAAAAATAAGTAAAACAAAAAATAAAGGAGCTGAGATTAAGGACGACTTAGTCCTTGTCATATTCTTAGTTTCTTCCTCTGTTTCCCTGTACTGCTTTCAAATCTTTCATATCAAAGATAGCAGCCAGAATAATCTTTTTTTTTCCTGCTAGTTCAAAATCATTCTCTGGAGGGCATTCTACTCCTGTCTACAGCAATACAGCATTACAGTTATGTTGGTTGTGCTACCCTCCAAGCGTTGACTATTTGCTGTTTGTTTTTGTCTTCCTTGTGTGCTCAAACATTAGTGTTCTCCTTGCATTGTCAAGCTGGCCACCGCTGCCTATTTTTCTGATTCTACAGATTGCTTTCCTGCTCTTTGAGTTTTCCCTTAATGGCTATGTGGGCATCCTCTTTCCTCAAACCTTTGCATATGAACATCCTAAAAGCCCTACATATGTACTTTCATCTCTAGCAACTGAATGGCAGATAATTAAACTTTAATTAAAAAGAAATCGAGCCATCAAAATGTTTATATATCTTACTTAATGCTAGGAAGGAACCATTGGAATGGTAAATTCTTGGAACAGGCTTAAAGAGGAATTGCCCACATTTGTTTGCTTTTACTCTAATCTGATTCAAAGGAGATCAAAAAACTACAGTGTCTCATAAGCTAGACCAAACATTCCTCTGAAATATCCTCCCAAAAGTTGTCATAAGATAAAAAAAACAAATGTACTTTCCTGTGTCTTCTGAAAGAGACCACCTGAAAGTAGCACCTGTTAGGCCATTCTGGTCAGTAAACGAGATGTGCTTTTAAAAAAATTCCTTTGCAGAAAGTTGAAAAAGACCCCAAAACAGATGCAATGAGCAGCTGTTGTCAGCTCAGTAATACCATTTACTTCCCCTTGTCTCTGTGAGTTGAAGATCCTGGTTAGATTACATTTTGTGCTCCACTGCACTCATCTGAGTCAATCCTACCCTGAAAACGTAAGCTAGTGAATTGTGACATAATAAGAACATAAACAGCACTTCTGGCATCATGAAACGTTGATGTAAAGATCGGGGTTCTAATATTTCAAGTTTTGAACCATATTTTACATTTTTTGTCTCTGATAATCTCTTCTCATTTTTCTTGTTATTAAATTAACAAAAAAATAAAATATTTTCCATAATTATTTTCTTTAATGAACGTTAGTCCTCTACAGCCAGACTGTATTTATACAAGCCCTTATTTCCTTCCTACATGCTGTCTGTCTGAGACTCTTGCCAAGATTCTGCCTTCAGAGATTCCTCCACATTCTGTCTCTAAATCAAGCAAGTCTTAACCTGGCAGAAAAAGCATAAAGTACAGCTCTTGAGCTTGAACTGAGCCTTAAAATCAAATTTGTCTGTACCAACCCAGAAACAGCTGTGCAAGAAACTGGTTTAAGCAGGCCTGCTGCTGTAGCTGCTTTATCCTACACTGCATCCTCCATCTGCAGTGTAAATCCACTCCCCCTACATATGGTATACTAAAATACCTGTCCCTAAAATTATATAAGCAAGGAAATATGTCCAAGTCTTTATTATCTAGTCAGAAGCATCATACCAGTAAAAGCTTTCTTCAATACATCATAGGAGAATACTGAACTGCAATTTAGACCACTAAAATTTTGATAAAAATACAAATGTCTTCTCCAAGCAAGTTTTGCTTGAAAACACTGCATTTATGAAGATCTTTATGTTATGTAATTATTTGCAAATAATTAGGAAAAATTAATGTCTTTATTCTTTCATGAAAATTCAAGATGAAACAAAAATGAAATTATAAAATTTACTCAGTTTGATGCTTAAAGATTTTTAGTTTATGTATTTTTCATATACTTGCAACTTTGTGGACTCTTAATACATAGTTGTAGTTCTTTACCTGCCTTTTCTCATAATTTAACAAACACTTACTAAACAATTCTTGAAACTCTGTTTAGTCTTGCCCATAGTCTATCAAGGACACTTTGTTTAGCAGTATACATTGTAGACACAGTAAAGTTTAGGCTAAGAAATTGGGGGAGTGGGGGGCGCTCCAATACGGCAGAACCCAGGGGAAAATTACCTAACTGCTCTTTTAATTGGACAATATTTGGTAGATATACAAATTAACTAACCTTTTAAAAATTGGAGAAATACAGTATATCACATGTGCATATCACCATGTTGTGCACCACAAAGGCTTTCAATTAAATGTTTGCTGTTATATTATCATTTTAATACTAGAAAGATTTAGTATTTTGTTCTAGGCAATGAGCTAAGTGCGCCAAATCACTTTTTAAAAGCAAACAGTTTTCTAAAATTTCCTTCCCTTCCAAATCTATAAAAATGTATCATTTTCATTTTTTATTGAATTGGAATTGGCTCGAGGCCTGCGAGGGCGGACTCATTTACAATCTGCCGTTTCATTGGCTCGTTGCGCTGTCAATCACTCTTCCCTGCCTTCCTATTGGCTGGCGCTGGGCGGGAGC
>JAOTQP010000001.1:37020128-37032534 GCA_026413545.1 Cichladusa arquata
CCACCTCCCAAGCATCCCCTGAGGCTTGGCACGAAGCCCAAGCACCAGGGAGGCTGCCCAGAGGTTGCTGAATTATTTAGTAAATCGTAGCTTAAAGGTTTTGATTTAATAAGCAGTAACTACTACTACTGACAGGTCAAGGGAGGGGATTGTGCCCTTCTACTCTGTTCTTGTGAGACCCCACCTGGGCCCCTGCATTCAGCAAAAAATCCTCATCACAGAAAGGACATTGACCTGTTGGAGACTGTCTAGCGGACGTCTACAGTAATGATCAGGGGAATGGAGCACCTCTCCCATGAAGGCAGATTGAGACAGCTGGGGTTATTCAAACTGGAAAAGAGCTTCAGGGAGTCCTTACTGCAGCCTTCCAGTATTTGGAAGGGTTCTATAGGAAAGTAGAATTATTCCCCTTTATTTATAGCTATGATTGAAGGTCTTGAAGATTCATTATAGAGATTCCTTCTAGTACCTAAAGGGAGCCTTCAAGAAAGATGGAGACAAACTTTTCAGCAGGACCTATTTCAACAGGACGGGAGGTAATGTTGTTAAACTAAAAGAGAGTAAATTTAGAGTAGATGTAAGGAAAAAAGGTGTTTTACAGTGAGTGTGGTGCAATGCTGAAACAGGTTGGCCAGAGAGGTGGTAAATTCCCGGTCCTTGGAAACTTTCATGGTCAGATTGGGCAAGGCTCTGTGCAACCTGATCTAGTGGAAGATCATTGTATGGGGCTTGGACTGGATGCTCTTTAAAGGTCACTTTCAACCCAAACTTTTCTATTATTCTATTTGCTCAATAGATAGACATGTATGTCTGCAAATTATAAGTAAAACTTAGAATAATATGTGATCAGGGTTTTTGTTCCCCAAAATACATTCAGATAATGACCTGGATTGTATAGAAACTTGTAACAATTTTTATAAGTATTTATTTTATCACATCTCAAGCTCTTGCTTTCAGTTTTAGGAAAGAAACACTAATTAGTTTCATTTTATATATTTTTTGTGTGGTTTTCACTAAGCTGTATTTGTAGTTTCCTATTTTAGCCTCAACTGCACCCTTTCAATAGTTCATGACAAGGAGTTGACCAATTACATTTACAATTTTAAAAAATTGATGTAGAATATTAAGTAATTTCACATTTTGTGAAATATTTTTCAGAACAAAAAATTAATTACTGTTCTATTTATCTCTATTTATCAAGGAAGTGCAATGCAATTGAAGGTGATGTTATGAAAATCTTAAGCCTCTGCCAAAGAGATATAAAAAAAATTATAACCTAGTAAAGGAGAAGAGGAAGGGAAGTGAATACAAGCTCATAGCTGCAAAATCAGGTGTATGACAAGATCTTCAAAAATTTAAGATAAAAATCAGAAGATATGTCTTTAGAGTGTAAAACTAATTTTTTATTGACTTTTCAAGTTCTAACTTTTATCAGCAAGAAAGTTGATGGTAGGTCTTCAGTACAAACAATCCTATTAAAAATCACAGATGAATTTTCATCATATTGTGAGAAAAAATGGTCACAGTTAAGTTATAACTAAAAGACTCAGAAAACAACACAGATAGCTCATGTTATGTCTCTATTTACAAGCCCAAAAATTTGATTTCATTAACCGTTGTAAGGTACTCCAGATTTTCAGCTCCCATTTCATTCCCTTGGAATTTCCTTGGCATGCTTTGCATTTTCTTTCCTGCAGGACATGGAGACCTACTGCATCTAAAACTTAGTTAATAGATTCACAGCACGTCTACAGCTGTGCTTCCACATTGTGGTCCATCCTATGGGATAACCTCAAGATCATCCCTAATGTATACATATGATTTGAGAGTTTTTCTGGCCAGAAGGAAAGATCAGCTCAGCTGCTGCAATGCCCACAGCACTGCGGTTTGGGGTTTGTTTATGGGTTTTTGTTTGGTTGCTTGGTTGGGTTTTTTGGGGTTGGGGTATTTTTGTTTGATAATTGGATTTTGTTGGTTTTACTTTGTTTGAGGTATTTTTTCTGTTTCAATTTTAACCTTACTAACATATCCTGATCTAAATCAGTCCACTTTAAATAGCTTAGCTCATGAGTTACTCATAGCTAAATAGAGCTTTACACATCAATATGGTGAACTCAGAGGCTACTTTGTGCCCTGTTTTGTTCTGCCTTACACATTGAAAGCCCTGTTATGAAGAATAAGTTCTGAGCTTAAGACTGTCTTCCAGAATAGACATTGTTATTGCACTGTGTATTTGGCATTTACAGAAACAAAGACTAAAAAACATTCCTTGCTCCAAAAATATTCACTGAACTCTAACAGTACTGCCAGCCAGAAAACCCACATTCCCAGGGATACTGGGGTTGGAAAACATGTGCCCAGTGCACCATTTCAGGGCAACAACACCTTTCAAATCTGGAACATCCATGGACACTAGGAGCTCAGCTGCAACACCAAGATTTGTTTAGGGTTCGAGTTCAACCACAGAGCCTACAGCTCCAGGAGCACAGGCATTAGAAGAGGCATGCCATGAGAATCACAGCAAGGGCACCAACAATGCTGTATCCATATTTTTCCATTCTAGGCCACTCATTGTAATGGGGACCTCACCTGCAGTGTCATAATTCCATTATGGTTAGGATTAGTTAGGGTTCAGAGGGTCATTGAGCCTACACCTCCAATGGCAGTGGAGCTGGAATATACATGCACAAAAATAGTGAAAGGACACCAACATTGCTGCATCCACCCTTTTCTTATCTGGAACACCTCTGGTGGTAGGGAACTTGGAACAGAGCCCAGACTTATTTATGGTTAGGGCTATGGTTTTGACAGCCAGAAATTCCACAATCCCAGGGAAACTGGGGCTAGAAAGTGCATGTCCAGAATGTCATTTCATGGCATTGAAATTGCTGCCTTCACACCTTTCAAATCTAGGACGCACATGGAGACGGAGGTCTCAACAGTATCTCGGTAGGGTTAGGTTACGATTCAGCTAGCCACAGAGCCTGCAGCTCCTGGGATACTGTTGCTGAAAAAGACAAGCCTGAGAGGATTACAGCAGGACATGGCTGCCTCAACACTTATCTGATCTGGGCCACCCAAGATGATGGGGACCTCAGGTGTAGTGCCAAGATTCTATTTTGTTTAGGGTTAGGATTCAGAGAACCAGAGCCTGCAACCACACTGCTTTTTCTGCTCCAAACCCATCCAGACACTGCAAACTTTTATCCTTGGCTTCTGCATTCAGGTGTAATTCCAGCTATTTCACACTGCTTGAAGTTAACATATGTAAATACCTGGAAAACTCATAATCACATTCATATAGGTCTTATCCACTCAGTTTTGACATCCCACCATACCCTTCTTGTCAGCATAAGTGAGCAAATTAAACCATACCTGAATACTAAGTATTCCCAACTGACTTAATGAATATCAGCACATCCATTCATTCACCTAATCTATCAAATTAAATAATTAGGACATGATGAAAGCAGCCCAATCAACGGAGTCAAAAAACAAAGGACACCGTCTTTTCAATGTCTTTCTTAAACTGCTGAGAGCAGAAAAGTGTCTGTTGTGAAAAGTGGATGCTGTCTGTTTACCAGTTTACATGCCTGGTTTTGGGTCAAATAAACACTGGAATGCATGCAAACACAATTATTGGCCTTTTCTGCCAACATCACCTAAAACTTATCTTGAATAGAATTAATAACATGCTTTTACCACAGATCCATAAGGTAAATATTTTCAATGCTTCACTGCCACGTTTACCTGGGAATAAAAAAGTTTCATGCTGCTGAAATTTCTCGTGCAGCCTTCACTAGCATGTATATGTCTGCACATGCAAATTGGATCAAAAGACAGGGAAAGGATAACTGGTGAATTCCATTCAGCCCACTGCAATCACAAGTAAAGGGAAAGATTTAATCCAAATGGGTCGACGGAATATTGAAGTCATATGCTACCACATACCACATACCACAACCAAAGAAAGCATAGCATCTCTGGAGTAATATACCCAAGATCTGAGCCTCAGTAATTTTGTACATAGAGTTTCCTAAATTACAGGGACAGTCCTTGCATAATCCTCTTTTCCTGTGTGTTAATTCTAAAGCCTCCTTTCAAAGTCTTAGGAGTCTCTAGATTCTGGAAAGAGTGAGCAAAGAAAATCATCTTAAGATCAATCCATCTGTCCTCCATGCTGATCAGTGTACAGATAGGAGGGATGAGAGTGAGAGAAAGGTGGCCTTTAAAGACGACCATGTTGTTTATCTCCCAGTCTTTTGTTTTTGAGAAGTATATGCATTCTTCAATCAGGGAAACTGGAGAAGAATTAATTTAATAAAACTAGTGTTGCATAATTCCTGTTCTGAAATGTCTCTCATATTACCAATTTATTTACCATGTTGCTATTGATGATCCTGACACCAGACTCCTCTGTGGCCATATGATTCAACAGAATCAGTAAAAACCTGAAACTGCAGTTATTGTGAAATAACTAAATAATGCAAAATTGAGTAATTGATTGTCTTCAAAAAGACCCAATTGAAGGAAAAGATTCCTCTCTTATAATATTTATCTGATCCTCCTTAACTTATCTCAGCAGCTCAGTGGTAATCTGAGTTATTAGACTCACATATTGAAGCACATAAATGTTTACCTTTTCAGATTTCTGAGATAAGACTGACTAACATTTTTCATTGAGCTAATCAGAACTTTAAGCCATCCCTAGCCAATTTAATAGTAAGAACCAAGACTTCACATTAAATGTAAACATTAATCAATTTTATGGTAATAAAGTCTTACCAGTAAATTGGCACTTAAGGTTTTTATTTCATTTACTCTGTCTGTGATTATATTGTGTATATTCAGACTATGGAGATATCAAATAAACCTATGAATTCCTAATCATATGAATAAATTTCTCTGCATTAGTATAACATATCAGCATTCAAAGCCAACCACAAAATGTCTCATTCTGATGTCTAAAGATCTTGAAACTCCACTTCTCCTGTAATGCAATTACAGAAAATCACACATACTCAGAAGAAAGCAAATACTAGGATCCAGACTCCAAAAGGCGTTTAAGTACCTGACTTCAAGTAAATGAAGCAGGTATTAGGTATTTGCATACATTTGTGGATCTAGGACTAAACTGCTTTCAATTTTATTCTGCCAATGAAATGAACAGTAACAGTGTATTCTGAACCCTGTACCACAATCACAGCTATTGCCACAAGGAACATTTCTGGCTGAAAGGAGGTGCTGAATTTTACCCATGGGATCAGTCTTGAAGAGAGCAAAAAAGAGCAAGATCAGAAGGCAACTATTGAACCATCTGATGAAATTGGCAGGAGGGTGAGAAGGGAGAGGGACAGATGAAAGTGCCACCACTTTGTTACTCTCAGCACCCACAGGAAACCTGGTGTACTTGGCTGCAGCAAATATGCCTTGGCCCACCTCAGTTTGCTGTCTTCCTTTCCTACTCAGCAACCTGCCAGTCACTGCAGGAGAGCTGCTGAAGGAAAAAACAGAAAGAGGCAGTGGTTTTGCAGGATGGATGAAAATATACAACTGCTTTCACAAGAGCCAAGGCTTTCCTGGGGAAGGAGGATATGTTGCTGCTTGTACAGCTAGACTGCCACTGCTGGAAATAAAGGAGCTCTCAAATAAAGGCATGACTCAGTCCCTCAACCCAGTCACTCCATCCCCATAGAAGTATTACAGACTGCCACAGGAAGGAAAAATGGAAATGGTGTTAATATCCAGGCATATATTTGTGGTGAATGGAACAAAGAATGAACTTTGAGTTAGAAAGAGACAGAAAGGGATTAAAGACAAAAGGTAACAAACCGAATTTCCATTAGCACAATACAGCACAGACTTGAAAGTTCTGACTGTGATCAGACATTTTGTGTACAGTGGTCAGCTGGAAACAAGACATGTCATGTTGCTGCTCCTCCATTTAGAGCTCCTAGCTTTAGAGAGATTTAATATCCATGATCCCACCTGCCTACCTACATTGGTAATTTAGCACATTTTTCACTAAAATCATCTGGCTTGATAAATGAAATAAGATGCTAAATTTGAGCTTGGCAGCGTGGGGTTTTAAAGACATCAACTATCACATATTCCTTTTATTCCATGCTGACCTGGTGAATTACCTGGTAGTCTTATTTTTTTCAAACTCTTAAAACCACAGAGAAAAAATCTATCCTCACCATCAATAAAAGGAGCTAATGGTGACAAATTAGTCAGCATGGCAAGTACAAGACTCTCTCAGAGAATTGTTCTATTTTATGCCTCTTTCTAGCACAAAGCTATTATGTTCCAATCTACAACTCCATTGAAGGCTATTATAAAAAGCACCCTCATGCAGCTCATCATACTCAGTGAAGTAACAATTTCACTGCCTTAGATATCCTGTTTTTAAAGATTCTGTTGTTGGATTGCTTTCTGCATGAACTTTGAAAACATGAGTAAGCGTTTTCAGCATTTCGTATTACTAAACTTGAAGATGTCCTGTGAATCAAAAAAAAAACCACCTACATTTAGCTTGACTTTTGGAATTGTAGTTTATGAGTGTTCTTCGATTCATTAAAAGAAACAAAGAAATAAAAATATGCCCCCCCAACATTCTGAACTCAGTGTTCCATCCTATTAGTGTGGAAATGTGCTAGCCCTGTAATTCACCATTGCTGTTTATTTACAGTGATCTCATGAATTCAAGCAAATATATGCATTGTCATTTTCAGGATTCTTGTCTCAAACAAACCTGTTTCTGCAGAACTTCGATGTTTTAGCCTCAGGCCACATGCAGTATGTCATTGGCAATAAAATTTTATCTATTCTTTTTGACAGGTAAGGTGGTATTTGCACAGTACTATGGAGGAAAAATAATTAATGCCATTGTTGAAAAATAAAAATTCAGGATGTGTAACTACAGCAGCTTTAATATGCTACATAACCATTTGATAACCATCACAAACCTGAGCAGATATAGTTTCAAACATTTCTAAAGTCATTTACAGTTATTCACACTGATAATAGATGACACTTATTTAACCTTTTTGCAACAAAACTCCTCCGTATTGGAATCTATTATGCCAGATAATTACAATGATAGTCTTGTTTATAAATATTTAAAAATATTTATTCCTGTTATTATTTAAAATTACATATGTATCTCAAAGCAAATTAACCTATATAACATGGCATATCAGTTTAGTGATGTGTGTTAACCATACAGTGATGTTGGATTTGTTTATATGAAAGTTGACTTTTATTATTGTCAACACTTCCTTTATGGCATGCCTTCTCCAATAATTCTACTACATAATATTACTTTTTAATGAACTTGAGCATTTGCTGTTGTGATCTTGTCCATCTCCAAGCCTTAATAATGTTTCTAAATAGAAGTGAGGAACATTCAATTCTGTATTAAATAATTATTTAAATTGTTTGGAAAGTCTATCATCCACATTGCTGTTATGCAAACATCAGGGAGAATATTTCTTAAAGCTTGTCAAGAGTACAGTAAAATATTCAACCACATACAGAGGACAAAATAAAAAATTGAAGAAAAACTGATTGTTTTGGATGTTTGGAACTTCTGCAGGCAGAGAATTAGATGGACAGAATTAGATGAATTATTTAAGTGGTATTTGTTTAATTATCTGATATCTTAGCTTCAGCTGATTTAAAACACATTTAAAAATCAGATCTGAATCCTCTTTGTAAGTATTTTCAGGGCGAGAGATTTTTTATCCCAGTGAGAGCCGTCATGGATACGGATACACGAATACTATTCAAATAAAACTCCTGAGAATACACACAATGGTCTCCTGCTAATAAGTGTAGCACAATTGCATTTGTTTTGAAGTTATTTTGTGTTAATTATTATAACATTATGAAACTGAGCCCAGGGAATTATTATTCAGGCATTTTTTTCACTGACAGCTGGATGCTAATATGGATTATTTTTATACTGCCCAACTGTATTTCAACAAATTAAGCTACAACTGTGTCCACATTTTGAATATCTTTATAAAATAGTTGTCCTTTGTCATTACTTTTTTTTATGTTGCCCAGCCACAAGTATTACCATATTCTTAAGGAAGTTCCAACATAAAAAATACAATGAAGGTACAAAGATATTGATCAAACTAACTTTTATTGTATGCACCAGGCATAGAAAAACAATTAATTTTCACATCTTTATCCCTCTGTAAAGACATGCATTAATTTGCACTCAATATTTTCATATCCTGAAATGACAAAAAAATGCTTAAAGGCAAATCTTACAGATTTGATTCCCTAAATATTTATGTACTTAACTAAGGAGAATGGAGTTAAAAGTCATTATAAGGTATATTGCTCAGATCATCACTGTTCTTATTCTGAAGAAGTGGAATTTAGTTTTCTATAAATATTTTACAACATTTTTGAAAGCATAATTTTAATTAAACTAAATCCTTCTCAGATTGGAGTAACAGCAACAGAAGCACAGACTTCATTGCAGATCAAATATCCACAAATTTACGCAGCTCTTCATCTTTGAATTTTAACATAGCCTTGTTTGTGTTTATTAAGATCACTCAACTTTCACAGTATTATTTTTTCATCCTTCTCTTCTTGAAAAGTTCAAAAAATAGCAAGTCATTATATTTTTCTGCTGGCAGATTGTGATACATTGAGTGTAATTCAGAATTATATCAACTAGAACATCCTTTTGTGAAGAAATCTTAGAGGTGACTGCCTTGTTATTTGGCAAAAATAAATGAAAGAGCTCTGTTGTTTCAGTTCCCAGATTGCCATCAAACATTACTTTATAGCTTGCTTCTGACAGACCAGGAGATTACAAACCTATGTAAAACCAAGAAAATAATGAGCCTTGGGACCACTCATCAGATTCCATGAATATATACACTGGATTCATAGGTGATAAAGAAATTGAGCATTCTGCTGGCTTCACAGGTGACCAGAGACATCTCCACAACTAAAGTAGCATTGTTCTGACTCACTGGGAAGCCAGCACAGGCAATGTCATTTATGGACTTCTGGATCCTCCTCCATAATCTGCTTAATTTCTCTTCTGGTGCAGCTTTGAGAAAGGGCAATAGAAGAATATAGAATGATGAAAGAGAAAGCAGTCTCCTGCTTACGTTTTTTAGCAAATAGTGGGAATGTGATGCAGGAAGGATTCATATCCAGAAGTCCTAGCTGTACCATAATATCCAGAAGTCCTAGCTGTACCTTAATTCTATTCCAACATAGCCTCTTTGTTCAGAAGAACTGGGCATGGCAAGCTAGCTGAGTGATGGATGTTTGAGGAATATTTAAGATCAGCTTTCTCAAAGAAACACACCTGTATTCTCTCCTGGAATTCCTCCATGTCTACATGGATGTCCAAGCCTTGTTGAATTCTAGTTGTTTAGACAATCCATTCAAAAAACAATAGTTTTCTTCTTTTAAGACAATGTTAAAAGTTGTGATATTATTAATTATGTTGTTGCACCTCAGGCTGGACAGTAACACATCTACTGAATTCTTATAAATAAAATCTATTAATGAAATAAACAAAAAAAACCCACCAAATTCACAACTTTCAAAAAGTTGTCACTTCTTTTTTTTTAATTGCAAAACATAACTGTACCATATTCATTACTGTATTGAGATTAAAAACTTGATCAGTAACTCTTTTGCATCAAAATTATATTTCTACCGTTATTTTGTACAGTCTTCAGTTGGGAAAAGTTAGACAAAAAATGTACTGGAATAGTCTGGTGTGTACTCTTTAACACAGCTGCACAGCCTGAAGATGCATAAATGTCTTTTCTGTCTGTAAAAAATTTTCTAAATGTTTCTAATTTCCAATGGAAAGTCTGATAAATAAGTTATATTCACAAAATTATGGACATTATCTATATTGTTGCTTGGATGTAATTTTTAAAATGGTTTCAATGCTTTATGAGAAATATGAAAAACAAAATTCTAACTCTGAAGCAAGACCTTCTTCTGAATTAATCATTTGTTGCTGTCACACATAACTGTAAAATCTGAACATAGTCATGAGGTACCACCTTCAACACTAGCACAAATTTATGAGACACTATACTCATAGCAAGTGCTACAAGAGAAGTGTCAGAAAATTCATGCTTCCAAAATGTCAATCTAAACCAAAAAATGCAAAGAGGAGGGAAAAGAACATTCATGTGCATCTATGATCAGTAAATAAGACAGACAGTAATGCAGACAAATGCCATTTCATGAGCTTTAATATTTTTTCCTGTATGTTTTCTTTGTAAGTATGTTTTGGTTTCATTTGGTTTTGATGCTAGTTAGAAAACAAAAAAGAGTAATTCCAAAGGAAATATTTTCAAAATTGTAAATGGGTTTGTGTTTGTTAATAAAATAGAATTATTGTCTTCTTTTCCCTTCCCTTGACCTTTGTAACTTTATTTTGTCAGAGAAAGTCTCCATAAAACTTCATTTAAATTATAGTTATTTTCATTCTCATTTCTTCTGTAAGTCTCAGTGCAACCTTAAAATGGCTATGAGATTGACTGTGTTATTTAGCATTTTTTAGTATTTGACATTCTCCGAAGAATTTCCATGTGTAAATGGTCATAACAGAAACAGAAGCGTTTTCTATATATATAAGTTTTCTTTTTAGGCCATGGAATTATTCAATAGATTATCTTAAACCATTATATTTATGACAGCAAATTTTATTTGGAGATTATATGAAGGATCCATCAATGAGCTGTTGCTGTTTTGCATCTCTCTGACACATCCAAGCAGCTGTAAATTCTCTGCACTGGTTGGATTTGCAGCTGCTTTTCGCTGCCATCATGACACAAAGCAGCAAGACTGTCCTGGTGAATCTGGTCTGTAGCTGATATCCCTTAGATTAGTTATATATCTTTACACATCACTGCTCTGGACTTTGGAAATTTAGTTTACAGACCATACGACTTAATGAGAAGAACAGGACAGACAGACAGACAAGCTGGCTGGCTAGCTTTGTTAAGGAGTGGTACAGATGCAGTTCAAAGCCTTTAGACCAGGCATTCCTCACGTATTTCTCAAGGATTTATTTACTGCATCTACAGCATTGTAGTGAGATATGATTTCTCATTGCCATGCTAAATCCTTGACTTCCAGAGCTTTAGATTAGAACTTGACTGAATTACAGCAAGTAGTTCTTTTTTCTGTGAGAAATACTGGCGTTTTTTCTTTTAAAACCAGAACTGTTCTTCTGCTATGTGGATCAGTTTACATTTTAGTTTTATTTATTCCATCTGTTAAAAATGATAGCTTCCTCTGAATAAATCTAATCTGAGTACTCTACATTGCTGTGCTCATTGAATTCAGAAGTATCAGCTTGCCCTAAGCATTTCAGAGCTCAGGAAAGGAAGGTGACCTGCTTCAGGCATTCACACAATGATTCAAAACCCACCAATCCTCTTTGATTACTTCCAGCCATACCTCGAGTCCTGCTTGAAGCACTTCTGGGCTGTGTCAGGAAGAAGAGGCTATCTTTGTATGTCTCCAGAGTAAGCTGTACTACCCTCCCTAAGCAGAAGAGCAAACAGTTTCCATGGTATATGGGTCAAGCAACTCAGTATAAAAGTCTGTCCATTGCTTTTACGGAGAATTAATCAAAAGTCTGTTTATTGGAGCCAGGCAAAATAAGAGATAGCACCTATTTTAATTCTTTAACTGCTTTTTTTCTTATACTTAAAGCAATCTTTCAGAAATATAAGCATGATGAGTCTTATTCTGGCCTACTAAATATAGAAATGAAGTATTTCAGGCATAACTATAATAGGCATACAAATAAAACTATTATTTGAAACCAGACAATATTTATATAAATAAATACTAAAATACTACTTCTTCTTTTTTTTATTTGCTTGTACTCTGAACAGTAGAACTGATTAATTCAGTAAAGAAAATTGGGAAAAAAAAGATCTACCAAAATATCTAACTCATTCTAGCTTTACAATATCAGATTCTTTTTTTTTTAAGGAGTGGAAGATTGCTCTGTTCTTTTAAAATGTAAAGATCTATTCCCATGGTAGCTATGAGTGCCTGGGCAACCACTATTTAGCATAGTGAAGCTAAAAGATGGCCTTGGTTATGGATTGATTATTATGCAAAATGCTCTCTACAGTGAAGATTGATATGATGGTCTTGTTTAGAGGCACTATATACTATTTTCATGTGATAGTTAACCAACCAGTAGTTTAAAGCCAGGTGTTCTATGACTGGAAAATTGCTTTTAAGTCTATATAGGTTTTTCTATATGGAATCAACAAAAGTAGATAAACATGGAAAACTCATACATAGATAGAAACACACAGATTTTCAAGAAAAATACCCTCTCTTTTTTTTTTTTTTTTTTTTTTTTTTAGAACCTTTT
>JAOTQP010000001.1:37032634-37051152 GCA_026413545.1 Cichladusa arquata
TGGAGGCATTCCTGATGCTATAACGGGTAATATATGATTGGTTTGTCTATAGTCTCTTTTTTCTTCTGCTTTTTTTTTTTTGAGAACCTTTTCTCATGTTTTGACTCTCTTAGGGATTAATCCTTCAAGTTTCACAAAAAGCCACTTACAGATTCTTATTCCTTATTCACTTGAAAGCTTAGTCTGGGTCAAGTTATTCCTATGGTTAATTATAGTGGCTGAAGATGGAGATGCCTTAGGGAATAATTTTTAACATATGCAAGAACTTGATTTTACTTTGTTCTGTCAGCATTGTAACATTTAACAAAATTCACTGAGTTACTTCTTTTTCTTGTTAGGGGTTTTAATTTTACTGGTGGGTTGTTTTTTTAGGTTTTTTTTGTGGGGAAAAGGGGGAATTGAGATGGTGAAATATGTGACCAATGACTGAGAAGAATCACCATAGTAGGAGCAATCAGCATCTTAGTTCAGTTCTGTGGGATCTCTGGGTAAGAGTATTGCTATCAGCAGTATTTCTCATATATATTATGTCCTTGTGTTTCCAATGTCAGCATCAGTAATAATTCTTCTGCATGAGAAGAGAATATACACCTATTCCACTGATGGAATTCTGGCCCTTTTCAATCACAAAGAAAATGCCTATGCCTGAGCCAGTCATCCAAGGTTTCCTTAACAGTCAGGGAACAAAGGACATGCTTAGAGGATAGTCCATCAGAGCTAATTTGCAGAAGAACTGCACACAGCCTTGACTTTTTTTTCCTTATTTTTCTTCTTACCTCTGGATTATAAATTTATAGAGCTAAGGATATCTATTTTGGGTATATGCATCTAAATCTAGATAGATAAATCCTTCTCTTTTGTCTTTATATGCTGATGAGCTTAGGCAGGACGCTTCATTCACGAGGTTCTTCCTGATAAGATAAGTTCAGTGAAAAATAAGAAAGAAACAGTCCTGAAAGCACAATCTTATGGCAAACGTGGGCATGTAAGAGACTAACTCAGTTACCAGCAGCAGAGACCAGAAGGCTACCTGGTCCTACAGAAGTGCTGGGCTAGAACAGCACTCTTTCCATAAGATCAGTGCTCACACCCTGCAGTGTGAAGAATAACATTTAAAGAGCTGCACATATACCATAAGCACCTTAAATATTTCTGACACAACTTCTTCGGCTGCTAGTAGTAATTAACCCTGATCACCTCCCACATGATAAAAACATTTGCTACTTGACAAATTAAAATACGGCCTTTTGCTGGATCTCTAAAGAGACACATCCTGCTGGGGTTAATTGAAGTTGTGAAAAATGGCAGGTTAACTGCTTTGCACTGTCAGAAGAAGGCAAAGACAGAAAGAAAAAATTAAAGCTGAAACAAAATACTGCTTCTCAAACAATATATTTCATATCTCTCATACCTCCCTTTGCCCTTTCACTGGACACTTGACAAGAACTCAGGACATTGGAACAGTTTTGATGAGACTGGACTTGTTAGAAGAAAGAGTACTGTTAGTTTACTGAATGGAATTTTTACAGAACAGTTTGACATTGAAGGCAAATTGAAAATTAAGATTTTGTAAAATAAAATGAGATGTTTTCATTGCTAATGACCATACAAATTAAAAACAAACAAACCAAAAAGAAAAAAGAAAAAAGTTGCAGCTTGATAATTACAGGTTCAGGGAGTTGACTTAGGTGCTGCATTTAGCAGACCTCAGTGAAAACTACCCAGCCTGCCCTTCTGCTGAGAGCCAAAAATAATTATGTGTTCTGCAACAGTTGCCATGTACTTACGTGAAACTAGAGAATGTATTTGATATTTGTATTCCATAATTTAAAAGCATTGACAATAACACTAGTGACTGAATAAAACAATCCCACATACCCGTGGAAACCTGTTCTAACATGTAGCAGTTTAGAGAGATAATGCTGTGGGAAAGAAGGCACAGCTTTCTTCTTTATCTGTCTGTCTCTCCATTTTTTTATAGAGGGTACTTGCTCTTAAAAACCTTATTTCCTTTCCTCATTAAAAAAGCAGAAAACTCTATAAAACAAAAGCAAGACAAGAAACTTCCTCCTGACTGGACATGCTACATGTGAAATTAAATATAGATTATCATTGAAGCAAGATAGTCGGCAAGGGTCTTTTGAGCAGCATGTAGCTCTTGAGTCCCAGTGCCTCCCATGATGTGAGAGCACCATGTGTCTGGCAGGAAGGCTGCAGAAAACTCAGCCTCTGTCTGTGGGAGGAAGCAAGTCAGCCAGCTCTGCAGGTTCGGGGCTGCTCCACCACCCTGGGCTGTAAACGCCTGCTTGTTCAGGTGCACCTCACTTTGCACTGAGGACACTCTCAGTACCAAAACCAGACCTCATCACCTGACCTTTCTCTTGACATCTCTTTCCAAACTGAATGCAGCATATCTGGGGATTGCCAGCCTAATGACCAAAAGGAAATCTGAAATGCACTGGAATTATAAAATAAAACTGCTCTTGTATGATTTTGCATAATTCTAATGAGAATAATTTAATTTCTAATTACATCTGAACGTAGCAAGAGTGCTAATGCTTCACCACATAGCTCTTTCTATACTATTAAGACAGCTTTCTTTGAAAAGAGACTAAGGGACTTATTTTCCTAATTTCTCAAGTTAGTCAGCTGCTCATGCTTGGAACACAAACAACTTTGAGAAAATATCACAGATATTTTTCTGTGATGTTTTATATATAAATTCAAGCACACGAATTCCTAAAAACTTTTAAGTTTATAGTAAATGACTAGTACTGCTGTAATTAAAAAAACTAATTTTGGTTTCATGGAACAAGACTGTTTGTCTATGACTTCTAAAAGGAATGAATACATTAAATATTTTATGAGGCTTTTACATGCTCGATGATAGAGATTCAGCATGGTCTGTTCTCATGCTGGATGGCCAGGAACAAGAGGCCTCTTTTATTGTTCCCTGTAAAACCAATGAAATGGAACCAATTGAAATATTGTGCACAGAGTCACAGGCACAGGATAATAGCGCTTTTCTGAATGGTAAGAACACAACAAAGTGCATCTCAAGAGCTTTGTTTGTATGGAGCAGACCTCTCCTCGGAATGGACTGTCTGAAGAGGCTTTGCTTAATGCACTGTTTAATAGCAGGGCTCTTCAAGGTCTCCCCACTCCATTACAACATGTGCAGTGCTGCTCCTTGGATATGAGAACAGAAGCAAAACAACAGGGGAAAAAGGCTGAGTTTACATAACCCAAATGACTTCCACTCATTTTCCAAAATGTGCAAGTATCTAACAATGGGAAATATTAAATCCAACATTCACAATACATGAATTTATAATTATAGGAGAAAGGAGACCTTCTACACATTAAAGGCTTGTTTATGTGGAGAAAATGGTAGGATTTTCACTGTAAATTGAAATCACTGAAGCCTTGTGATGGTAAGATGAGTGAAGTACAAATTTCCATGTAATGGCAATTCTTCTGCTACAACTCTGCAGTCAGAATGTACAAATAAGGAACAAATTTGATATAAAAACTCTTCTTACAGCAATTTGTTCTCCTTTTGTTTGACTGAACTATGTTCTTAAATTCTTTTGCAGTACCTGAGAGTGTAAATACCTCAAATAATCATATATGGGCACTCTTTATTCAAGCACACATTTTAATTACCTTTACAAATAATACTGTATATTGAAATGGTAAGCACCACTAATTACATAAAAGTGCTTATCATCTATGAAGCACTGGTTTGTTTTCAATAAAGAATGACCAAGGCATGGGGTGAAGGAGGTGCAGAGAAACATTGCTGTAAGAGGGAACTGTGTTTTGATTCAGTCAGTCCATTTTCACAAAGAAATCAGATTGTGCTAGGGCATATGCATGTTAATTTTTTTAATATATCCAGTATGCAAATGCATTGAATCCTGAAGGCTTAAATTGTAAATTGTAAATTGTTGCAAGAAAACACTGGGATTCCAGTCCAATCCTAATGGAGGTACTGCAGCAACTGGTCAATTGCTTTCTCTTTCTAACAGAAAGAGCAACTGAAAAATAGAAGACAAAAGATTAAAGACAAAAGAAAAGGATATATTGTACTAGTGCCACCTGACTAAATGGAATTCACAGATAAGTTTAACTGATCAGAAAGTTGAAATCGTGGCAGTCAGTATAATATGCTGCTTTTCAAAATACTCGAAATAATTCTACTAGAAGTGCACTTTTATCTTCCACTGAAAAACACCAATAGTATTCCTAATTAAATAATTACTCCCTAGCATCTGTATTTAGAGTGTATTGAAGAAAAAACTGGTGAACGTATTTGATATAAAAGTCTTCCAGAGAGATGACTTATTTAGCATGTAAAGGATTTTACTGACTCTTCTCATGACTATTTCTCATCTGAATAATGAAGGATGCATATTCTGAAATAACAAATAAAAAAAATAAGTATCCATTTTTCCTGCATGAGTGGATTTTATACCATTCCTTGTCTCTGATTAACAGGCTATGTATCACTCCTCTGAGCTATGCATTGCTCATCACCTCCCAACAGCCAGCAGAGAGGAAGCAGCAGCTGCCATCTCCCATGAGGCAGCAGTAGGTTCAGTGTCTGCCTCACTCGATGAAACCTCCACCAGTGGTAGAGGCAGCTGGACTACATGTTCTGGGTCAATTGGTTCTTTGCCTTTCTAGTCGTTTTTTCTTTTTTTTTTCCTCACCTCTACATCCCACATAGAGATGTCTTGCCTTCACACTTATAACTGTTTTCTTCTTATAACTTCTTTTCTTCTGGATGCTTATTATTTCTACTTTCTCTTTTTGTGTCCTTTCTCCCACATGCTCTTCCTTATGATACCTCTAGCTCAACATAGTCTTAGTCCTCTATGCTACATCTTCACATACTAGCTCTACAGCAGCAGAGTTTCATTTCAGGTGAAAAGGTATCCTCCAGTCAGTTATTCAGACTGACATTTCCCCTTTTCACATCAAAATTTCCTTCAAATGAAGTGTTAGGGAAAATGTTTGTGTGTTCAAAATTAATTCAATTTATTTATGCAGCAATTTAAAAGCACTCAAAATCCTTTTTTTATAAAAGAAACCAGAATGCAATATAATACAAAGATAAAACTTAATATCTCTTTCTGAACAAGATTCATTCACTTTGTCCTTGGATAAAATATCGTAATAGAGAAAACTGAGCTGAGTTTGAGAGGCCAGAAGAACAGAAACTTAAAACAGACAGTAATATCTTTCCTTTGACTTTTTGCAACAGATGTTTGTATCTCTAAGACATTCTTTTACATATCTCCATTTATTAATTTCTGGGTTTTTTTTTTTAAATACTTCACACATGAATTTTTTATACAATCTTGTGCAATAGAAAGTCATTGACAATTCAAAGAAAATATCTAATTCCACATAAATGTGTTCTGTTTCCATTGTACTTGCACACACATGGGCACAAAGATTTTTGGAGCTCATATTTATTATTGTAAATATAGTTAACATCTATTAGTTGCTTTAAACATGAAGTTTTTTTTTAAACTGTTATGCAGAAACAGTATTTTAAATTGATTTTTAAATTGATTTAAATTGATTCCAAAGAATGCTGAAGTTGATAGTTATGAATACAAAACAAGCTTGAGACCTGAAAGAGTCATATGTACTCTACATGTAATAGATGCTATCAAAATTTTTACACAGCTCAACTAAAGCCCCAATTTATGTTTTGTTAATAGATCAATAAATAAGGAACCGGCATAGATAAGAAAAATTAACTGCTGTACTTTAATTGTAAAGAAAATAATTTTTATTTCATGTATATTCAAAGTTTTGTTTTTCAATTTAAAATTTGTAGCTTACTTATGATTGGCTTTACATTACAGCCCAGGGTTTAAAACTGTAACCAATCAAGGGCTTCTGAATACTGAGCTGTCTTTCTTGCTATTGTTCCCTATCCCTAGGCCTTGTACTCTCTGTGTCTTGTAATTCCCAAGCTATTTCTGCCACTCTTCATCTGGCACTTTTTTTGGCTGAAGATGCTAACTTCAAAAGGAAATAATAATAGACTGATTTTCACTTTTCTTTTTTAATCCAAGATTAGCAGGCTGAATTGACAACTAAGAGCTGTTGGTATTCTCTCTCTTCTAATCTGTGTATACTCTCCTATTGGGTCTATTATATTCTCAGCTTTTGTTTTACTACTTGATACTGTTAACAAATGTCAGTATTCATCAGTATCACAGTTTGTTTTACTGCAGGAAATGCTTTCAGTTGAATAGAAATGAAAGGTGAAATGCTGTTAGAGAAACAGTGCTAAGCACTGAGACTCACTTCTTCAGAATGATGTTTTTATGATTATTTTATGGCTCCTGAAGACTCTTTTCGATAGACAGAAAAAGTGAAAATTTTAATACACTGTCATGATTTATCTCCCCAGCACTTGCTTCACTTTTTCTCCTACAGTAGAGAGAAAGCATGCTGAAAACAGCAAACAAACAAAACAACAACATTCCCATAACACATGTAATCACCCACAGACAAATTTTTTTCCTTCTTGAATTTGGTAAAAGTTCTACAGCAAATATAAGGGTTGTGCCAGTTGTGTATAGAGTGTACTGTACCACTCATCCTGATCTGAGCAATGTAATGGGAAATGGAGAGAAGGAAAGGGAAGGAGAAGGGAAAGGGGAAAGGGGAAAGGGGAAAGGGGAAAGGGGAAAGGGAAAGCGAAATACTTGAATATGTGTTCCTTAATTAGCCAGGTAATATGACTGAACTTAAATGTATATAACTTAAATATGTTTATAATATATTCACTTTATGAATCTGGCTGTGTTAGAGTTAATTTTTTTCATAGTAGCCAGTATTGTACTGTGTTTTGGATTTCTCACTAAAGCACTGTTGATAAAAAACAGTGTTGTGACTATTTCTGAGCATTGCTTGTACAACACTAATGTTTTGGGGTTTTTGTTTTGTTTTGGTTTGTGCCTTTTTCCTCCAATCTGCTCCCTGCAATGCATAAGCTGAGGATACAAAAAAAGTTGGGAGGTGACACAACCTTAGCAGTCAACCCGAACTGATCAAAAGGATATTCAAAATAACATTACTTTTGCTTCTCATTAAAAACTGTGACGTGACAGTCATTGCTCAGAGAGCAGTTGGGCATACCTGTGGGATGTGGTGAGGGGTTACCTTTGTATCACTTGCTTGTTTGGGTTTTTCCCCTCATCCTTCCACTCTTTAAATTGTATTCACCAAGACCCATGATTATTTTTAGTTTTACTGTTCTTACTCACTGCCTTGTCCAGCTGGAGCAGAGGGGTGCAAGCAGCTGGCATGAGATTTTTAGGTGCCTGATGGGATCAACCCACCACCATGTAGAAAAGAGGTTTCCAGGTTTCTGAGACAGAAATAGTTTCTTTGCTTAGCAAGAATAAAGGAAAGATAACAGTTCAAGTGGTGACAAAGAGATCTGGTAAAAGGGGTAGTGTAATTTACAGAATGGCCATGTGTCCTGTGAAGGTGATCTCAATTTTATGTGGTGTGTACAAGCATGAGTACTAAATATGCAAATACTTATTGGGGAGAGAAAGTAGACATTATTCAGTATTACAGTAACATATTTAGGAAAAGAGAAATACCAGTTTTAGCTCTTCCTTCGATCAATATTTTTGTCTCTAGAGTTATTCAGGTAATATGAGAAAGTTCTGTCCTCTAAAAATGTAGTACTGGTGGTTAATGAGCAACTTCAACAATGACAACATAGTGTCTCCTAAATTTTCCTATTAAAAACTAGTCAAAGACTTAATTTTAGTCAGATTTTCTTTGACTGTTGAGTGCTAAATATGTCTAATTGAGATAGCAAATTTAGATTCACATCTGTAAAAAGCAGTTCCTCCTTTATAGCTGGAGTTTGAATTCCACTCTATTTAAATCATGTGACTTAGATCACAATCTTTTCATAAGTTTACACTACAACTGTTAGCTTAGTGTTTACTTGTACGGTTATTTTGTGAATTGTATTCAATAAGTCATTTTCCTTATTCATAGTACATGAAAATGAGAAGTTACCCTTTTTAAAGTTTATGTGGAGTGAATATAGATTTAGAATAGTAAAAAACAGAATTTAAAAAAAAAAAAGCTGAAGGAAAGGCTTTCAACTCAAAGATCTTTAGGGAAAAAAAGGTTATTTCTATTAAAAATATTAGCCAACGATTATGAATTATATTTAGCACTTTAGTATTCAGTATAAAAATAGTAGGTAAAAACAAAAAGTGAAGATGAATAGCTTACAATAAATATGAACAGCTCTAAATGCTGCAGCTATTTCACAGGAAACATTTTTTCCTCACCTTGTACCGAAATGGTAGTGAATGTCAAGCTAGTTAATCACAACCTTTTTTCTTAACTTGTAACCTTTTTCTGTTGCTTTCTTCTCTTCACTGCCTCACTCTCCATTAAAACAGGCTGCTCAAGAGGCAGAGTTTGCTAAAAGCACTCATGGGAGGGCCAGCATGTAAAATCCATGTAACAGTTCATTATTTTCAGGAGTAAGTACAAGCAGCGTTGTGAGAATATTTTTTAAAAGTAGCGAATAAACAATACAAAGTAATACACCCTGGTCTTAATGTATCTGAATGGATTTTATTTGTCATTGCTATTTTAGTATTTTGGCTGACTTGCTTGAAAACTTTTTTTTTTTTTTTTTTTTTGTTTGTGAGCCTTTATAATCTGATTTCTAACAGAAAGCAACAGGGAAAATTACAGAAAAACAAATCAAGAAGTAAGTATATGGAATTATATTGTGCACACAGAACTGTGCATCATTCCTGTCAAAGTGAATAAATCAAACCAGTTAATGGCCTTGAGTTACTATGTATCATGCTTTCAATTGTTTTTGATTTTTGGGTTTTTGGATGTGGTTTTTTTGTGAAGTTTTGGGAGGGTTTTTTTTGTTTTGTTTTGTTTTTCTTAAAAAGGTATCTTGGCCATTTAATGGTGTCTACTGATGAGAATTACCATACGGATTCAAAACCTCCTTTTGACCAAGGAACTATACCTGGTACATGGTTTAGACCTACCTTTGCACACTTATACCTAGGTATTTTCTCCCTTAAAGAATTCTGTGAGTAAATAAATAAATTCCTCCAACAGTGCTACCCAGATATTTTATCTCCTAGTTTAATTAAGGTTATGTAATGTAATGTTAAGGGATAAAGGGAGATGTAATCCCAAGCAGCAATAGAGTCTTACAGTTTTCCAGTCTGAAAAGTAGGTGTAGACATAGCCAGATTTATATCGAAAAAGGATTGCAATTTCATTTGTGCACACTGAGAAAGATTATTCATGGCTCTGAGAGTAAAGATACATGTTATCAAGATAACCCAAATTAATGAGGAATAAAACACGTAGATAACATAAAAGTAAAACTAAGAAGTGAAACTGTGATAGATAAGGGTTGGGAAAAAAGTGAAAAACAAGTCAGAGTTTGCTCATATATAAAAAAGCCTGTATTCATTTTTGTCCACAGTTAGAATTGTCTTACCATTTTAGATGACAACTTTCAATCAGCCTCCCATTAAAGTGACCTTCAGTGACCACATAATTTCACAGACATTACACATTATCAGTGCAAAAAGGAAGCACAGAAGTTTCTATATGATGTTGCACATTTCAGGGTCTAAGAGACCCAGGTGAATTGGGGTGTGAGAAAAGGTAAGCTGCTTTCCAGCTTGGGATGGGTAGGCACACTGTGAACAGGGAATTAATAAAATGTTCCTGGTAGTGAACACGACAGAGAAAAAAAATCTCAAAGTCAGTGCTGAACTGCTGTAGTGAACTTATGAAGTTGAATTATTGTTCATGTTTTTCCTTCACCTTAGTTGTCCCAGAACTCTATTGTCACAAATGATGGAAGATGATTATATGTTTTACTTAGGGCAGATACTTTAGCAGATTTTCCCTTAGTCTATCCACACTTCTAGGCAGTTTTCCCTTCCTTCTTTGAAAAAGTCATTTGTCCTTTTCTTATTCTACTGAAATATTTTTACATGATTACTTTAAAATTGTGATGAACAACAAATTTCATGATAAAGAGCCCATTAGGCTCAGTATAAGAGCAAGGACCATAACATAGGCATCATCTTTGACTCAGTCTATCCTCCAGAGCTTCATAGCACAGCTACATCTAATTTTTGTTGATTCATTCTGCATAATAGCTATAAGATACCATAATCCTCTCTGCCTGTGCAGTTAAATCTCTCCCAAGATCCTCATCATCTCATATCTTGCTTATTGGAAAGTCTTTCTTTTCAGCTTTGAGAGATGATCTTGCCTCAGTCAAATCTATTCAGAATGCCACCGTAAGGAATATTTTCCTAGCTCACTTCTCCTCCCTTTATGCCATTCCACTGATTTTTCTATCTCATCAAATATACACTATTTTTCTTTATTAACAGGTGCCCTAATGGCCAATCCTCACACTACATACCTAGTTTCTGTTTTCTATGAGCTCAAGCTTGCGTACTTCCATCACTCCTGCTACATTTTGCAGCAAGCAATTTCAGGCTTACTCTCATACTTCCTTTCATGCCTGGGAGGATCTCCTTTAAAAGACCCCTAGAGCTTGTAATCCACCATCAATTCTCTTCCGAAAGCTGTTATTGGCTATGATGCATAAAAGAAACCAAAGCCCCCAAGCAATTGGTGCAGTAAAACATAGTCTATATTGCTAAGGAGTGTTTGTCTCATGGTCTCTTTGCAGTGCTCTATTTTCATCCTGCATTCAGTACACAGACTGTCACCTCAACTGGAACAAGAAAATACTTTAGCTCTACCCCAACCACATGGCTGAGAAGGGTCATAACTCATTTGGATTCCCAAGCATTACCTAAATGCAGTCAGCAGCAGATGATGCTATTTTAGGATTTTTAAAGCTCTAGCATTCTCTATGATTAGGTGTTCATTTCTTAACATAATTTTACTTTTTTCTTTCAATGTATATTAAAAAAAAAAAAAAACAAACAAAACAAACAAACAAAACAAAAAAAAACCAACCAAACATAACACATAAAATTGTACATTGAAACAACTAATTAAATTGGAATAGATTGATCTGCACAAAAGCTACATTTTTTAATGTAAAATAGTTATTGGATAATAATTGGACAATAATTATTGGATAAGTAGGACCCTCTTGGTTATGTTATAAACTTCACTATCTGATCTGTCCTCTATATGAAAACAAGGAAGGGAAAACGTCATGGGGTTATATGTCTGTTGGTATCTCCTGCTAGTGAAAGAGTCCCTGGGTACAGGCTTTAATGTCAACAGGCATTTAAACAAAAGTTAAATTAATTTCTACCTGTCTTTTGTCCGTACACTCTGTACCAAATACAGTAAATAAGGTCGCTGGCAGATAAACATCTTAAATTTAATTTCAAAGCAAATATTAGAAGGTATTTATGTCAAACCTACCTGTGAGGATTAAGACCATTGAATAAGGATACCCCAGCAGCCAAGACTTTGTCTAAATCTCTCCAGATCCCTTTCCTGGATTTCCTTTCTGTACGTATGGGAAAGAGGATGTTCTACATCAAGACCTTGCCCCTTTATGGAGCCAGGGCAGAAGCAGGCATGAATTTATGTTTGGTAACTGGGAAGACCTGCTAGGTTGCCTAAAGAAATTAATCTCTTCAACCTATAAAACTCCTTCAATTAAATGTCAAAAAAACCCCAAAAATCCTACAAAACCCAAACCAAAACAAAAAACCTTCAAGAAAAATGCTATATGAAAACAAGTAAATCAAAGGCAATAAACACTGCGAATCAAATACTCTGCTTAAGTCCTAATTTCAAACATGCCAATACAACTAGTTCTTTTCACAGTAGCAGAAGATATTTCTGTCATTGATAAAAGGCTTTATGTGTCTGTCATATAAATTAAGTGTGAAAACAGAAAAATGCTCAAATGTCAGCATAGTAAACATTTAAAATTTGAAAAAGAGATTCTCCTAAAAAATTTCTAAAGGAATTTTAGTCACCTGATATTATATAATTAATATGTATCACATGCTAAGAGAAATCAAAAATAAGAATTATTTTACTAATACCATAAATAAAAATAAGGTTTTGCACTTTTTGCTATATCCATTGTGGATATATTTTTAACGGCTTTTTAAAAGCAGAGAGTATATGCTACTTCTACACAAAAGTCCAAAAAGTAAAACTTCTGGGATAGAAGAATGGACAAAGTTTTCACTTATATTACCTGAAAAATGTGCCCAGGCCATTATTGCATCTGTCACAGATGAAGAAACTACAGTTATGCATCATTTATCCATTTAGTGGTTTACAGCTCCAACTATTCCAGGGAGGTCACAAATTCACCAGCTATCAGAAAAAAATAGATTCTGTGCTTGGAACTACGATTTAGTGTGGAAGAATTCATAATGTGTCTGTAGCCAGGAAGCTGGTTAGACATCTGAGATAACTCAAATGTGTAGATAATGTTGCTTTAGTTAATTTGAAACTTATGCTCCACAAAATAGTTAAAGATTGGCCTTTTTCATGTGGAAGTGTAGCTATTCCACAAGAATAAGCTCGCTAAGAAGCAAGCCTATGGTAGTAAGATTTAAAGGATGTGATGTTTTTGACTGGTATCAGTCCACTGCAGAAAGAACTAAGGAGATCACTGCAATTCCTTTTCTGCAGCTATACTTGACAGGCAGATTACAGGAAGATGGCAATTACAACTTTGGTTTTGGAAATGACCTTAAGTAGTTCAGTGTAGCAGATGTGAATGAATTCTAGTGCTATTAAGGCAAGCTGAGTAACTCTAGCCTTACTAACTTACTAGAATCTGAGGGAGGTGTTTCCTTCTATCCCCAATATATTATTTGTGGAAACCAACTTCCTACCTGGCTTATAAATGAAATTTTCCCAATGAGAAGGTCGGATTATTAAAGTGTTGTTTGAAAGCTGCCTATTTTAAACTCACCTGAGACCACCCATCTGGCAGCAATTACAATTAGACTCTTTGCCAAGAAATTATGAAAGCAAAAGCATTTTCTATCCAACAGAAAGAAAACCCTCTGTCTAAGTAGCAGTACTTATGTGAATTAACAGACTCATATTTCCAGCTGAAGCACATTTCTTGTTTCCAGTACCTGATACATGATTCTCATTATTCTTTAAATTGAATAAATCTGCAGCCAGTTCTCAAGTGTCTGTTCTCTCCATGAAATAAAAAAAAGCAAAAAAAAAACCAAAACGCAACATGATGAAAACCAACCGAAACCAAACCTAAACAAAGCCATAAAACTACTGCATTTGTTTGCTTTTGATACCTCCTGTAAGGACCACATAATTATATTGCTGCTTAGTTAGTCAAAACTACCAAAAGTACTTTTTTTATCCAAGGCAATTCTCACAAAAGCCTTCAATGCTTAACTTTTTTCTGCCAAATTGCAATTTTTAGTGCTAGGGTAGCATCCTCTAACTGACTTAGTGGCTGCACAGCTGATAACCAGTGGGGAAAATGGCATAATGACCCAATTTTTATGCCCTAGCAAGCAGAAAAGTTTGGTTTTGCTTTCTGTATGAAATGATCAATGAAAATTAAAAGTAACCCCCTGAAAATTCTTAAATAATACCTCAAAAAATGAATTATGTAATCCCAACATAATTTTAACATCACAGCTCTTAACAAGAATATCGAACTGACATCAACAACATGAAATATGATGAGCTTGAAATTATATTGAATTATATAGTGAGTAAAGTAAATACGATTTATTTAAGGGCATATCCAAAAGAAGAGTGAGACAAAATGCACAGGTTGCCATCATATTGTACATTTCCTTGTGCTTGAATTTCTCTGTGTTCCTGCATTTTCCTTGCTGAAGTGTCTCAGGTATAGAAAATCCATACTTGCCTCCTGTACAATGAATGATCAACGCAGAGTAAGAACTTGAGGTAACATATTTTTGAAGGGTGCACAGCAAGTTCCAGGTGTTGCACATTTCTGAATTCAATGAACTGTACATCTGTTTTCTTAAGCTTGTGCTTATACAATGTAAAACTCATGATTTTTGGGGCAAGATTTGCCTAAATTTGCCAGTGGTTTGCACCATTTGAAGGACTTACCTCTGCCTTGTCCTCCTGACTCAAGGGTAGATTCATCTGTTGATATCAGATGTGTAGGTACTATTAAAAACTCTATCATTTTCCAATATTAAGCAAATATTAAACACAGACAAATGGAACTGGAGGAAGACAATAATGTGGAAACTTAGAACAGTTTCACTCAGGTCTAAAAGCAAATGAAATTAAATATAAGTGACCTTATTTTATTCTGTTGTATTTACTATCAATAAGTTAGTATGGGTTAAAAAAATACAATGTGAATACATTTCAAAAGCCAGAGAAGTGACACATTTACTATCATGTATGGACTACTGTCATTTTTTAACCCAGTCAGCATCTCAGCCCCACAGAACTTCTCACTCATTCCCCACTGCTAGGATGAGAGGAGGCTCAGAAGTGTGCAAGTGAGAAAACTCGTGGGTGGAAATAGAATTTAATAGGTAAAGCAAAGGCTGATTTTGCAGATAGCTACAGGTGAAGTAAAAAAAGGAATTCCTTTGTTACTTCCTACAGTCAAACAGTTATTCAGCCACCTCCGGGAAGTCAGGGATCCACCACACGTAGTGGTGACTTGAGAAGACAAATGTCATCACTCTAGATGTCCCCCTTTTCCCCCTTTACTTCTTCTTTCCCTAGTATTACATGCTGAGTGTGACACCATATGATATGGGATGAAGAACAACATCCTTTGGCCATCTGGCATTGGCTGTCTCAGCTGTTCCCCATCCCAACTCCTCGTGCACCCCCAGCCTGTTCACTGATGGGGTGGAGGGAGAGGCAGAAAAGTTCCTGACTCTGTGTTGCTGCCACTCAACAACAGCTAAAACATCCCTCTGTTATCAACACTCTTTTCATACAAATTCAAAACATAACACCATACAAGTTCCTAGGAAAAAATTAACTCCATCCCAGCCAAAATCAGTACAAGTGCTTTAGATTATAAATATGTGTTATAATCTTTATATTGCAAAACTGAAAAGCAAAATATCTGATTATTTCAGGGCAATCCAGATACAAATATCCTTGAACTCTAGACCATACTTCTGTCATTGATTTGGCTGTACATTGAACTGAGAGAGAATGTGTCCCATATGGATCATTGCAAGATTAGCTGGACATTTTTTAAGTCAAAACTAACCATCAGAATTCAAGGAAGTCGAGTGGCCATCAATATATATATCCTTCCATACAAACATCATTTTACTCACTATAAATTGCTCGTTTCTATCCAATGGGCAGCTGTATTCTGCCACTTATATCCTCAGCATGAATTTAAGGTCTCCTCCTATTTTTGCTGTATTCCACCGTTATGGTAATACAATTTTAAGTCACCAGAGAAGGACTCTGCTCAGAGAGGAAATCACACAAGCTCTTAACCAGATGCAGGTGGAGCAAGAAGGCTTAGTACTGTTGTACTGTTTGATCATCTAGAAGAAACTGCAAATCTAATCAGATCCCTATGTTGAGAACTTCATGAACAAAAACCAGGCACATACACTCAAAGCAGAGGAGATGATATAACCTCATCCAAAGCCTCCTGTTGCTTTCCACATCCCAACTAATCATTTAAATCTGAATTGTACGAGACTTGGCCAGCTTGCTCTCATCTGTGCCTGAGACTTATTCAGACACTGAAAAACATTTGACAGCTTTTTATTTGGGCTGAGATAGAGGTATAAAACTCCATGTCATGATCATGCTGAAATCATCATATCTATATTTTCATTTTATTCAGTAGAGCAATAGGGTTTTTGTCAAATCTGATTAAATTTTACAGAATATCTATAGCAGCTGTTACGTGTATCTTTAACCATCTTTATTATTAAAAGGAGAGAAGTTGCCAGTGCTATCAATATAAAACTACTGCAATACTTTCTCCACTGAGGCATTTAAAATATTAATTCATAGGCAATATGCAAGATTAAAAGATTAAGCATATTTTTATTATGAAAATATTGATATTGCTAGTCTTACTCCCATAAAACTGCAACTTTAACAGCAGCTTTGATATCATTGTTTTGTGCACATGACAGTAGTGCACAAGTTATGACACAGCAGTGCCCTGGCAGCCAGGAGGGCCAGCCCTGTCCTGGGGTTCATCAGGCACAGCATCACCAGCCAGGCAAGGGAGGGGATTGTCCTGCTCTGCTCTGAGCTGGGGCAGCCTCCCCTTGAATACTGTGGGCAGTTTTGGGTGCCACAGTATCAGAAAGATATCAAACTACTAGAGAGCGTCCAGAGGAGGGCAACGAAGATGGTGAAGGACTTTGAGGGGAAAATGTATGAAGAGCAGCTGAGGTCACTTGGGCTGTTCAGCCTGGACAAGACTGAGGAGAGACCTCATTGCAGTCTGCAACTCCCTTGAACGGAGCACAGGAGGGGCAGGCACTGATCTCCTCTCTGTGGTGACCAGAGACAGGACCAGTGAGGGAACATCCTGAAGTTCTGTCAGGGGAGGTTTAGTTTAGATATTAGAAAAAGGTACTTGACCTAGAGAGTGGCTGTTCACTGGAGGAGGCTCTCCAGAGAAGTGGTCAAAGCACCAGCCTGGCAGAGTTCAAGAAACATTTGGACAATGTTCTTGGGTGTGTGGGAGGATTCTTGGGGCTGTTCTGAGCAGGGCTAGGAGTTGGACTCAATGATCCTTGTGTGTCCCTTCCAACTCAGCTTATTCTATGATTCTGTGAGAACTATTCTAGAAGATGAGCCTCTCAAGGAAGGTTAATGGGACAAATGAAATTAAAATTAGCGGCAATGCTGAACTTGGCAGTGTAGTGTTTATACCTGGACTTGATGATCTTAGGGACCTTTTCCAATTTGTAGTTCTATGATTCTGTGAAAAGGCCCATGCATTGCTGGAATCAATGTCACAAAATTAGAGGCAACAACATAACAAAGACAGGGAAAGCCTGTTGGTACCCAATGGCAGTAATTTTTAATAAAGCTTTGTACCTCATTGACCAGATCTGAGAGGGATCAATTGTTTCCATCACTATAGTAGAAATATAATCCTGAAATACATTACTTATCTGCATTTCCACTCACCACTAGATAACTGATTGAGACAAACTATTAAATGATCAAAATAACTACAAAATTGTACAGAATAAAAGATAAAGAATAACAGACATTTACCAAAGCTCAATTTTTTTTTTTTTTAAACAGCAAACAAAATTTCTTAGGAAAAGTTTATGAACAATCTGTGTATCTGATCAACTGACAGAAGTTACTTTTCTGAGACAATACTTTTCTCCTCTCATTTCCTTTAAAGAGTATACAGGGATTTGTTGATCAAAACTATCTCAGTTACATCAGTCAAGAAACAGAATCTTAATTCCATCAATATTTTTGTCCATCTTCCCCTTTTAGCCAACACATAAACAACCAGCAAATATCTACTAATGGAGGTCTGAATTTAGGATAGTCAAGAGAGAGGTAAAAGGAACTTTTGCTTCTTTCTTCTTAATCTGAACACGCAGTACAACTTTCTCCCTAAGTACCTAAGGACATATACTATGTGCTTGGGAAGCAAATAATAGTAACAATAACTATTATCATTTGTACTGAGTTTTACATTTACCAACCTCTGTGAAGACAGTAATTATTTTACTGAAACAGAGGTTCTGTCATTTACATTTCTCCAGGACATACACACTGTTATGTGTGAACAGACTGAGAACATATTGTAGGTATATATTCTATCATCAATTAAGATTCCTTTTTAAACAAAGGAAAATCACTCTCAGAAAGCCAAATAAGTAGCTGTGAGCTCAAACTTTACTATTAGCCCATCAAAATTCTGTAAAAGAAAGTAAAAAGAAGGCAAACTGGAAAACCTAAGGGAGCTTTCACCACCACCATCAGTGAACCTGAGAGAATATTTTTAAAAAAATAATTTTAGGTATCATGCCAGCACTAAACTGACCTTTGCTAATGATGAGTGGGCTCCTACCCAGTGGTCATTCTCCATGGCCATAAATATCACATGTTTACTAATATGAAAAATGGACAAGGGTGCCTTTTCTCTGGTCCTGAAGGCATTCTCTCTTCTCCCCACAGAGTGGGGTGGTCTGGCCCACACAGGCTGTGATGGACAATGCCTGACATTGCTTTCTCCCATACTGTGCCTGGATAGCACAGGCCAAAACAGAAAAAAAAGCAAGGAGAAATTAAGTAGTAGAGAAGTTCATGGACCAGTGCTCTTACCCTGATTAATGAGAAACATAGCTTCAAGAGTAATCCTGAAGTCTGATGTCGATTACTGTAAGCAAAAATTAAATATAGGGGCATTGGAAAGGATGCGTGGATATGTTACTTATATGTGTGTTTTCTTTCAAATATGTTATGATTTTTCTATATTATTCAAATAATTT
>JAOTQP010000001.1:37057667-37069606 GCA_026413545.1 Cichladusa arquata
ATCTGGCCAATCTTATCTTGAGCATGTTCCTTTGGTGGGGGTGGGAAAGGAATAGAGAAAAAAAGTGGGGAAAATAAAATTGAAAAAATCCATCACTTTTTCCTTCAACTAGCTTACATTTTTCTGGATAACCTTCTTATTATTTTGTTGATAAATGAAAAAATCTATTAACATCTTTTTCCTCAGTCACTTATATTCTTTGCTTTGGCAAAGTTCCTAGGTAGTCCATAAAGTTATACCTTCCCCATAGTACAAACAAGATATTAATTTATTTAACAGAATTTTATGTAGCCAGTGGGACTTTTTTCTGTCTTTGCATGAACATATGTGGTTTCCTTGATAAATAGGATTCACCTCGTACCACTGATACCAGGTACTTCACTAAGGAGACAGAAACATGATCATGCTGGTAACACGGGGTGAGCTGCTGCATGGAAACCCAAGATGGCATTTGGGTTTCCCACAATCACTTCTATGTCTTGTAAAATAATTCGATTTTAAAATGTCCCCACCTATATGTGAAATTTCTATGGAAACTTACAGCTTAACCTTGAAGAAAGCATGTTGTGCTTTTCTTTTTTTTGCATATATCACAATAATCAGGGGCCCTATTCAGCCCTTAAGGCTGTATCCAGATTTCTAGTTTAAAAAATGCAGTCCCCATTCTGCAGAAATCTTATGTTGATAATGAATAGATGAAATATTAGGATAAAATAAATCCATAGATGGAGAAGAGAGGTTTTAGGTGATAGCCTCATAAGTATATATTTGCACAGACAAAGAGAGCATGCTGCAGTTTGACCTGTTGTTGCTGATTGATTGCAGTTCATGCAGAATCTCATGGAGATGGTAATTCCATGTCTCCATTTTATGTCCTTGCTAAATCTATGTGTCCTACATGTTGTTGCCATAGATATTTCAAGTAAAAATTGCTGGTATTAGTATGTTTAAATAGCCATCAGTTCTTATATTATTGAAGCTCATTGAGATAAAACCTTTTCCTCTTTTCTTGAATTTTGTAGGATTCTTTTCTTCTAAGATGCAGCAAAGCACCATTTTTTTGCTTACTTTTCACATCTGAGATAATTTCTCAACCAATACATAACAGAAAATACTTCCAATGCAAACTGATTTTGAATACCCTCTGAATTTGAAATAAAATGACTACAAAGATATTTTCATAAAATTCTCGGAGGAGGTAATCAGAACCCAGAAGATATTTTCAGGAAAGATATTACCATTTTAGTTGCATTAATTTTCCTTAAACAATGCATTGTATTGTTAGTCCCAGATCTTCCTTACCCTTGGCTGGCTTTTCTCAACATCCATGAACCATGAAATATTCAAAGCAACCTACTATTTAGAAATGAGAAATCAATGGTTTTATAAAGGTACTTATAATGGTCAGCCTAAAAGAGGAGCAAGAGTAACACAAGATAAAAATATCAGTGTGGGTGCCTCAATTAGGCTCTTTATTTTTAGCCTCCAGAGATTGATTTCCAACCTTTAGATACTCCAAATCACTCTAGGAAAATTGCATTGGCTATATAAACAACATAGGTTTCCAAATTCAGAAATTCCTATTGGGTATTTAAATTCTTTCCTCCTCCTGACCTTTTTGTGTTCTTTTTTTTCTTCTAAATGTTCTCATCTCTTTCAGCTGTGAATATATAAAATCGAAATAATAAAAAAAAAAAAAGTCTGCATAATGAAATATTTCCAGAGAATAGCAAATTGGCACATCCACCTTAATGGGGCTCTGAACTACAAAACTTAGTTCTCATAGGCCCATGATTCCAGCAAGGAGCTTTCTTTGTGGTGGCTCCTCCTTGCACCATCTCTGTATGGCTTTTTTTGTTCAAATAATAGCCACACTTACTTAATAGGTATACAAAAGAAATATATACAACAAGAGGATTGTATTCTCAGTTTTAACATTACTTTTGATAAGTGCAGCTCTTTTTCAAACACATTCAAGCATGGACTTTGCTCACTTGGCAAAAGCCATCATTACAATGTAACAGCCTCCATGAAGTAGGTTTCTACCCTTTGGTCTGCTTCATTAAATAGCTCAGATCTCCAGTGTCAGTACCAGATTGTGGTCATCTGACAATCCATATCAAATAAATTAGTTAATTTCCTGAACCATTTGGATAAACAAACTCATTTATTCTGATAAGTGAAAGCATTTGGAAAAGCATATGCTGCTGGTCTGAGCAAAAGATTGACTCACTGACATTCTAGATAGCTAAGATTTCTTATGCAGGTGGCCTAATTTCAGATTTACAATCTAGGCCTGGAAATTTGCTTTGACTTCTCTTTTTATTATACTACTGGAGCTACAACAAAGCTGAGAATTAAACAGCACATTTTCCAGCATTTATCTTATAGTTTCTTCCATGTTAGTCTTCCATTCCTGCAAAATCACAGCCTTTTGCAGTTATGGATGTCTAATTTGGACAAAGGTCTAATTGGGAAGTCAATTAGGGTCTGCAGGAAGTTCCACTAAATTAGTACTTCAAAAATTGGGAAAAAAACATTAATTTGGATAAAAATAATATAGCTGCTATATATTTTGTTCTAATATATTCCTTCTGTAGTGAATTTTAGATTTTTATAATTGGTAATTATTAGATGGCAAATTGTTAATAAGGAAGTATTCTCCAAAGTGATGTGTTTGCACCCAATGGAGTGCACATAAAATCCACTGGGGTGCAGAAGGAGGAGGTTTTTTTTGTATCATTATTAAATAGTATATAGTTTAAAAAATAGCAGATTACATCTTTGTCTCATTTTTAATACCTCATTTTGTACATATTTTATAATGTCTATAATATGCTAGTATAGTAGTACATATATACGAATTCTGAAGAAAAATGTAAATGTGCGTATATTGGCAGTGCATGCTTATAAATTTTTTTATATGGTTGCACAGTCAAAAAAGCTTAGATACCACTGTAATAAAGAATCATTGGCATTTTTAAACTTTTAAAAACTTTTTAAAACTGCAAAAAGTTTCATGCACATAAATCTCTTGTCTAAATTTTGCGACCAAAATTAAAAATTGCAGTATAAAGCACTAATCAAAATCAAGATAGTGCATTAAAAATCTGTGAACAGTTCCATAAATAAACACTCTTCATAATCAAAGCAGCTTGTAAAAATCATCTTCCTATCTGATATGAGTGGCATTTAAATTCTTCCCTATTCCTTAACAATTTCTCTATTAGGAAAAAGGTCAGAGATAAAAAGAGTTACAGATGAATACACTTTAATGCGGCATGGAAAAGAAAAGCCTCTTTTATAAAGAAGACTCATCTCTTCCTAAATCTAGCTAAAATAAATTAAAAAAATATATTTCCTGCCCAGCTATAAAATATAAGCAGCTACATACACGGAACAACTATTTTTTATTATTTTTTTGCCAGTCCTTGACAGAAAAATTTGGGAATTTGAAACTCTTATACACCATTCACATGTACCTAATAAATAATGACAGAGAACTGGGTAAGCCTAGTGGCTTACATGTCTGAATAATATTTACTTAACCAGAACATTAATGCATCATTTTTTTTTTATTTGTTTTGTTTTCCCTGAGCTGAACAGCTCAGCTAACACAATTGCCACAGTCATTCTCTCAGCAGCACTGAAATCTACATTTAAGTGCCATCTGTGAGGCAGTCAAAAACTGGCTGATTCTGTGCCTTTGTTGTCCTGTATGATGTTATGCCTTAGTTAATAACTGAGAATTCAAGCACAGAGAAAGATGAATCTCTCTGATGTCATTCCCTTCATTGTGTGTGAAGATCTGTGCCCCACCACCTACTAAGCTTTCCCTGACTGACCCGTGTTTACCTTCTGTTGGTGCCACTTCCCACTGTGTTATTGATGTGCTTTTCTGCCCAGGAAGCCGTCCTTCTCAATGCACTTTGTTAAGCTCGGGCCATGGGCACACACTGTTCTTTGTTGTACTGTATATGAGGAATGTTTTTGGAGGGGAACACTGATGGTATCAACGATTAGGAGTTAAAGTGTCTTCGAAGCTGCAGAAGCAACACACTGCATTGCCAATACACTGTATTGCAGGGATTAAACTTTAAAGCTATTCAATTATGAGGTTTTCTCCTCAAACCTTAGTGCCTTTCATTTGCATAACAGAAAGCTACGTGCTTCTAAATACACAGACTAGGCATGCTTCATTCACTTTTGGATTCTCTTCTCTTATTGTTTAGGTTTTCTTCATTTAGCAATGTTCAAAGCTGTGCAGAATGGCAGTCAACATTTAAGATCAGCAATACTATTAAAGGAACAATATGTCTGTCGATTAACCTCCAAAGGAACCACATGTGGAGGCAAGGAATTTGCCTTTCTGGTTTGAATTTTTTTTTGTCTTATATTTAAAGGTGTTTCTCAAAATGCAGAGTATGCTCTCAATCATGAGTTAGGAAAAGAAAGGGGGAAAAAAGGTACACAAAAAACTCTGGTTGGCAGGAGCACAATTAATGAGGTTATGGTTTGGTCAATACATGCCTGAGCCAGCTCTTGAACATTTTGGGTTTCATTTCCCAAAAGAGCAGAAAATTCACCTCTAAAAATAGTGAGAAATGCTCCTCCTGGGCTTTTGTTTTTTCTCTCTGTGGTACTGGTGGTGTTTTCACTAAACCTCTAATACCTGCTTGTATTTCCTGAATAAGTGTACTGGTGAAACTAACTTACTCTCATTTTAATTCTTGTCATTATTTAGAAAGAAATCCATGAAAAGGTGGCTGTTCACTTACGAATAACAAATCCTGTAAAATTATACTCTGAATGAGGTCTTTCCTTCCCTCTGTGCAGTTTGTCTTCTAAACCTAATCGATTCTGACTTTGTCTCTGCAAGAAGTGCCAATTGTGCATTCTGATCTCCGTTAACCCACCTAGGGAGAAAAAATGTGTTTCAGAACATGTGGAACAAGAGGCTTGATGAAGCAAAACGATGAAATGATGACTAAGTCTAATGAACACTGTGATTTAAAGCATCTAGCCTTTGGAAAAAAATATTATCTAGAGAGTTTTCTTTCCTGACTGCCACCTCAAATGAGTTGATATTAGGTCTGTGACAGCACTACTAATTTTCTTCCCTCTCCTAGAAGTGCAATGGTCCATACTATCTTATTAGTTATGCTCTTTATTGCATAAATGCTGTGTCTTCTTAGCAGAAATAAAGTATTAATGAACCTGTGGTGACATCAAGGGGACCAACTGGATTAATGGGTGATATGTTAGACAGGAGGTACTAAACACATCATCAGAGCCTGTTTAATCTGAATGACAACATCTGTGATGCTCCTGAAACAGGAGGCATGTATGAAATATTTTTTCTACCTTTACTTACAAAATTAATAGTGGTAGTAATTAAGCATTTATTCTTGCAGGAAAAAATCAACATACTGATTTTATACATGAACTCCTTAGTTTCTTTCAAAGTGGATCCTTAGATATTCAGAAAGAAAAGCAAGCAAGCAAGCAAGCAAAACAAAAAGAAAACAAACCTAGACTTTACATGATTTTAACACGTCTACCACCTTTGCTTGATTCTAAAATAATATAGTCAACTAGCATTAATAACATATTTTGATAACATCTAATATGATGGTCACATTTATTTAAAACAATGAAAAACATTTTCCTCAGGGATCTTTTTACTGTATTTCCCCCCTATATATCATATGCCTGTACAAAAGGTGAAAGGTTTTTTTTCAGGATATGGATTTCTTTTTTCAGTTACAGAATAATCAGGAAAAAATCAAAATTAAGCAGTGATGATCTGAAGTAGCCACTTTCTAATGCATACTATCTGAATTCTGTGGGAGGAACAGGAAAAAAAAAAAAGCCCAAGATGAGAACTCCCAGCTGTTTTTGGAGGTGAGCTTTCTCCTCTTGTGGGAAACGAAACCCCAAAAGAGAAGGTAGTGAGCACTGTTTCTCTGGTATTTATTACAAACCCATTAATCATTAATGTTCTATTTTGCTAGTCAATCAGTAGTAACACAGTTTCATAGAGACTTTGTTGTAATTTGGCCTGTCTCAACGTCATCTTTTACATAGCTAATCAATGGCTTGTATTCAAATTCAAGAGTTTAAGGGTTGAAGAAATAGGTTTGATATTTCCCTAACTGAAAGGTCTAAAGAAAAGTAATATTTCATATTTGACACTGCCTTTTTCTTTATTGATCACTCAGTAGAGCTGGAAAAGATCACCAATATCACTATTGCTTCCCTGCTTCCTGTTTTATTAACGATGATATATTTCTCTCTTTGGAAATAAACACACTGAAAGCAATATACTAAGAACAGGCAAAAGTGCTTTATCAGTTCTAGCCATTTGTTTAATCTCCTTATAGACTAGTTATGGGCGAAATGCTGCAAGTCTACTTATTAATTCGTGTTCTGCTTGCAGTTAAAAATATGGACTAATTCAAAGCCAAGTGCTTTAAGTTAGAAAAAGTTCTAGCATTTTCAAAATAGAAATATATTTTCTTTCTTTTAGACAAACTATTTAACAACCTATGGATTAGGGGCTATTAATTTTTTCTCTGGATAAGTGGTAATTTAGGGTTTTTTAGGTTTTAGTTTTTTGTTTTAATTAGTAATGTTTTAATTTAATTTGAAAAGGAATTAAAGAAGGAAAACAGGACTACTAAGGGATTCGCAGCTAGCTATAGATAATAACTTACTTTTTACATGCCAATAAAGACAATTTTAGATCTAATGAGCAATTTCAGTAATTATTTGTAAGATGAATAAGCATGGCACTTGCAAATATAATGATGCAGTGTGTATCATATCTCCCAAGAGATGCAGCATCCTGTCTCTCAAGACTGTTCATAAAAACACGTGGCCTTCGTTCATCAGAATCAACGACAAATATACAGTTGCATCCTATATATTGTTTGCAGAACAAAAATATTCATAAACATTTCTCTTCGTCCATTTCTCAGCTGCAGTGTGCTATAGGCAGACCTTTTAAATGCCAGCAGTGCATTATAGAAGATATGACTAATCTAGAGAATTTCCATTTGAAAGAGAAATGAGTAATAATTGATTGGCCTAGATCCAAAGTCACAGTGGGGTTCAAAAAGCTTGTAAGTGCCCTCATAAAAATAGAAGCTGTATCAACCAATTGAATTTAATTATATGTGAAGGTGATGAGGGAGCTAAACAGCCTGTAATTGGAGTCCAATTACTCAGCTGGTCTTCCATAAAATTAATTCATCTGAAAGTTTGCCATTGTCCCATGCTTGAGGCCTGCTGCTGGTTTAATTAGTTAATACTGAGGAATCTTGAAACATTACATTATTTTGTCTTTATTGCCAATTATGGGTTAAGGAAAATTGTGTATAAAATATTAACATCTGCTTCCAGCACAATTTGGAGAGTGCAAAGGCAAAATATCTCATACTTAATCATGTTAAGAGGAGGAAAATGTCTTTAAACACAGAGAAAAATCTTCCTGCTAGTCAAGGCTACTCAAATTAAAAATCAAGGTGCAAAAGATCATTTGAATATGATCTAATAAAAATATGAAGTATAAGAGTTTATATAGCAGTCTCGTGTAGAAACAGTTTAAGTCTGTTATAGAGTTCAAGAATTGCTTAGATCTAGAGGAAAACCAGAGAGGAAAATAGTTTGGATCACTTTCCTTTTACTCAGTGGTAGCATCCATATTGTTCCTAATAACTATGGGAGTGAGTGAGTGCAATAGCATTCCCTGACTTCCTTCACTATCAGCAATGTACCATTCATGTCTAAACATTAACATTAAATAACAATATTTTATTTGAAGAGTGTTTTTGTAAAAGGCTTACTCACTCAAAAGCCAACAGCTGCTGAACATTGTTCCAGCAATTTGTGTCTCTCTTTTTCATATAAAACCTGTGCAGACAACTTGAAATTAAATGGAAAGGAGACAGGAAGTACCTGTATTTAAATTAAACTCCAAAAGACAAAAACATTCAGTCCTGGTTTGTTTCAAAACTGTCTGCAGAAACTGCAAGATTTTCTACTGTTTTAACAGATTTTAGATCAGTCCACTGACTGGGCTGAAACCTTTTTTTCTTATGGTAATCTTGGAAAAAGCAATCACTGAAAACAATACTATGTGGTCAGAAGTGGGCACTATAACTTCATCTAACTTTTAAATAAAAATAAATATAAGGCTTCATTTCCTAACCTTAAGAAGGAAAGTGCTGGAGCCTTACGCATTCTTTTAAGCCATAGAGATGCATTAAGTTTCTTTGATTAATCTGAACTATTTCTATGCTCTGCCAGCTCTATAAAACATGAAGAAATGAAACAAAAGAAAGATGTTGAACAGTAAAGTCATGAAGGAAAAGAAATTTTACTGGTAAAACCTTAGGGCTTCCTGACAAGGGAGGGTCTGCCATAAAAACTATTAGAAATTATCCAAAAGATTTAGTAACAGATATTGAATAGAATTCACTATATGTAATTAACATATAGGATTACTCCATTATGAGTGATAATAGGCTAATCAGTGGAAGATTTCTAAGGTTCAGCTTCTGTGCTTTTCCTTCTGCTCGTAGGAAGAGGACAGAGAGAGCAGCCCAGAACACAGGAAGTGAGCAGCTGCTGAGGGCTGCTGGAGAGGAGGTACAGAAGTGTTGAACAGAGATGGCAGGACATTGCCATTAAAAATGCCAGCATTCACTAAGGGAGGAAACACAGGTGTTTGTCTCAAGCCCTTCCTACTAATTTGAGTGCCTGACATTCAGATAAGTAAATTCATTTGCCATACAAAAAATGCAAGTATTTCCTGTTTAGAATAACAGTCAGAGTTTATGCAGAGTAAAAGGGACATATCCTACCAAAAAAATATATCTCCTCTGTCTCCTTCTCTCTCCTATACTCCTTAAAAAGCAGCTCCAAATTATAAGCACCAACTAACAAAAAAATATTTCCTTTCCTTGGGATGGAAATACTGGAGTAAAAAAATGATGTTGACTTTATATTATATGCAGACAGTAAACTTTATCACCCTCATTATATTTATAGACTGTATATATTCTGTTTCTCATTCATAGCAGAATAAATACGTAGAAATAAAATCTATTACACTTTTACAAATTATTATTTACAATTGACAGTGAGCAAAAAATTTCAGCCCTGTATATCTACAAAACCTATGTAAAAAATAGTTCTGTTGGCCCTGGAAATACTGAAATTGGAGGTGTATGAAGGAGTGTTATGGGTCTCTATCTTATTTATGGGACATTTTACTTAGATCATGGGCATTAAACAGAAACTTTTTTTAAGCCACATGGCCACAAATAAGACTAAATCATAAAAGGCTCAACGAGGAATGTAACAAAATTCCCCCCATCTTCCTCAAACAAATATTTTGTTTTAAAAAAAGAGTCAATATTGAAATATTTCTGTCACTGTATTTCATTTTGTACTGACAACAAGAGTAGAGATATAAGTGATCTGGTACAGTGTCCTCTGTCTACGTCCGTGCACTCACCAGAAAGAAACTGTTCTTCTCTCTTGAGGAGTTATTCATATGTCTTTCTCTTCATGGAGAAGTTTCACCCAAGTAAGTAGCATAAATTGGCAGCTTCACTTATGAGCAGAAAAAGTCAGTCTTACACTTCTGTTAAAGAAAGTAAATAATTGCTTTGACTGAAAAAAAATCATTTCCAAGGCAAAAGCGGGATATATGTATTGACATTTTCACATTGTTGAAATCTATAATCTTGCAAGAAGTCAGCAAACAAGCTGTACTTAAACAAAATTGCCTGCCTACATGAAGCTATTTGCAAGCCTGGGACATAAAGGAGCAGCAATCCATAAAGACAAATTTATTTTTATTTCAGTTTAATGACCTTTAATATTTGCAGAGCACTTTAGAAATGAAAAATGGTCCATCTAATTTCTACATCAGATGTGTGCGGTTCATCTCATCAATATTCCACCTGTATGTGCATCGTTCAGATGGCTGTTCAAGGGCTGGTGACTGACTCTAAAAATGTACTGTCGGTGAGAGCCAAAAAGTGAGCTGCAAAAAAAGACTGCTTTTGTTCTTGGGGGCAAAAATGCCAAGCCCAAAGATTGCTCTATATGGATATCCAATTAGATGTGTATGTGAGTCTATGGTACATGACATGGGACTGCAAACCTTGCCTTGCTCAGGAAAAAAGTTTGTCATTCCCTTAATAAATTCATGGTCTGTCTAGCCCCTATATTGTCCTCTTTGTGGCAGCAGTGGTCTCAGAGGTAAGGCTATCTTTATGAAATAGAAAGCTGTTTTTGCATGTAGGGGAAGATTGCTTAGTCTTATATGGAACTTTTCATTTAAAATTTTGCCATAGAGAATGCTGGCAAATGGATACATTGCTTTTACCCCTCTGTTTTAAACTGAAGGTCAGTCTTCACGACAGGACCAAATAAATCACTTGTTATCATTTATCGCCTTCCCTTTTTTAACTTGATTAATTATTTTCACTGTCTTAAGAAAGAACAGTATTTTTAAATTGGGTTTATTTGAAGGAAGAGAAGTCTGCAGAAAAGTTTTTTAAAATGTATATATTTGTGTCTGTCAGTATGTGTGTAATGGCAGGTGTTTTATACCCCACAGAATTATTTCTATTTTCACAGGAATCAGGGATGTAACTGTGAGCAGCTTACATTTGATAGTTTTGTTTTGGCAAAACCATAAGCAAAAGGAGTTGGTTTTTTCCCTCTTTTTCTAGCAATTATAAGTTTTTGTTGTTTTATTTTTCATTCATATTGAGCCATATACTCTCACTTTATCATACTTGTAAAATACTGTTTCAAAATTATGCTGAAGAAGTAATGTCAGCTGTGGGCCAAGTTCCGATACACTCATAGACACAACCCTCCACCTATTCCATAATAAGATGTTATTTAGGATACAGATTTGAAGAATTTTTGCCTGCATAAATGTCTGTCAAGTATAACATTAATGGAAAAGATCTTTCTATAAAGTGTGATAATTATGAGCATTATTTTTTAAAAGATAAATAGTTTGATGGAAAAGGGAAAAAAATCCCACATAAAGCTAAGTATATGTCATGAGTTTAATATTCTCTTACAAATTGCATTAGGAAAAAGGCATAGCTGTTGTCACAGCATAAGTATTGAGATGAAATAAAGAAAATTAAATGATTTTGTATCTAATTCTATGAAAACTTTTATTTAATATTTGAAGGACTATTTCTGTGTGACATTCCATGTGATAGTTTCCACACATAAGCTCTTATGCACAGAAAAAAGATATTTTTACCTTACTTCCCATTCTATGCTTGCACAAGAAATAGTCTTCTATCCCACACACATCACAAAGCTATACCTTTTGCCCTGGTTTCCACAACCCAAGGACAACTGTGGCTTTTAAAAGTGTATATCTTTCCCTGCCTATATTAAATGACTGAATTTTGAATAGAATTAAAACATATGAAAAAGTATGAGAAGCAAAAAATCAATAATTTAGCAAAGAAAAACAGTATCCTTTGTCATTCTATAGTCCATAACAGTCATGTTTTTTACAGTAACTCTTTGACTTTAAATAAACTAGAAATTTTCCTCTCCTAAAACACTAGAATGCTTAAGGTCTGCCCTGAACTTTTCAACTCCTGTATGTCCCTCTTGGATATGGCTGTGTGTTGGCTGCTGAACTCCAGCAAGATCATCTCTGCCCTTCCAACATTCAGCCAGCTCAAGTACATCTGACTGGGAATTGCTTCCAACCACTATTGTTTGCAAATGATTTTTTTGATTCCCAGCTGTTTTTGCTTGCAAATACTGCTTCACGCATGTAGTGTAGAAATTCTCTATTAATGCTCACACACATATATGTACAAAACTTTGGGCATTTTACAATCAAGAGTTTTATTTGCATAGATTTTAGGAGCTTAAAA
>JAOTQP010000001.1:37071269-37088240 GCA_026413545.1 Cichladusa arquata
GCATTCAATGTCTGATTTTAAAAGTTTTAATTCCTCTATCTATAAAATAAATCTCCTTCTAGAAAGGTAAAAGCAAAAATGTACTTGGGGAAAAAAAAAAAAAAAACAACCCGAATTCTATGCAAATTTAAACAAAATTACTGCTCTTGTTGCATTAAGGAAAAGTTATTTTCATCTTGTTTTCTTGAGACTGATTGTCTAACTTTTAAGCAATCTGCACTGGAGACATGGCAGGAAAAGAATGGAACTGAGAAATTGAAATGTGAAAAAAACACTATAGTTTTATGATGAAAATATGTATTTTATCTTACAGAAAACATAAGCAGGACGTGCAACTTAAAATTAATTTTTCAAAGAGAAAACAAACACAAAAAGAGAATAAGAAAAAAGTACTTTGGGATCAGGCTGCCATTCCCCACAAAATACAAAACTGATTGTGCTTCCTGTTACAAAGATCTGCATATATAATTTAATTGGTCTTTCTAGAATAGTTTCACAAAATTAGGCAAAACCTTTTAAATCATTTAGCTGTTCTGCCCATTTATTTTCTCATCATTGCTTTTGCTGCTGATCCTTTTTAGATCAGAAAAAGAAAAAAGAGAATAAATTGATTAAAACGAAAAGATCAGTTCAGAAATTGATTAAAATTTACTGGGAAAAAATACATTTACTGTATTTTTTGCTATATTCTTTTTGTCTCCTCTCCATATTATTTTTTATTTTTCTTTTTCAATAGAAGCTTTACAATTTTGCTAGAAATGCACATATTCTGTTTGCAGCAGCAAAACATATTCATAGCATTTCAATAAACATAAAAGAGTGCATTTTTAAATCATATCTCTGTTTATGATCTAGTTACATTTCCTATTACATTAAATGGAAGCTGATAGTGTCTAATATCCAATTTTGTTCCCCATGGCTTCTGACAAACAAAATCACCACTGTATTCACATTAAAAATAAATCAAACACATTATTTTCAGTGTTGCGACATTATGAATTGCCACAGTCCCCTGGTGGTCTTCAAACAATGTTAAAAACACAGCATTCAAATAATAAAGCTAAAGGAAGAAAGTGAAATAGTATTTTATAGCCCAGAATGATATGTTTTACACATCATCTTTACATACTTTCTTCAGCAATGTTATCAAACTGTGAGTTCACTAAAGGTCTCTAGTTGACAGTGCAAACTCATGAAAATGGTTACATAAAAATTCTAAAAGATGATAATACACCTATATAATTCTGGGCTTTTTAATACTAGCAGGGTTGATGTAGTGTCTATATATTTCCTGCATTTTGCTTTTGCAAGTCTGTATACTCATAACGATATTGTAATTTTTTAATACAACTGCATCTGAGAAATTTGTGCTGTAATGCAAATTGATTTCCCTAAAATAGTCAGAGTATGCATTATCAGTTTCTTCGTGTATAAAAGAACATCCACAAAAGAAATGGAATATTTTTCTTTCAATTCGTAGAGGCTCTAAAGCCCCAAAGTCTATTCAAGATTCTGCAGGAAATCAAGGAAAAATCTACATACTGTTTTTTTTTTTTTGTAAATGTGTTCCAAGCAGAAATGTGTTCTGTTTTATTGGATTTCTATTTGTATTAAAATATCTAATTTTTTCTTTTCTACTGTTGTTTTGGAAATAAATTTAATATTATTTCAGGAAGAAATATTCTGTCCTTGTCAGTTAAGGTACGGTACAACATAAAGGCGAACACTGCTCCAATGTCATTTTCATTTAGCTTTCAGCTGTGATTTTCTGATGTTCAGATTTTGAAAGCTTAATGATTGTTTATTTGAACCCAGGAAGCTGGAGGAGCAGACAGACTTTATGCAGCTCAAAGAGGATTTGGAGCACGCAACTGCTCCTGCTGTGGCTTCGTTATCTTTTTCTCCCTCTTGTGGTGTCCAACAGTAAGAGCAAATAAGACGTTTTGGCATCCAGCACCGCTGTTGCTCCTCTAATAACTGGGGAAAAAATCAGACTTTGGGGGAAAGTGACATAGGTTCAAGATGCTACCTCAACACTGCAGGGGCTTCTGTGCAGTGATGCCCTCCACTGAGAGGGATATGGGGATAATGATGATGGCCGGGTGGGGAGCAAAGCCACCTTTGCCATACTTGCCCTTGGGGACCCTGTGACACAGCGGGGAACTGCTCAACTTTCCCCAGCCCTGCAATAAAATTAAGTCCAGTGCTTTTCAACCAAGATTTTCAGCTAGGAATAAGGTTATGAGAAAAGAGAATCCACATTCGTATGAGCTGTTAGGACTAAATTTCTTGGAAGCATCTTGATCGTGTCCCAGAGCTGACCTAGAAGGTTAAAAATTAAATGGACTGTCTAGTGCAAGAAAGGAATAAGTTAAGGTGGTAGAAGTTCCCAGACTAATTTACAACCAGGTTTAGAACTGTCTTTGCTCTCTTCACCAAGGCTGCAAGACCACTGAGGCAATTTCAAGGCATAGTTGCCCACTTCAGTTGCATAAACCAGCTCTTTCCTGAGTTCTCAATAGCAATGACAACAAAAATAAACAGCATTAAAGTGCCTTTTTGCAGTCATATGAAATAAACAGTTTAATATTCTGACTTTAAGGCCGCAAATTGGTGGCTATAAATATTGTACTGCATTCAAAGTTCTGTATATGCCATATGGTGACCATGTGATTAGTGTATCTGTGGGGCAAAAGGAGGAGGGGGGTTCTTGTCATGCCCTTATTTATTTTCTGTGCTCAACTATGCACTCACTTAAAACCCAGCCATATGCTAGAGCATCTGTTATAGGTGGGGTTTTTTTGTAAATTTTCTTTTTTAAAATTGAGTCGATTTTGCCCTTTAGGAGCCTATGCTCTGAATAGTACTACAGAATGACATTTACTGCAGACCAAATTATTATTTTATTAGGAGTTACAGTGTCTAGTTTGAACAAACAGCAAAATTCCAGTTTGGAAATAAATTAGTACCTTAAAATATATGGTACTAAACCAGCCAAATCATTCCTTTTTGCTTGTATCCACCAAAGAACATATGATTAATTTAAACTCTGTTTGTGTGCATATTCATACACAGAGATTTTCAAGTTGGTTTTTATTTTCTTCAGCATGTTAATATAAAAACATGCTTATTTGCCTTAACAGAAAGAGATGCCATGCAGCAGTCATAAAAGTGAATAGCAAATTCTGTGCTTTATTGGCCCAGTGCTCATATACGCATAATCATCATTTAGTTTACAGAATACTGCTCAAGGCAGTCTTGTGAAAGTAGTATGCCAGTATGCCGTTGGGAATGAAACCAAGAACACAACAGTTTTTTTTCGGTTTTCCATCATGCCTCAGAAAGAGAAGGTTAAGCTAAAATTGGCTCTGCAAGAATAATAGAAGTATACTAAAAATACCCTCATTTTTAGTCATACTTTCTGTTAAAAAAAAAAAAAAAAAAAAAAAAGTTATTTCTGCAGCCTATGCTTGCTTAAAATATCCAGTGAAGGGAGTTTCATTTATTGATATCACAGGACCAGCTTCCAGTTTCACTGCTCCAACTTTTTCCAGGAGAATTTCTATTCTTTTGCTAACTGAACTAAGTGCAAACTGTAATGTCAGGCTGGGAAGAGGAATGTAGAAGCTCATTTTTGAGAGCATATCAATCATTTTTAACATGGCAATATCCTACTCCGGCTACTCTTCTCTGACCCAAACACCTTATATGGGAACATTTTATTTCCTTTTGCAATGCTCAGTAAGGAAGGTAATGCTGTCTGAACTTTTCCCCTCTTCCAGAACACCAGGATTATCCAGACTGACGCATCCATGTCACTGTCACTCTGTTATCCTACTTTCCAGCATTAATTTCATGCACCAGATCCCATGATGAACCTGCCCTGTGCCACTTCTCGATATTTATGCTAGGTCAAGGTGGTAGAATTTAATCTTGCAAAGCGAGCTCAAAAGGGCCATACCAGCTGCCATGTCTTAGTAAATCAGATAACAGCAATAGATCTAAAGAGCGAATGAGACAGAAGTAAGTGAGATTATTGCATCTGTTTAAATCCTGTGTCCCTTACAACCATTTTGAAATCACATATTTTTAAGTCACTGAACAATAATAATGTTAAAACATAATAAAAACAACCTAGAATGTCATTTAATTTTTTTAATTTTAATTGTGGTTTTGAAAAAGAATTGTTGTCAGAGACCTAAGAGCAGCTGGTAAGAAGTTCAGATGCAGGTCAGCATACAGCCTAACTGAGCTAAGATTTCTGCATCTTTAGCCTAAATTAAAAGAACATTAAAGATCAATGCACTGTGATTTGAAATGGCAGTTCTGAGCCTGGTACACAAACAATGTGTAGAAACAAGGACAGGGTGTTGTCTTAGAGTGCTGATGCATTCTGAAAGCACTGACAAAAGCTTGGGAAAATGAAAGCAAGAAAAGAGGTCTCTTTTTTTTTTTTAACTTAAAGAAATAGAATAGAGATATTGTATGAGAACTGGAGGATGCCCTTATCCTGAACTGTTCACATGATTTATGAAAGTTTAATTGTGTTCCAAGGGCACCCAGGCTACTGGGTAACTACTAGACTTCATAAAAATCTAGATACCAACATTCATTCTTTGGAATGATAGGCCCTGGATATGAATTATTCTCCTTCTAGCTGGTTCTTATACATGGCACCATGGATTGTATCATTGCCTTGGTGGCCTGAAGGGTATTCTGCAGTAGATATAGCCTGGAGGGTGTTTTTAGTATCCTAGCACCTATCACCTGTCAAGACCCATAAATATGTCAACTTTGACGCCATTTCCAAGATGTCTAAGTGATACAAGCAAGAAGAGATGGCATTATGTGGAGAGAGAATCCACATTCATGAGCTGGGAGGACTACATTTTATAAAAGCATTTTAATCCTGCTACTGAACTGGCCTAGAAGGTTAAAAATTAAATGAAATCTCTAGTGCAAGATAAGAATAAATTAAATGAGAATAATGTATTATTATTTTCCATTGCCTTTATTGTCTGACAGAAAATTAGATCTCAAACTTTTTTAAATTGAAAAGCATCCTTTTCCTTTTGAAATAGAAATTTTTAAAAATATTTTCACTGTATATGGTACAACTGTGTTTCTTTTTATTTATAATTTGACTAAAGTGTCTTTTTTCTCAGAGGATCAATCAGCGGGAGCATACTGTGGAAATCATGACTTTTTCCATATTGCACTGTTTTGTCTTATTTGAAGAGGGCGATGGCATTCTATAGCTGGTTTCCCATCTGAGTAACAAAGAATGAAAATCTCTAAAAGGTTCTTTCTGAAGACAAAAATATATTTCCAATTTGAAATTTTTCAGTAAAAGAGAAAAACAGACAAAAAAAAAAAAAAAACAAAAAAAAAAAAAAAAAAAAAAAAAAAACAAATAAAAACAACCAAAAAAAAGAAACCAAACACCCAAACCAACCAACCAACTACAAACCATCCTCAGAAAAACTGATATTCCATTGAAGGCAGCTCTGGTATGACTATGAAGGAGGCATTTGTGGCATTCCTAATAACTGAATGCGAGCCTATGACAGGCTATAAAGCAGTAACAACTTGAACTAAACATTTTTCACCTTGGAGAGAACTGCTCAGCACTGTTTTCTCTGTCTCTGTTCTCTGTGACTCTCTCACATCCAAGAAATGTCTGGTCTGTGACCATTCTGTAAGATGAACAGAAAGGGTTGAAGCTGTGAAACCGTCAGATCTCAGTAGAAGAAGAGGAAGATTTTTGTTGAAACAATTTTGATTTATTTCCATCAAGGTGTTTCTTTGGCACAGTGTAGACCCAATATCACTATTACCTATGAAATCTTCATTTAATACATTTATATCAATGAGTGCTGAGACAGCTGTTGGACAGCATAGGGGAAAGGACAAACTCATGACTCTCAAAATTGAATGTAAAATGTTGTGTTGAATCAACTAGGGTGAAAGTAAGACATGAAGCCAAAGAACTCAATAGTCTAAACCACATTTCTAATGTTCAGAATAAAGGACAGAAGTGATAGACAGCTCTAGAGGTCAAAACAGGGAGAAAAGTTGGCTTCTGAAAAACAAGTATAGCTCTTCATCTTGTCTGATTGGGGGTCAATCAGAGTTTGATGATGAGTTTGGTGGGAAGGGCACAGTGAGGCAACCTGTGGTTCAGTTAACTTCATCCTCACAGGAGCATACTTATGACAGAGAGAAAGTGACAGATATCAAAAGTGGAGAGCAGTAGCATACTGCAGGGGAGAGCAGAAAGCACAGAACATTGCATCAAAGCTAGTTTTCAGCCCTACTCTCAGGCAGAAGAACTTCAGCTGGGAAAAGGCTCAGCTACACAATTATTTTTTAATATAGCAGGAACTGAATCTTCATAAGTGAATCTTCATTTTTTGCATGATGTCATTAATTCCATCACAAAACTGACATTACATCATCAATAATGGCTTGTCATCACCTTGCAGAACTTTTTTTTTTTTGTTACAGTATTACCTCCAACATTGCATCACACCAGGGAAGGGTGTCAGGGACACAGTTAAAAGAACAGACCCCACTACCCAACAGCAAGATCCTCCCGACAGGAAACTGAACAAATTACTGCACTCAACCACCTCCTGAATCCAGCCAACCTTGCTTTTCTCCTGAGAAATGACAGGCTTCTAGCATAGAGTAGTGTATGTTGCACAGTCTTCAGAGGATCGTTGAAGCTTATAAACAGGAAAAAGCCTCTAACAAATATCAGGTATTAAGTTACAATCTGGGAAACTCTTTACAGTGAAAGCGTTGACTGTCATTTGGAGCAGCAATAGGACCAGCAGCAGGAACACCTTTAGAAATGGGGAATTTTCAGTTGCTCAGCTCTATTCACTAGCTTAAGGTGAACTGGAATGAAGACAGCAAAAAAACCTGGGGTAAATATAATAAAATAGAAAAATTTTTTCCCCACATTTTGCATAACACTGTTTCCATGTTTCTTGCCATTCCCAAAGTATTTTCAAAAGGTGGATCTTTTTTCCACATCCCTTCCCTCTTCTTTGGCTGGAGTGGAGGGTGGCAGTGAATAAACAGAGAGCATATTCATCTTCTATGGCACAAAGCCCTAGATCAAGTATTTTTTGCTTAACATTACCTGTATTGAAGTGTGATTTCTTTTTTTTTTTTTTTTTTGACATCATTTGTATTTCTTGAATTTCAGGCTCAAGATCATGCCAGGACTGACAGACAGCACCTGGGTAAAAATGATGTGATTCTTTCATCACTATAATTTCCCATGTATTCAGCTTTGTATTCAGACAGAGAAAAAAAATTATTCGCAAGCCAAGACACTTTTGTGAAGCTGCTGATTAGGCCATGGTTTAAAAATGGAGAGTAAGGAAAAATGTGCTCGTTCTCCTTCATGGTTGTGCACTGAAGCACGGGCTGTGGAGGGCCTTGAGACTGGTTTCAGTGCAATCAAAGGGGCTACACCTGTCTGTGCCTCACTCTCCTGGAGCTAGCTTTTAACACAGTAGTTCCCCAGTGCAAAAGAGAAAAAATAATTTGCAGTATTAGATCATGGCTTGCCCTGGCTATGTGCCAGAAAGAGAAAAGCGTTCATTGGTGCTGCAGTCCCAGAGACGCTAAGACTGAACAAGCCTCAGAGAACAATTCAGACATGTCTTTATGGAACTAACAGAGAGCACAGCTTTCATAAAACACAGGCCATTTTAACTTCAGACACTGATGATTCAAAGGGAAGGCCTTTTAATTCTGCTATTTTATCAATGAGAGGACAAACAAGGTTAAATGGTGATAGATGCTGAATTAACAAGCAATTTCCCTGCAGCATTTTTTTTTTTTTTTTTTTTCTGGGAAGAAAAAAAGCTGTAATTATTCTTCAGCTTTATATAGAGAAACTTTCTTCCTACTTCTCACTGTCAGGCTCCTCCAATTGATTTTATCATAATTCAAATACATGGCAAAATGCTTCTGAGCACAAAAGCAGAGGGCTAAGCCTTACTCTCTTTTATTACACCAGAGAGCCACTAAATAGCAAAGGATTTTGATTTAGATTTCTGCATTAAAATTAAATCACACATCCTAAGGAAAAATGATCCATAATAATGAAAGTCACACACATGGGGATTGAAAGTGCTATTGAATAATGAAGAAAACTATAGTAGCAATGAATGTAAGGGACCACTATACTTTAATGAAGAGATATTTCCGAAACAAATGTCTCCCTTCAGTGTTTTCTATTGATAGTCTGAATATTATAAAACAAATTATGTGAAATATGAATATCACAAAGTTCAAATGAATTACTTACTGCCTCTTGATTTGAGTTGCAAAATTTTTATGTCTCTGCTGTAGGAAAGAGTTGCAGGTAACCACAGGCGATTTTTAGTGCAACCTGCAGGTCAGTACTAACACACTGTTTTCAGTGCCCAAGGCTACAAATGTACTTACATTTTGTAAACTCCTACACGTGGAGACACTGGCCACTGGTTGGTGAGATTATGTGCAGTTCCAATACTTACATCTTTCTTTTGCCTTCAAGCCCCCTTTACTGATTTTATAGATTAAAATATTTTTTCCCAGTAGCAAGTTGCTAATCTCCTTGGTTTAACTATGTCTGATTTTACATTTCAGCCTCTATAATTTCAGTTTGATCAAGTACTTTTCAAAGGGAACCTTGGTAGTAACTAATTTTTGGCACAAAGCTTTAGTCTTGCAACGTGGGAGGAAGATTTCTTGGGAAAAAAACATGAGACCTGGAAGCAGCAAAAGTTCTTATTTGACTGGCCACAAACAGTAAATAAATGAAGACTACACAGAGCAGGTTCATGTCTGATTTGAGCACAATGTTCTTAACTCCCATTGTTTTGTGACCTTTCAGTATTACTAACAAAATGATAAACAGCATAACATTGATCGTATTGTTCTATTATTTTTTTTGAAAGAAGCCTCATGTCTCTGTGCAGCCTTGAAACCCACAGAAAATAATTTCCTATCATTTTGTCAAATTAGAACAATTCACATGGAAAAGAAAATCAGTAGGAGCACAAACCATGAGTCAAGATTTTTTCTGAGAATTACAGTTACTACAATCACTGTGAGATAAAATCACTAGGGATATTGTTTTGCATCTGATATCAGTCTTTTGTGAGAAAGATGAAGATTCTAGGGTGGGGAAGAGGATGGGGATGGGAGCTTATACACCTAAACCATAGAGGAAAAAAGCATTTCTCAGTTATATATTGTTTAGGTCTATTCAGAAATATTCCAAAATTCTTATTTCTTAATTACATTTTGCCATTGTATACAACAGGGAACAAAATTCACTTTTAAAATGGAAAGCTATATCTGAGAAAGCACCAAAGTACACTGTACAGTATTAATCTAACAGGAGATGCAACTTGTTAACCTGGTGATTTGGAAATTCAACCAAGATATGGGAATTCTGCTTCCAAAATTATACATGGGGAAAGATGATTTTAAAAAATTGTTACTTTTGTAATTCTTGTTATTGTTTTTTGCTTTGTTCTTAATATTTTTAATAAATTCAAATAGCTGAATAATTTTAAATGCATAAATGAAACTTTTCACAGACATGAAAGATTAAGACTTCTTCTTCTTCCCCATTTATCTAGTACCATGTAGCTTATAGTTTTTGCACAGCCTCCTCTTCTGGAAAGGCAAAATTCCAGTTGAATGATGGAGACAAATGAATGCTGTTATCCCTGTTTTTGGTGAGTGCTCTAACTATTATGGTCTCAATTAAGATCTATGGTTATAATAGGGTTTAATACAAAATGTATATATACATTTAGGTTATACTCAAGAAATGTCTGTGTGATTGAGCCCTAGGGAACTTATCTGTTCCCTTCCTTATTGATATCAATGAGACTTAGATAAGAGCTGTGCACACCTACTCAGATTCATACTCAGAGGTCTAGCAAGCAAGTTGAGGTGGCTGCTCTATGAAAAAAATTTGAGTCCCAGCTTCACCTGGCCTGGAGAAACTCTTTTTTTTAAATTTTTTTTGTGATCTGCAGCGCTATCTTATTTTGTGAAGGAAATTTCAGGGTCCTAAATCAAAGAGGTGTTTTCATAATATTTCCTGCTATTTCTTCAAACCTCAGGTTATCCAATAGGTGTTAAAGAACTTTCCATTTAGGACTCACCATTCAATAAATACCTACCATGGAGACTGTTGTTCAATTTCCTTGCCACTATTCACAATACCTAAAAGAGGTTTTTGGACAGGTATGCTGCTGCTCTGCCCCACAGAGATAGCACAGGCTGAAATTGAAGAGAAGGGAAATAATGTGACAAAAACATAAGTGAGAAAAAATGTGCAACTGGTTCTTATAAGCCCTGAATATTTACTTTTGAATACTGAATAAGTTTACCCATGTCAGTATCAGGGAGCACACCTTGTTACCTCTGTTATGTCACTCCCCAGAAATGTTAACTTTCCAAATGTATGAGATTTTAGATGCAGACCTTACTTATTTCAGCAGAACAGATGGGTAAGATTTTTATTCAATAAACACACTAAGAACTCCTTTCACACCTCTAACAGTCACAGCTTTGCACACCCATGTGCTGTACATCTGTGGATTATTGGCAGAGAACTTGGCTGCACAGTAGGAGTATCTCAGGTTTAAAAATTTCCCTGTATCTATTTCTTCCTTGTGACTCCTTCAAATGTCTGTCTTCTCCTTTTGTGCATGTGTTCACAGCTTTGACCACAAAAAAGAGACTTGCAACCTTTGCAAAAAATGTGAGTCTGGCAGCCTCCATGCGAGAGTGTAAGAGTGTTTATAAAAGGGAAAGGGAACAAAGTGCCTTTTTTTCTCTTTTTTTATGCCCTTTCTTTATTTTTTTAACAGATCAATTTTTCTCCTGCAAAGAGTAGGTACAAAGCTGTAAGTTCTTTTTTTAATTTTGAGGTAGAGGAAATGCAGAGATGGAAGAGGGTTGTATAAAACAGGAAAGAGGAGGGTTACTATCTTCCAGTAGTGCTAGTTAGTCCAAATATGATGATGTATGAATGCAGCTAAATTTCTTTCTGCTTTGGAGCTGTCTCATTCAGCTGTGATCACAGTATTTCAGTATGGTACTGCACTGAGAAATGTCCACAAAACTTTTAAAGGCCCTCAGCCTGTGTGTGGGACATCATTATGGCCTGTCCTTCTTGTGACGTGGTTCAGCTTTCCTCACTTCTAGACACAGACAAACTTTCTGTTTTCTTCTCATTCAGCAACAACTCACAAATGCTTATTCCCATATTGGGATATCAGTATACCAATAACTTATCCTATCTATTTCTCCATTTTCACTTTTCCATCCTTGCAGCCAACTTCTTTTCCTGTTTTTATTTTGTTTTTATTTTTGTTTGTTTTTTTTTTTTTTTAACCAGTTATTTTCTTTCCTTTGAAAATGGGAGGCATTTTTACAATTTTAATCTCCTTCAGCTCTACTAAATACTGACTTTTTAAAAAACTTAATACTGCCAGACCAGGTGAATGCAACTTCCATGCTGGTGATGCGATACCCAATAACAGCAGTGTGCACTTTCCTGCCTAGTAAAACAATATGTACATCTAATTTTAAGTCCTTCTGTACGCTGACCCCTGAATTTTAATACAAGCATGTCAATTACTTTATACAGTGGATTAATTCCTATAGGCTGTTACTATTGCAGGAGACAAGTTGTAGTTAGTAACAATGTTATGATATGAGCTTTTCTCTTTAATAGATACTATAATTTTTTTTTTTTTTTTTTTTGAGTTTACTACCCACAAGAGAGAACAGCCGAGGACAGCACTAAAAATTCCACCTGGCCTTTTTCCTCATTTTATCAAGTCTTAGCAATGTATATTGCTATTTGAGTTTTTCACCAGACAAGTTTGAAAGATTAGAATAACTACAATTTCAAGTTTTTTTCACTAAATATTTAGTAAACTGATATCTGTTCGTTAAAAGGGACAGACATAAATGTAGTAACTTAACTTTTTTTTTAATCCTGCTTACGACTTTCTCTCAGACAGGCATATTTCAATATAGACAAGATAGACAGATAAAGATGGAGAGTAACAGAACAAGAACTGTAGTTAATCTCAGGTGCTTTACACCATGCAAAATGTTTGAAGGAACTTTCACAGTATTCCAGTGTGTACAGCCAGTTATCACACTGTCCCCACAAACTTCCAAACTTAATAAGACTTAGTTAGAGAGAAAGAACTTCTTCATTGTGTGAGTGAGTGACTGTGCACTAGAAGAGATTGCCCAGAGAGGTTTTGGAGAGTATCCCTCACTGGAGGTACTCAGGAGCCATCTGGATACAATCCTGTGCACTGTGCTCTGGGGTGACCATGCTGGAGCAGAGAGGCTGAGCTGTATCCCTTGCTGTGGTCCCTTCCAACCTCACCCATTCCGTGATCCTGTGATGGCTGCAAATAAGAACAACTAGACAGTAACTTTATAATCAAGCAGAATATTTTTCTCATTTGGAATCAAAATATGTTATCAAATGTCAAATAGATATCCTTTGTGTGTTAAATGCATACATTGATATATTTTTAAAATATTATTCACTTTTCCTGTGGAGGGTTGGTAGTTGTCTTCAGCAGCAACAGCAAAACTTTTGGAGTACATAAAATCTATACAAGGTAATATCACTTGTAAATATTTATCTTCTTTTGCAGTTCCTCATGAGAATATAGATAAGCAGTAATTTTGAATTAGTTTTTGCTTATCATCAAAACAGAAACAAGGAAAATATCATCAGAGAGGGTATTCACAGAGTTGAATAAGATGTCTTTACTAATTTTTTTCTCTATGGTGTCTACTCCACGTGATACAAGATCCAACTTCTATATGAGTCTTATAAAATAGATAAGAAAATGTAAATAAAACAAATAAAGAGGGGGAAAACAATCTAGAATTTGCCTTTTGGGTTTTTTTTTTTATTAACCAGACATAATTATCTTTAAAATAATTTCAGATATGTTTTATGTATAACAGATTAAATTGACAAAGGAGCTAGATTAGAGTTGGAGACAGTAGTGGTCAAGTTAATAGAATTTCCTGTGGTGATCCATTCAATCATTAAAGGTACATTGATGAAAATGCTTAGCTACAATGATATGTTCCTTATAGACAAAGTAAATTAAATTAACTTCAGAGGGAATCTTATTGGACTTTAAAAAAGAGTCATTAAGTTACTTCTGGCCTTTGAATTAGGAGAATGAATTAACCGAAGGACGAGAAGATGCCAAATCTTACTATCAAAATTTTAAATCTGTCAAAGATAATAATCTTGTATTTAATTAAAAATAATAATTAGGAGTCATTGACCAAGGATTTACTGCATCAAGTAACTATTCAAAATGCTATTTATGTACTGTATGAGAATTTAATGATTATTTTAAAACTTTACATATATTACTTACTGATTTAAAGAAGGGGACGAGAGAGGGGTAAAATATAAAATAAATAGAGGGGCAAAATACAAAAAAATTATGTTTGAAACACCAAGGAATTAATATAGGAAACTTTTTCAGTGACATGACTGAAGCACTTGGTCATTCCAACAAGATTAAAATTATTTTGCAACCTTCATTCATGCTGTGAATAGCATTCACTCATGCAATTCTATTAATTCAGTGATACTTCTTCGCTGTTAAGTACCAGCATAGATTGCAGTTTCGTGGCTTAAATGAAAAACTGAAGTGAGCTGCCATTCATTTATTCATTTGAAATGCAACCCAGTGCATTGTACATTCTGTAGCTAAATGGAATTTGGTTTTGATAGACTAGTTTTGATATTTCAGGCTTTCTGTGGGTTTTTGGGGGTTTGGGGTGTTTTGGTTTTTGGTTTTTTATTGTGTTTTTGGTTTGTTTGGGGTTTTTTGCATGGGGGAGTGTGGTAACTGTGTAGCTGAGATAGTAAAAGAATTTTTTCAGGCAGTTCGACACACACTTTTCTGGTCACTGCCTCCTTTTAAGCTCTCTGTTCCTCTATTCACCTACAACACAGACTCACACCCTAAGTTCAAATGTGCTAAGAGCTTTAATGTACTTTACTCAAGTAAAAGGAAATTATCTCTATTGCAAGGGCAAGCAATCTTGAACATCCATGGAAGCCCTGGGTCACAGAAAGATTTAAGTACCTTTAGTAAGTTCAGTCTTTTAACCAGATCCTCTAGATGTTCTCTTTATAACTAGAAAAGTAATTTTGAGCATTTTATATACTTAATTTTTTGTCAATAGTAGAATGAACAGCAATTTTTTTGTATTATTTCTGTACAAATATGTCTGCATAATTCTCTGACGCTTTTTTGATTTTCACCGCCCAATTTACCAAATGCAAAATATATGTTAATCAATATTGACATGTAGGGTTACTTAAATCTGTTTACTACTGTGGCCATAAGTATTGATAAGACACAATTCTTCCCCTACACAAACTATGGGTATTCTCTCTTATATACATTCTTCATGTATGAGCACCTTCTACTTCTTCCTACATGTGGGCAAAAAAAGGAATGAACATTCAAAATCTGAGCCAGCAACTGCAGATGGAAATGGCAGACTCAGAAAAACTCATCGGAGATGTTGTCCAGAACTGTGCAAGGGACAATGGCAGGAGGAATTCACCAGGGATTAAAATCAAATATGATAAATATAGAATAAATGCTTCCAAATCATCAGATTCAAGTATAACAGCAAATAACATAAGACAGTGTTCCCACTCTGTGTACCTTCTTGCAAGTTTTATGTCTACTTCAGGACTTGGTCAGGGATTAAGTTCTTTCTTTTCTGCATGCTGAAAATCCCTCATTTACTTAAGTCTTGTTTAAATCAATTATCATCAGTTAGTGGAACAAAACCCCAAACAAAACTTTAAGGCTTTCATACATTAATATGAAACACTCTTATTATTTGATGATTTACTAAAGGATATATCTAATCAGAATTTTGATTTCCTGAAGAATGTAATAAATAGATCTAAAATGCTGTTGGAAACTAATTGAGTCCTTTTGTTTTGATTAGGGTGTGGTTAACAGACCAGTACTAATTTCATTTGATAGCATGTCCCATTCCTACAATTAACTTGTAACTGACCAAACAAGTCATATGACTGTTTAGCCCATAGCAGACTGAAATATATCTGATGCATTTATTTGGCAGAATGTCTCCAATCATTTAGCTGTTCAAATTTATGTGCTACCAGACTATCTATTTTCTAGTGAAGACTTACTTAAAAACAACTTCCTCCATTATATTGCTCAGGCTCTGTAGGGTTTCCAGAAATCTTTTTCCACCTTTTCACTGAGAGGTAATGGACTCCAAGAAAATATGCCTCAAAGTGCATCTAGTTTTACTTCTGAAACACTAGAATTCTGTTCTCTTTCTCCTATGCTTTTTTTCACAAGAAAGAAGTAGCAAAGATTGAGAGGAACTATCAGTAACTGAGCTACTATTACCCTTTTTTTTCTGGGGTGAGAGGGTGAGGAGGGCTGTATATTTATGTGTTTGTGTTATTTTAGGTATCACTTGTGCAGCTGTAATCTAGGGAACTGTCTTGGCACCAGCTAGGAGAAAAGAGAAATACAAGTTGTCAAGATCTTACTGCATTCTTCTCTTGTCTCAATTTCTTAATTTTGACTTGGACAAAGAAAACAACTGTTTCAATCTAACATAAATTTCACAAAGAGGTCTTCATTTACCATAATGTGGGTTACAAAGATATCTAAGACAATTAAGAGGGGCAGTTTCTAGAACAACTTGTGTTTGCATTCTCAGTGACCTCTGCAGGGTGTGTTATTTCTGTTTGTATAAGCCTGACTGCTTCTGAACATGAGCTGATACAAATCTGTTTTGCAATAATCTGACATTTGCAAGTCCAAATAAATTTATCTCTGTAAGCAACAAACCACAAGTTCTTTGGGATTTTTCCTTTCAAATGACAGGGGAAAAATAAAAAGAAGTTATTTACTTTGCCTCTACATATAAACTATATTTTAAAGTAAGATGAGGTTATATTTTCAAGAAATTTAGGAAAAAAACATGTAATTTTATTAACTTTGTACAAGCAAGTAGTACTATTAAGTTTTCTGTGATTTCTCTTTAAAGATTGAATCAGAACAGTGGAAGAAAGAAGAAAAGGGTAAAGTATCTCAAATTATATTCATCGTAGTAGAAATAGTGATGTCAAAGTCAAACACATGAAAGACTAAAAATAAATGTTTGGGTTTTTTAAATTATATTATCTATGCGTCATATACATACGTATTAGTTTACAACTGCTGTTCTGTGATATACATACAAATTTTTTTACCTGTCAGCAGCCATGTACCTACAAATTATTTGTTCTCTAATTTTGATTGCTTGCATTTTGCTCATGTGTTCACCTATCAACTTTGAAACTCCTGTATCTAATTCATTTTTAACAACAATGACAGTTGCATTTTTGCAATCCTACTTGCTCATCCCTTCACCTAAAATTTTTGTTAGAGGGATTGTCCATCAGTATTAGTTATTTGAACAGGATGAATCACTTAGCCACCACTGATTTGCACATCTAATTTTGCATGTGTTCAGAATACTCCATAAGAACACAGAACCAATTTTCTAGGGGGAAAAAAAAGCAAAACAACAAAAACCACATACTAATAGCCCTCTAACATACCTAGCAATATATACTTCCCTTTTTCAGTAATTTCTTTTGGCATCTTTTGTAAATTGATCTCGTTAGATCCTCACATAATACGAGAAACAGAAAAAAATTATTTTAGTTCTAAAAGTCAGTTAGAACAGATAAAGCCGGTACCATCAGGTGGAAGCAGCTCTGTAATGAAGTACTGAACTTGCACATTCAAAATTCTATGCCAAAAATAATATATCTTGTTTTGCAAATTAAATTAATCTTATTTCCATCCAAATCACATATTTTAA
>JAOTQP010000001.1:37107773-37125246 GCA_026413545.1 Cichladusa arquata
GGTTTGTGTTTCTTCTCCATTGCTTTTAATATTTTCTGAAAAAAAGCACTGGCAAGTTATAAGTAGAAAATCCAAAGAATCACGAAATGTGCTTGGTTGGGAGCAACTTTAAAGATCATCTAGTACAACCACTCTGACAATGGTCAGGGATACCTTTCACTAGATCAAGTTTTCAAAGCCTCATCCAACCTGGCCTTGAATACTTCCAGGAATGGGCATCCACAGCTTCTTTGGGCAACTTGTTCTGGTGTTCAGCCTGTCTGCATAGGAGAGATGTTCAAGCCATCTGATCATTTGCATGGCCCCCCTCTCAACCCACTTTTACAGTCCCATGCTCTTCTTGCACAGAGCTGGGCACAATTCTCTACATGGTCTCATAAAATCAGAGTAGAGGGGCAGAATCCCCTCCCTTGACCTGCTGGCCATGCTTTTTTTTGCAACCTAAGATACAATTGACTTTCTCAGCTACAAGTACACAACTTTTTCTCCTCTAAAAAGGGAAATAAAATACTGAACATAGAATATAATTACCTAAAAAGAAAAGCTTTAGACTTCACATTTAATTTTTGGAAAGGCTTATTTTATGAATATGATATTTGTCACATTTCTGAAACAAGTGTTGCATATTCATTACAAATATTTTATAGTCTGATCCATGTGATTCTTTGTCTCAATTAAAAACAAATAAATAAGTAGTTTTTAATCACTTGGATGAATTTTTTTTCCTTCAAATTGCTTACTTGAACAAGTTCAGTGTCTGCTATGGACATAATCCACTTATATTAATACACTCAACAAAAAAGGTGCATTCATTTAGTTTATGACAATAAATTGTTTTAATAATAGTCTCTATATATGGTCAGCCTCTTCCATCCTATTGTTTCACTCAGCCACATTTGCAATTCCTTTTTTGGTACCTGAGATTCTGAAAGCAATTAGCACACCCTTCTACACTACCACAAATCATGATAGTTTAAATTTATTTTCCACAGCACAGCAGGCAAATAAACTTAAATATTTCTATTTTAACAACTCAGAATTCATTTATTTACATAAGTATTGAGTTTGTCATGCTTATCTTACTCGTCAAAAGCCCATCTTTTTAAAGTATTTCAGTCTGTCATTTGCTCCTATTTCAGCTCTTTAGGATATCTGTCTGAGGATAATGTGCTAAGTTTAGCAGGTCAAAGACAGCTCTGTGTAAAAACACTAAAGATACTTATATTTTTTTTTCCCGTCAAGATACTGGGGAAAATAAATCGAGAAGCAGTCAGTTACTTGATTTAATTTCATAGTTTCTATCAGAAGAAGTCCAACAAACTCTTAATAACTCCCATTTTTCACAAAATGACATGTCTTCACTTCTAAACAAAACTAATGGGCAGTGGAAACAGTCATGCGTGGATCAAAATTTAAATGAATAATGTCATTAGATAAAAAATGTTGAAATGCTGAGTCCATAAATACCTATTATGAAATTAATGGAGGGGTGCAATATTTACATCATTTAAATAATCAGTGTAACTCCTTAAAGATATTATTTCTCTTTCATACGATTTATACAGCAGAATTTGCATCTGATTCTAATCAAAAATACATATTCTAACCCTACAAAATTGTGCTTCTTTGTTGCTTGTCATGCTTCACCTACATTTTCCATATATTCCTCTAATTATAGTATCAATTTATTTAAGTGAATGTTCAAATTTGTGTGGTATATTAAAAATGATGCAAAGGCTGTCCATATAGTGAAAAAATATATTCAACCATTATCCACCCAGCCAAAAATTTCAGAGCTTCAGAAAGTAGGTCATACCATAACAGTGACATTGAACTTTTCAACTGGGAGTAATTAGGTTTTATTTTCAGTGCTCAGTGACCTACTCTGAAAAATAAGATAATACAAGAAGGGTTCAGCTTTTTTTTTTCTTTTCTTTTTTTTTTTTTTTGTTAGTTAGTGCCTTGCTTTGTTATTTCTTTCTACTGTATGTACCTTAAGAATCCATAAACGTTTCCTATCCAGAAAATAGTAGCTGACAGCTGTGTATGGTACTTCTGCCATTTAATATGTCATAAAGAATCTGTTGCAAGCAATGATGTTATCATTAGGGAACAAGGATAGTGTCTATTATTTCAGAAGCAAATAATTCAGCACTAAATCATTTCAACTGTAGTGTCACTTGCAGGGAAGAGAAAGCAGAAAAGTTACTGTGTATGAAACAAGCTTTGCAGTAATACTTACAGCACAGAAGCACAGAGGGCATTTGAAGCACACTTCCATGTGTATTCCCTCTAGGGCACTTTAGAAAGCTTTGCTTTTATTTAATGGCTGCTTCCTAATGCAAAGAGACATAATAAAATGCACTTGCATCTGTTAGCTCAGATAACAAGACACATTTTTCCTTTTTGGGGCTAGGGTGTTCTAAGAGCCTTTTGACACAATTCAGGCTACTGTGTTGCAGCACAAATATAATACTTCCCAAGAGTCTTAAATTTTTTATTTGTTTCTAATGTCATTACAAGAAAAAACACCCTCCCAGCCCTTGCTTTGGTCACGAATTTGTCTTATGTATCAGTGTGTGGGGTGGCCTGCTGCATCATGCCAATGTGTAGTATAATGCAACAAGAAGTACAGCTTTGATAGAGGGTGTTAGATGCGAAATAACATGAAAAGGCATGCATGAAACTTTCACAGACAAGGGACTGTGCTTATTTAGAGGCAGACTTTCTCTGGCACTTACATAGCTGTGAGTTGGGAGTGGGAAGTCTGCAATGCCTCTATCCTGTTATGTGGAGCATACAAAGGGCAAGTTTTTAACATAATAAACCTGTTTCAGGCAGTGTTCCCTATTTTACTGAATATGACTGATTATCCTCAGTGGATACAGAGATTATCAAGTGTAGTAGGAGATTTTCATCAAAGAGGAACAGAGTATCAGACACCCAAGAACTTTGACAATTACCTAAGAGCACCCTCATCTTCATTCAAGAACCTAGTTTAAAACATATATTAAGTGAAAAATTCTCTGCTGTTTGGTTACTGATCCAATTATAACCAAAAAAATTATATACAATATCTCTATGCTCTGACATTTTTTCTGACAAAACAAGTATCTTCAATGTACAAACAGGCAGCAGCAACTCAATACCACCTCAATAATGACCTTCAATAAATAAGCCTGTATTCAGGAAAATAAGCTTTCGTATTTTTACAAGATTTCAGAAAATTCAGTGGCAACTGACTGATTTTTATCATATTGATACTTATTCCCTCATATTTTCACACAGATTAATTGTGAGCAATGCTTCTGGGAGGGGCGTGGGAAATATAATGAAAATATTCCTATTGCTTCTTGAACACTAGGTCATAAAGTTTTCCTATATGTTTTCAGTTCTATTGAATTGGGTGGAAAAATAGAAGAGATAGTACTGGTCTTTTTTGTCTAATTTCTACACTGTCCTGCTCTATTAGGCAGAAGAGTGTTAAATTCATAGCTTTAATCTTGCTGATATACCGAGAGAAACACACATATCAAATCAAACCTATCAGCAGGTCATAAGAGTTTTGAGGCAGCAGGAGGGTCTCTCCCTTACACTTCAGTGATTACACATGCATTTGAGTTTATACCCACTCAGCAGAGTAAAGAAGGCTATTAGGTAATTCAATGACTAACAATCTATAAGAACATACATAAAATAACATTTGGAAGAATCCTACATGTTCAAATACAGTGTTTAGGAGTTTTTTTTTGCAACAAATCTGGTTAGTTTCTGTATTCCTGTCTAGCAATTTTTGTGGAAATGTGTGGGATACCTACTGTGAATAATATCCTACAATAGCCGGTATTTTTTCATTTCAAGGCAGGTACAAGAAAATCCTACCATTTTGATTTGTATTCTGGCAAAATATGCAATTAACTCTGAAGCAGGAATTGTGTACGAACTCCAGAAGAAACTATTCTAGGGAAGAGAACAGAGACCAAACTAATATGATATTTTTCAATGGAGATTTCTTTTTGTTTCTATGAGAATGCACACATGCAGAATTTAGCAAGTGTCAAAGTTTTTATTTTGAAGAACAGCGGTACACAGAATATATAATATTTTCAGCTTAGCTTGAAAGACCATGGTAATTATGGTGTGTCCACTAAAGTCTGAGAGAAAAATCAGATATGAAAGGATTGTTAGAGTCAATCTAAACTAAAGCATGCTGTGAATTAAAACCCTTTATTCTTTTTTTGACATTTAAAAATTATACAAATCTTCCCTTAAAATATTTCCAATTTAGGGTTCAAGGATACTAGATAGTTATTTTACATTACAAAGAGCAATTCTGTCACTTTTAAACATGAAATACTTTTTTGCTGAGTTTAGTAGCAGTTCACAGTATTCAGTAACAATTACACAGGTGGTGAAATAAGAGTACACAACACTTTCTGAATACACGTTACAGAGAAGCACAAATTTCAGTTTTAATGTACTTTAAAAGCATCTGTTAATCACAGAACAAGCTACAGACACCAAAGAGAGAATTAAGACCGCAGCTTGTACCTTATCAATACGAATCAATAGTCTTTGAACTTTGAGCTGGATGAAACAGAATTTCACACCACAGAAGACATTGCCCGTTTAAACGCCTATTGAAACCACACAACACTTTTCACACTTAAACAATTTTTTGCAGCCATGTCCTGAATAATATTTGCTTGCATGAAACCCTCACCAGTATCAGCAGGACTAAGGATCAGGTAAAATATTTTGTAGTGTAGGAAGCAAAGAAACAGTACACACATTTTGAAGATGATACCCATGAATGTAATTGTAAAAAAACAAGTTATGGTGAGTTAACAGTGTCCCCAGTAAAAATCTTTTTAATAACTGCTCTTTTTAAAAATGGAAGTTGGGCTTTCTTGGGAAAGTGTTATGTGTACACTGAGGAACAAATGCAAAATAACCCATCTTTTTTTCACTATGTATTCTATTTTGAAGGACTGGAGGAAAGCACAATAATTATTGACTGATCTGACATAGTAACAGCAAAACACCTCAGTACCAAATGTGAATACCACATTTTAGAGACTTGCTTTGGAAACAAGGCTGTAGAAGGGAAATGATTCATGATGCAAACTCCACTCCCAGTATTTGCATCCTTGTTATTACTCCTTCTTGCAGTAAGTGATGAACAGCTGTCATCAGTATATCTAACAAGTATTTGCAAATTAACATATTACCATTGTGTCTCTGAATAAAGGTCATGCATGTACTCACAGAGACGTATAACATTTTGAGAAAACGCATTTTAAAATGCATCATTCCAAACCAATCCGTTCAAAGGACACCAGAGAAAGACATTGCAGTGATTTATCTCAGTCAGTAACTTCCTTTTAGCTAAGCTGAGGGTGGAAAGGAGGAGCTTAAATATTCAGTGAAAAGCCAGCTAACTGCACTTCCCAACATTTTGCTTTCAGTGTTTCAGAGATACTTTTCTGCCTACTGTCCTATGTCAAGCTGGAATTGAAGTGCATCATGTAATATTTACTGTACTGACTGTAGCTTGTCTCACGCAAATACCTTTCTAGTTTTTTGGAGCTCATATCTGTTCTGTCCACTGCTGTTTCAGAGGTTTGAAGTTTGTTTGAATAATTTTAATTACATTTTTTATTTCTTTCATAACTGAAATACTATGTGAAAAAATTGTGAGTGGATAATGTCTGTGTTCAGATTATCCACCCACAGAAGTTTGTTGACAGTATTGCAGGGATAAGGAAATGAACACTTAGTTTGTCACTGGCATAAAGTGAACTTTATCTGCCTTTATTTTTTGTAATCTATTTAAAATACAGAAGCAAATTTAAAAAACCAACAATAAAAAGGCAGGTGGACGTTTTTTGTCATCCAATAGAAAGCCGCAATAAATAAAGCAGCTACCAAGAGTAGAAGAGTAGATAAGTAATAAAAAATATTGTCTTTGAGAATGTAACCCTGTTGGCAATCTTCTTTCCCTCACATTAGCTGTGAGATAACAGAATATAGTGTTGAACACAATGCACAGGAACACTAAAGGTCGCATAAAAAGGATAGCATTTGTTTGTCTTCTTGGTTCTTTTGCACATTTGTGGAAAAGTTCAAGTGCACTATCACCTGTCAAAATACATTTGCATCAGTGTTAATGGATGCCACATTGTTGACACTGCAGCATTGCATGTATTAGTCTTTGATTCACATGATGCCAAATAACCTAGAGCTTGAAATCATTGGAGGCCTTTTCTGCTATTGTTGATATCTGAATATTTTAAATTAATCATTTGGAGTTTTTTAAATTTCAAAGTACAGCTTTATACTGAAATAGTTAGCTGGACCCATTGCCAGATTTGTGTCACCAAAGAAAATGAGTACTTAAAATAATGCCCAAAAATCTTCCTAACTATGATGCTACAACTTGTCTGATTCATTTTAATCTTCTCTGTATCTTGAGACTTCCTAGAAATGCTAAATGATTAATCATGAGTTATTTTGAATATTCAAAATTCTTTCAATCAAGACAATTTTCAGATATTTTTTATTCTTAAAATCATTATCAGAAAATGTAGTGGTTACAAATTATCACTGATGGCAGAGTTAACTATAAAATCTTCAGGTTCAGAATATCTGAAAACTTGTTTCCCTAGTAAAAAATTGCAGCATATTAATAGTATTTTAAATATATATAAAAACACATCTCTCCATATTATTAGTTCCTGTGAACTACTAAAGCATATATCTTAATTTTGTGACCTAGAAACTTGTTTCTAGTGCAAGGCTATAGAGTTGTTAAAGAAATGCAAAAATTAAAATGAAAGAGAATGCTTAAGTGTAATTGATAATAATCTAGTGCTATGATGATAGTTGTTATGCAAAATTGAAACAAAATAGTATTGCTCAGAGTCTACAATGATTTTTTTTTCAAAAGATAGCTCTGCTATAATTAAGGTATTTGACAAATACTGGTGCAAGATAGATCCTCAGAAGAAATCTTGTAAGCTGACAGACCATCAAATACCTCCTAACTACAAAATGAATGCTGACAGTCAAAAGTTCACACAGAACTAGCATTCATAGCAAGTTAGCCAAGAATATCAATGTTTTCTGACATCCCACATTTCCTGTGTAATGATGCACGGAATGGCAGACATCCCAAAAGAATAATTTATCCTAAGTATTTATTGGTAAAATAGAAAACTACAAGTGACTGATATAAAATTTTTTATAATATGTATTTTTTCTCACTCTTTCTAAAGGTGCTTTAAATGCCAGCTTTGCTCCTGAGTCTTTCTCAGGTTGATGTTTATCAAGTACCACTCTCTCCAAATTGGTGTCTGCACACTGGAGACTTTTCGCCTTTCTTCAGGGTGTTCCAAATAAATTGAGCTCCAAGCTGGCAGCAAAATGCCAGACTAGCAAAAATGAGCAGTCAGAACAATCCTTGAAGAAATAGAGTTGTTTGATTAATTGGATTGATCTTGAGCATAACCTGAGTACTCGTGAAAATTGGCAGCTTGGGCTTCCTTCAAGTAGTCAATGGAGAGAAAGACTTTTCTTGTGAACAACTTAATAGTGCCTAAGATGAAGGAATGAATACTTCTGCAAGAATCTAAATAAGTAGCTTTGAATATTTAATCTGTGTTCTAAATTTTGTGGGGCTAAGTCGACTCATATCAATTCTTCCCATGATGACATAGAAGAAACTATTTTAGGAAAAAAAATCTATGATTAGTAGTAAGGCAACAGGCACAAATCCATTATTTCTTCGGGCCCAGCCCCTTCAATTTCTTTAGATTTTCTACATTTTTACACAGATGTTAGGGAACTCAATAGCAAATAGTTACATCAGAAATATTTAATGAGGTGATCAGGTAGGATAGCAGGTTGTGAGTGAGGTAATCTAAGGCAAATGAAAATCCGAATTTTATGTGTGCCCAGATTTTACGTTCCAGAAGCATATTTACGGTATTGATAGAACTTTTTCAAATTTAATATATGGACTTCAACCTTATATTAAAGTTTCAGGAATTCTGATTCTGGTTTTGATTATTTCTTAGTCTGGACAGAGATTTGTTGCACATCTCTGGAAGCATTAATTAAAATATTTGTAATGTAATAAGCTATGCTACATAATAAAATTAACGCCTTGGGTTTTGGTGTTAAAAACATTCATAAATTTAAAACAAAAAAAAAAGAAACAAACCAACAAAAATACCCCCGAAAATTGCAAACTGACAAAACAAAACACAAAAGTAATTAAAGAAAAAAAAAAATCAAATATTTAATGTTTAATGTTTGCAGGATTTCAAGTTTTACCATCCTGGACCTCTAAGGACTTCATAGCAACACTTACTAAAACCTCAATCATATCAGATTGCGGTTTCTGCTGACTAGATGAGAATTTTCTACTCTGTTGAACCAAAGCTTTACACTTTCATTAGCTCACATTCTCTGCCATGACACCAGTGCCCCCTCATCAGATCGAAGGCTGAGCTGAGTGGTACCGACAGAGGGAGGCAGATAAAAGGAAACTGATGAAAGTGCTAAATGTTTGCCTCCTGGGTAAGAGCTGCACGTGGCTTTGCCGACCACTGATTTCTTTTATCTTGTTCCAAGAAATGGGAGTGTGTCTTGTGTTCAATGTATATATAATACTAGCTTTGATTTAAATGAAATTTGATTTTAAATTTGTTTTCAGAAAGAACACTTTTTTCCTGAGATTGAAAAGAAAAAAATTGCTTTCTTTCACAAAAATCAACCAGAATTCTGAATTTATAAGATTTAAGGTGGAAATCGTGACTATGTAATTGATTTTTCAAGTTCTGTACCACAGTCAGTCAAACAAAATTCACTGAAATTTGTAAGAATCATTTGATTTCTTGATAAGCAAGGAAGCTTGATGAGGTGATGCTCGAAGATATTTATTTTAATAAGAGTTGAATTTATAGCCTATCCATGTTTCTGAAATTTGGTTCAGACTCAAAACCGACCTGAATAAATACAAGCTGAACTGCAAAATTATATCTGATATCAATAATTTGAATAACTGCTTCTTTGTGAATCCTAGTGCAAGAATCAAAAAGTCAAAATAGTATAATCTGCACTGGTCTGATCTGAGAGATTCACATTTGAAATCCCTATTTCATCTCCAGATGCATAAGTATTAGAAATCCTCTCAGTAATCCATTTCTTGTTAAAACTAAAGCCTCAATTTGATCTCTAAACCAGATAAGTATACAAAAAAGTGAACAAGTAATATAATCATTTCATAATTTCTGAGTAATTTTCTAAATCTGAAAACCAAAATTATTCTGATTCATTGAAATATACTAAAAATCTGGTAGACTGTAAAATTCATCAAGGCCATAAAAATTGTTCTTTCTGATAATAGCTATACAAACAGAAAAATTACTGAATAGTATCTTAGTATTGGAAGTCAATGACAGGAAAATATTAATTCAATACATTATAAAATATAGCATAAAATACTATGATTGTAATATTTTTTAACAAAAAAAATAACATCTTGTTTATCAATATATCAATATATTAATATTCATGGTTCACCTAATCATGATTTTCAGAGTAATCGCCTGTTTTCAGAATAATATTTAAAATGCAAATTATGAAAGCAGAATTTTTAACACACAGTGCACACTGTTAACAGATATAACCATTTCAAGTTTCATTTTCTTATTTTAGTCTATGCTACACATAGCTATTCAGAGCTGAATACAAGTCAAACAGGAAGATGTGAGGGCAAGAATTCAACCTGACAAATTATTCTCAGCTTTGAAACTCTTGGAGATATACACATTCACAGCAGGAACATGTCAAGCTAGCAGAGTTTTGAGAACAGTTTCAGAGAGCCAGACTTGAGAGCTACTTCTCATCTGAAGTGTGGTGGCCACAGCGCAGACCTGGCATAGAAAAAACTGTCTAATCCAAGTTTTCCTATTTCTAGCTACCATCTGTGTACAAATATGTGACTTCAGAGATTTCAATACAGTTTAATATCCATTTTTAAAAATTCTGTTCCTAATAAAGAATGTTGTCAGATTAAATTGCAATGAAAGACAAGTGATTTTTTATGGTTACGTGCATAGTATTTTATACTGGTGTGTAATGTTGATATTTCAGAAACTTACCAAACCACTGCAGTAATTTTGATTTGGCTTTTCTACAGGTTTTCTGCATTCACTTGTTCAGCCTGTGCATGTAGAAATGAGACCTTGGTTCTTAACAGAACGGTTTTGAATCCTGTGAAGTATCATATCTATATCATAGGAAATAGAGGGACACTGCCATTTCAAGCATTATTCAAGATATATTCTATTCTCTTACTTGATAATGTGAGGCAGAATATGAGAAAAATCCATAGCTCCAACAGACAACGTACATATTTTAGGTAACATTTTTAGAATGCAAAATGAGTTAATGTAGCCTCTATCAGTTTCTGAAAGTCTCTTCTTGATTTTATGCAAAATAATCTCATTTGCCTAAGAAGAGGAGATTCAGCTGTAACATTTTCATCTGACTTAATATACTTCTAAGATTATGCATTTCCTCATATTACTATACTTATTGCGTTGTTGACTTTTTCTTATAAGTTTCCTTTTCCAATTATCGTATTCAGACAAAAATAGTTGCTTTATGAAAATTTAGAATATTGACAGAGCACAATAAGTGCATTTTATTAATTCTTTCAGGAATCTTGTAAAATCAGTTGTAAAATTAATAACTTTGAATGTATTAAGTTCTAAAGGCACCAAATAAGATTTAAACTCTATAATATAAAATACACATAGGTAATGAGTGCAAAAGAAACAAGTCTCATTCTGTCATTAATACATTGTATATTTTATGCTGGTTGACAGTGCTCTTAATATCTCCATTATAGCCATTACATTTATTTTTTTTTAAACAAAAAGGGATAAATGAAATACTCTCAGAAATAGTACTCAAATTTTTCCACTGCTCAAGTGCTTTTTAAAAAGCCTCTGATAAACAAGATTTATGAGACTGGACATGCTTTGCCCTAATTTTGTAATGTTTTGTTTCACTGTAGTAATTTCATTCACTGGTGTCTCTGGTCTTCCTCACCCCTTGAACTTTTTACCATTTAATCAGGCAAATGTTGGCTTAGAGTATGTCGAAATTGCTTTGCTCTACATTTAAATCTTAAGTTTGAAAGGAACAGGGCTGATTATCGTTTCTCTCCATACATAGCCCTGAGATTGAGTTAGTTGTCTCTTTACCTCTGAATCTTCAATTCAAATGTCTGGAAATGGGAGGTTAGGCAGAAGAGGGAAGAAAGTGAAATGATGTAGACCTAACATTTGGCAAGCTGTTCACTTCAAACATGGCCACAAAAGCACAAAGGAGAACGACACCCACCATTTTCAAGGTTGTACCACCTGCAAAATGTAAGTATTTTTGTTTCTTCTTGAATTTTAACTGCAGAGTGATTTGCTCTTTCCAAGGTTCACAATAAAGCCGCGAGCCATTAAATTGCATTTTTCACTGAAGTGCAGCCATCTTGAATATATTGTAGCCCAAGGATGTCAATAAAATGAATGTAAGACACTGCATTTACTCTATTTCATGTGAAAATGTTTTAAAAACAAATCTATTTCAGAAGAATGGTTCTTCATTCACCTTGGGCATTAGGAAATTAACTCACATGTCATTTTACATTTTTTGCAAAGGGTAAAATCTGATGTCGGGGTGTGCGTGAGTGCTGTTAATGCTGCCATTTTCCAAACTTGATATTATTAATCGGGACTGTCAAGTTTAGGTCAAGCGTTTATACACATTGTGCCTCAGTACTTCCAGTGTTTCAAACATATCTGTCATGCACAGCAAATGCACAGTGCAGCACAATCTATGGCACTGAGAGGCAAACATGAAATCTTTTTAGCAGAAATGAGCCAATGCTTTTACCTCATTTATCTGAGCTGCTGCTTTTACCTCATTTATCTGGCCTGCCACCATTTTAATAACAATTTCATTTATTTGACAGCTGCATACACTTTCTAAATGAGCAATTTCCTTGAATTTGCTGATTTGCAACACTTTTTAAAATCGTCTTTTTTTTTTTTTTTAATTTTGTTTTCCTTTTCTATTTTTTAAGCACTTTTTATATTAAACAGAGACAAGGGAGAGAAGAACCATGCTGTTAAGTACGGATGTGTATTTTTTAAAGAAAACACATCTTAAAAATTTACACTACCTTTAATGTTAAATTAAAAATATTGCTGGAATGGTGTTGTGTTGGCCCTTGGGCATATGTGATTTCAGCATTTACTTAACTCTGGAGCCTTTCTGTAAATGGGGCTTATATGTCTGTGTAAAGTTCAAGGCAGCCAGGCTGAATCCATAGAAGAAAACTGCTTGGAGGGGCTGATGTCCTAGAGAAGTAAGTCTGCCCTATCTGAGGCAGACAGACTTTATCACATGGCTACATGTACTAAATTAGGAAGTGGGGAAGTTCATCCAAAGTGCACAGATTAAAATTTTCAATAGGCCTAAAAATGACTCTAAGGCATGAATGAGCCTGTCAGTTTTTCTCTGCCTCTTCAGCAAATGATGGATTCACTATATGCCCACAACATAACCCGTGAGATATGCCTGGCTTCATTGGTTATTCTTCATTCTCAGTCAAGCTGAAATAGAGGCTGTGGTTAAACAAATCTGCTTTTATGGAGCAAAGCACTGTGAAACGGAGCTGATTATAGCCTGACACATTGAATTAGACTGTTGTGTAAAGCAGTGCTGATGATTCCATTGTTTCAGGGTCCTATTGGCCTGCCTGAGCCTTTCCTTCTCTCTCAAGCCACACACATTTCTTTTTTCCCTTAGCTTTAAGAATCCTTTTGTTACTCTATTTACTGTTTGCAACTGACTCCACAGTAGAAAGTAATTTTAAAGGTCTATTTAATGTGAAGTTTAGTGATGAATGCACTAAGGCAAGAGTATCACACATTTCTCTATTACTATTCTCAAAGACAGATTGGATTATAAAAATATTTCAATAACATATATAATAACTTCTAATATCACTTATTAAAAAGTAGAAGTGTTGGCTAATTAAGGCCACTAGCTAGCAAAATCTACTAGAATGAACCAATGATCAGAGCCTAAGATATACTGAGTTCCAAGACCTCATGTTACTGAACATCTTTTCTTGCTCTGGAGAAACATAAAACACTTTAGCTTTCTACTTTATTTTTCATCTTTTAAGTCACGGGTCTTGATTGAACTTGGTAATGAATTCCTTGATTTATTTCCTGTGTTTGAACATGTTGGCGACTCTTTCTATATTTTTCCAATTGGGCTGTGAAAATGAATAAATAACAGTAATTTTATAAATAAAGAACTTTTAATAGTATATGAAACATATCCTACCTTCTGTGTCTCCATACACCTTAGAAACATCATTGTTGGTTAATTTCTTGGTTTTTATCACTCACAGCACATTTCATCTGAAACCCTCTTAATCCTTCTAGGAAAAGATTTTTGGATAAGACGTCCAGGACTGCTCAGTCTCTGAAATGAGACTACATGCCAATGCTGCAGGCACTGAGTCTCTGAAAGACCCATCCAAGATGCAAAATATATTTCCTTTGGCTGCCATGACTAAGTGATACTAGTAGTCGAGTTAACTAGCTTAAACTTAGCTTGAATATAAGTGTGATCAGTCACCATTGTTATAGTGCCAATAACACCAAAGACCTACATTAAAGTTTAATACCTTAAAATATATGTGTCATTCTTTGCTTCTGTACACATTTACACATTCAATAACACATTACAACAATGTTTTTTGAGCTAGCCATATGAATTTAGACATTTCAATGCCTTCCATCGTTTCATTGTCAATGCATATCTGGTATAAGAAGAACCTGTGCTTAAATGGGTTCAGATTTTGAGTAATGAATAATGACTATGGTGTACACAGTTTTGCAAGCTCTTTAGGTTTCAAAAGAAGCTTTGAGCAGGCCAAAACTTTGGTATTCTTCCTATATGCAAATCAGAAATTTATTTCTAGTCGTTGCCTATTTATGTAGGGTTCATTTCTAGTAATACTTACACAGGCTGCTCACCTCAACTCAAACATTGCTCAAAAGTATGAGGAAATTATCCTAAAATGATGCAAAATAAGGAAAATAATGAAGGAGGTGAAAAAAAGTTTTCTCTTTCTGGAAGAGATTGATGGGCTTTTAGTCCCATACAGAAGATGAGACTGGGGCCAGTGTAGAGTTAACAGTTCACACAGACAGGTCAAAACTTGCTGCACTGTTCAAGTGCATCCCAGTCACTTGATGGAAGGTGCTGACTCCATAGCAGTGAAGGTGGGGAAGGTGAGATGTGCACAAAACCAGAGTGGATACAGATTTGATGCACTCTGTGGCAGTCCCTACAGCTTTATGGCATTGAGTGAAGTAGATTCCTACATGCTGTCCTTTTGGTACCATTTCTGGGGTATCTGTGAAAAGAGACTCCTCTTTTTTTTTTTTTTATTTTATTTTTTTTTTAAATTCAAAATAAAGCAAGCTTTGTTTTTATAGGAAAATGGAAACAGCATTAAGCATGGAGATATAAGCACTTCCACAAGAGAAAGCAAGATCAATACAATAAAGTTCAACTATTCAATAAATGCAAATGAAATTGTACAGAAATTGACAGAAACTTCTGGGGCTTATTTCTCTTTAATTTATTTAACCTTTTTTTCTTAGTTTTTATTTCTTTTATCTTGACTCCATTATATTGTTGTATATCATCTGCAAGCTTTTCTATTTTCTCTTTACATTTTTTCCTGTTATTCATTTGATGTGTCTGTGTTCTATGAGGGCTACCTTACCAACTCAAACAGCTGCTTCTTGGCTTGTCAGGAATCTCCTGTTGGCAGCACAAAAATTCTGTGTTACTGAAAGCCAGAGTGGAGCCAATTTGTTCAAAGCTTCTCATCAAGCAAAGAAAACTAGTCTCGTCACTCTAATATAGTTTCAAGTGTAGTGGATTTTGCCAGTAAATAAGTAAATTGCTTTTCTCTAGAGGCAAGAGACCAGTCAAAGAAAACCTCCAAAAGGAAAATACTCATTTCATCTCTTAACTTGCAGTGGAAGACTTTTTTTTTATTTTTTTATTTCAAGAACTTATTCTTACAAAAATATATATTGGTAGCAAAACAGACTAGTGTTATCTTTCATAGATAGTGTGGGCAACAGATGAATTATGTAAGTTTTCACAAGTGAATAACTTTTAAATATTCCATAGTGAGTCCAGAAATTCAGTTTTCATATATTCAATATAGAGTTTTTACTAAAGTTTGTCTGTAGGAGAAAGGCTTTAGCCATATATTTGAATTACAACACTTTGCTTTCTCTTCTGCAAAAGACTGAACAGTTTTTACATTATGAACCCTTGCGCTGGAGAGGAACACTGAATTTAATTTGCTGAAAATCAATTTTGTTCTGGAATTCTTTGACTCCCCTAGTAAAACTAGGCTTTGTGTAAACCTCTTATACCAAGGTTTAAATAGAGGTCCAAATAAACTCTTACCATGTGGTCAAGTATTTATTATGACAAGCAAGTGCAAAAAAGTCATATTACTCTGAAAAATGTTATTCTGCAATATTTTAATTTACTTTATTCAAAGGGCTCATTGTATAAAGCATCTATTTTAAGCCATAAAACAGATTAGCTATGAGCTGCAGTTGCAGCTCCTATAACTTCAATGCACGTGCAAGTGGCAGGATAATTAGTTACATACTTTTTGGCTGTGGCATTATGTGTTGCAATATCGTGTAGTAGTTTCATTATGCTATAACAGTGCAGGTGGTCAAAGAGTCAAAATAATTATTGGATTTCAAAATAAACAGAAAAGGAAGGTCACATAGATACGCAGACTCACAATGTTGACTATCTGATCTTTCGTCAGTCTGGAAGTACAGACTTCTGGAATTCCTTTAAGATTTTGTATCTAATATTAGTTAAGGGAGATCAGTAGAATGTTTTTCACTGACTTTTACTGAAGCAGGATCAGGCTCCAAATACTATGGTGGAATGAAGTTCATAGTGCAATTTTATTATTATATTTCAGCGTCAATGCATTAAAAAGACTTCAGGAAGAGGGGACGGGGGGAAGGTAAAGAGCTTATCCCTGAACTTCAGGCTTAAAAATATGTTCTGATATGTTAAATATATTTATATCCTGGTCCCATGTGCATATGTTTTCAATTTCAACAGTAATTATTTATATGAAGCTTTTAAATAATTAAGTATCAACTGAGACTTATCTATCCTTGATACTAAATTCATGCAGTCAAATTCAGAGCAACCTCTTTGCCTTCCATCTACTTTATGGAAACCCATTGTGAAGACAGCTAAATGGGATTCCACCTTTGCTAGTTACACATTTCTTATACTCATTATCATTAATAGCTTAACAGCCTCCAAACTGTTACCTTAATCTTTTTTATGTCAATGAGATATTCTCCAACTGTCAACATTTTACCATCATTATACACATTAGAAATCACTATATTTTGAATCATGCCAAATTAATGGAAGAAATAATTACAACATTACTTTTAATTGAATGGAAAATGTTGACCAGGTTTCTTCTATTTTTCCTTTAGATGACATTTATTTTGGAAGCACTCTATACAAACACACAGATTTAATATGATGCATCCTCATAAAAATATTTAATAGTCATAATAAAATCTTCAGATGAGATTTCCATTATTCACTGTTTTCAATAATATTCTTCCTACATTGCATGTACACATTAGAAAATGGGATAGCTTGCTGTGCTGTGGACAGCATGGGATATTAGGAAGCAAAACTTCATATGCACCTACTACTCCTGTCTTCCCTACTAGTTAGAATCAATGCATGTCTGCGTGCACAGCACACACATACAGAAAGGTACTCAGTTCCTTTTAAGAGATCCACTTCTCTGCACTGAAAGAAGTGCACTCTACACCTTCATATTTGAAATGATACTGCACAATGGAATTAATCCTTCCACACTGGTTAGAGGCTATTCTAAGATGCTCCCCAATAGGCAAAAAGGTCTGTGAAAGATGTGATATTTATGCACTGAATAATTTTATTAGAATGTTAAGTTGGAAGTGCATTTTTGATATGCACTTCAATATGCAAGGAAAGTAGTGACTTGACCAACACAGACAGTGTTTCAAGTGTGTGAAACCATAAAAGGAACCAGATGTCTGACAGAATTTATAATTAAATATTTCAAGTCAAGTTAAAAAAAAGGACAAACTGAAATTTGTGTTTTAGGTTTCCTAAGATTATTCACTTCTATGAGACACATCTAAATAACATTACGAAATACTAGATTGCCTGAATTTCTTGGAAAACATCAGCAAAGAATCTTTGAAGCTATTTCTGCACAGCCTCCTTCTGACCGAGTTTAAACATG
>JAOTQP010000001.1:37132955-37154525 GCA_026413545.1 Cichladusa arquata
AATGATCAATTTTTTTAAATATTTATTTCACATATAAAGATGATTTGTGATTGTCAGTGAACATTCCATTTTCAAAACAAATACTCTCAAAATAATGTAAAAAGGATTGGTTTGGGTTTTTTTGAAAGTAAAAAAATATATATACAGAAAAATATAATTTTTGTTTAATATTTATTTGCATTACTTATCCACTAAGGAAAAAAAATTTCAAGATCAGAATAAAGCTCTTCCAGCTTCATCTTCACCCTCTTTACCAATTTTTTAAAGTCTTCTATTTTCCAAGGTGTTCTTCTGACTATGATTGTTTCTTCATCTTTTACAGCTTTTAAGGAATAAAGAAGACATATTCAAGTGCAATAAAACAACAGTTCATACATTTGATATTACTCTCTGTCACTTCCTCCAAGAAAGTCAGGTGATGTAACATGACTGAGATGTTATCCAACTTTTACTAAATTCCATAATTACATGAGTAATTATAATCTTTTGCAGCTAAAACTTTTAACAAATGGTTACAGATCTTAAATTATGAGCCACTATGAAACAGAATAGCTGTGCTTGAATTGTCCAGAAACAAAATAAGGAGCTCATTATATTGAGAAATAAAAATTAGGTACTGATTGCATCATTTGCCTGTTACAATTTGGATCTGTATAGAAGCAATATTTTTTTCCAATTGCCACATTAACTGCCATAAATGATGGTGACAGAAGAGGAAAAGGAGCTTTTATGTTATACTTAGATTTGTTTTGTAGCACAAAGGAGATAAAGTATTAAATTTTTTTCTTTTTTTTTTAAAGAGAGTGTCATTAATTGTTTCTGAGAACTTACCCTTTACACTGGAAAAATTCATAGTAAAGATGTTTACAAAAGTAGTAGGAAATAACAGGATGATAATCAGAATGCTGACATTTTAACCAGATGCTCAGCCAGTTTCTAGCTCTGGACAATATCATCTCAGTATGAAAACAGTAATAAGCCTTTTTTTGAGCCATTCTGGCAATTTAAATATGAAGCAGAGAAAGAAATAGTTTCAAAAATACAGTCAGGCTGTACCTGGAAAGTAGGAGTAATACATAGAACTACAGATCAGTAAGAGAATCTTGACAAGCACTGGTTTGTCATTTTCAATTGTGGAGCATATGACATTTAGAAAAATAAGAGCATTCCTTAGTTTTTCCATCTTCGAAATTAATATAAACATCACCTTCCTACCATGGTCATTTATAGAATGGGTGCTAAATTATGTTAAATTTATTTCAGAAAATACTGTGAGTTTAATTTGTTGGATCACAGATCTGTTGGGGCTGGAAGGCACCCCTCCCACCAAAGCAGTCACCTGGAACAGCTTACACAGGAGCACATTCAGGTGGATTTTGAATGTCTCCAGAGAGAGACGCTCCATGGCCTCCCTAGGCAGCCTATTCCAGTGCTCTGCCATAAGCAATATAAAAAAATTATTCTTCATCTTGAGGTGAAACATCTTGTGTTTTATTTTATGGCCATAAATATTAATTGCTATTAAGTGTATTAGAGCTGGATGATGTTAGATGATGAGATAAATACACCATTACTGATAATGTTCTTCATACTTCATGTTGTATCAGAAGCCAGTCTAGATAAGTGGACAATTAAAAATACTTTGTCCAGATATATTTGTATTTTTATAGGAGAAAAACACAGGAATCTTGAAGGTTGTTACTGTCACAATCGACATTAACAAAAAGATCAAAGTCGAAGTGAGGCAGAGATAAAGTGGAAAGAATAGGATGTATCTAGAAAACAATATCACAACCATATATATAACAGAGGATAAGACTCAGGATTTTCCAGCAGTCAGTAGTAATTGCAATAAACATAGACTTCCACAATTAGAGAGAGATGATAGAAATAATTTATCCACAATTAAAAGCATGCAGACTGGCAGAGGCAATTAAAATAATACATATACAGTCAATATATTCACTAATTAAAAAGGCAAGTTGGAATATGGATGTATTGGGAAATAACAGGGAAATGCATCCTATTCAAATGCAATTCAGTATTTGAGATATAATTCTTTGGATGACTCCCCAGTTGGCAGCAATAGCCTAGAAATTATGCCATATATTATATATAAACCACCCTCTGAGTGAATACTTGTACAACAGCACCAGTAATCTCAGTCCTAGTTCAAAAGAACATAAATAGTTTGGCCTAGGTCCAGAAATAGGGAGTATGTTTCTGATTTTCCTCTCATTGAGCATCTGTACAATTCTCATCAGGAATTTCCACTCTGGGGCATTCTAAAAGCACAAGAGACAGATTCTCTGATTTGAATAATTGCCCTTTAATGAGCGAAATAGTATCTTGTGGTAGCATTTGCCTGCTGCAGATTAGGAAATGACAATGGCAACAATGCTGTGCCATTACACTGTTTATTCAAAGTCAAAATAAAAATTATATCACACGCCAATCCCCAAGCTAGGTTCTGCTTGAAGTCCCTGACCTGCAGTAGTATTTATTAAAAATCCTGGATTCCTGGGTTTCATTGATGCATAAGCGTTGTTGAAACAATGTTATTGGTGTCATTTATGTTGAGGTCCAGGGACAAATAGATAAAGAGGTGCACAAAAGACATGATTAAAAAAATAAAATAAAATAAAATAAAATAAAATAAAAGCAATATTCCTTTACCAGTGTTTTCAAAAACTTTAGAAAGTATGTACAGACCATGCAACATAACAAATATTGGTGACTATGTCTTAGAAATCTGAACCTTTAATGTATTATTTCAAGTTTGAAAACTCCAGCTTTAGCATTTCCTGTCTGTTGGTGGACCTATGTCATTTAAACTCTCCAAGAATTAGTTTATTCAGTTAAATACTCCTGAAAATATAATGCACTTTCATCTCACATGCATTTTCAAGTGATTTTAAAGTGATGGTTGCATGAGCTCATGAAGGGATTGAAAATTATGGTGCCCCATTCAGTAGGAGTCATGCAGCAGATGTACCTCCCAATCTCATAAAGGACAAAAGGAGGCAGGGGATCCCACTAAGGCATGGAAAACATGACAAGATCTAGATATGCTTAAATCTCAGTTTTCAATCAATTTTCCACGTTTCCTTACCCAGCTGTATCACTCAGGGAGCTGGGCAGCTCTAATACAGTAGAAACAATACTACACAGAAGACCTAGCACAGAGTGGAGAGGAGAAAAAGAGCAGGATACGCTGAAGGAGGATGTTGAATGCTATCTATATAGCTGGAAACTTAAGTTGAAAAATCTTGCTCTTCATCAGTATCACTGATGAAGCATCACTTTCACCAGAAACTTCATTCTATAAGACTGAGTCAGAACTGTGGATTCAGTTACATAAAAATTCTGGTCTCCTGATAACACATGAAATGCTTTAGGAAAATATCTGTAAAGATTAGCACTTATCAAAGCAGCAGGTGTAACACAGCAGCACATCTTGACAAATTTTATAGCCAGAAAAGAAGTGATAGCATGAAGAGCACAATTCTTCAGCAAATTCTGAGTGACCTGTTAAATAGAATATACACAATAAATGCACATCTGTGTCTTTTTGAAGTTGTATCCCCGTCTCCTTCACACCCCATGACCCCTTAAGTCAGAACTTGGTTGTTTGACTTAATCTCCCCCACTTTAGTTATAAAAGCAGTCCTTCTCCCCAGCGAATTAGTCAGGCATATATGTCTTATGATTTAGGGAGGAAAAAAGCCCCAAAAACATGATGAGTAATAGTAACTTAAATTATTTCTTCAGAAAATCTCCTGATTTGAGTGTGTCTTTTCCAAGCAGGCTAACTATAAATAGGACTGGCAGTGTCAGAACTGACTTTTGGAGTTTCTTAAGTACTTTATCTTCTCAGTGTCTGTGAATAAAAGCAGTTTTTGTCTGAGATATTCCTCTGATAAATATGAGAAGACTTTACTGGAAAGTTTACAAAGAAAACAGTTTTTCCTTATTTGAGAATAGAATAGCTATAACCACAGGGGAAAAGAGGAATTAATTTAGTAAATCCATAAACCAGAATTCATGATGAACAAATAACGTTACAATAGCATGGAAATCTCTGGAAGTAATCTCCAATGTGAAAAAGGTGGAGGGTGAGAGAAATTTTCAAGTGATGTAAATCTTCTTGCTTCTGCAGGCTTGAGAGGAACCATGTCCATTATCATGAAAGAATCTAGTCCAACTCTTTTCTTAATTATGTCTTTTTAAAATAATTGATTTTAAATAACATAATAAATGCTGCAATGAGACAAGCCAAATATTTCTTTAGCCTAATATACTCTCTTGTAGTAGAGAATGTAGGATGCCCAGGGGAAAAAAAAAAAAAGCCCCCACATTTAGACAGAAATTTAAGGTACTTTTTATTACATTCCAGTACTAAGAGGCTCTGATATTTCCTGCTCTGGATTGCAATACACACAAGTATGTTTTCTATTTATTCATTGTTATTTTCCTAAAAGCATCCATGTGCACAGGTTGAATCATTGTTGAATACTAACATGATATTTTCAGAGATTACAGTCAGTAAAAATTATTTTCCTGAAAAACAATCTCTGTTCTCAAATGTGAATTTTTTGCTTCCTTCACATATATTATTTTGCATTTATTGTCATTTAATTTCACTTTCACTTTAATCACTCAGTCACTCTGGCTAGACTCTTCTGAACTCTCCAGTCAGGATCAGACAGTAGACAGGATCTGTCCAGAAAGACACTGGTCTTCTTCATTAAGAAATTTTTTAGAAAAAATACACATTCAGTCACGTAGAAGATTTCTGTTAACCTGAAAGATTTCCAAATTTTCCACCTATAAAATTAGACTAATAAAAGAATGTCACCATTCCATTCAAATATTAACCTCTTAAACTACTATGGCAACACCTTCTAATGTGACAATACTTATCCAAAGAAGAAGTATAATACATTTCTCAATCTTAATTTTGCAATAGTTTTCTTAGACACTATAGCAGGGCTTAAATACGTAGTTGCACAAAATCTATGAATCTCATCACTTGGTAGAAAGAAATTTTAAAAAACAGAAAAAATATGTTTTGAATCAATATGAATTGTTATAGTTCGTTCTTCACTAGCTAACTAATTTTCACATTTAAATTACAGAAAACCAAGAAAATGTCAGCCAAAAAATGTCAGAAGTACAATAAAACGAAACAGATGTTCTAAGAAAATGATTGTCAGGTGGAAAGGAGGATCATGTAACTTCCTGATGAATATATTCCTTAGTCTGCAGCCATTTCTGCAAAGGGCTGAAAGCACTGTTTTAAGGCATTGTAAATGAGGGTGGTAAAGAGAGTTCTTTGCTAGATCCATGTTGGGCATTCTTCCATAGCCAGCTGTGAAGTTTCAGCACTGCCACCAAGATGCATTACAGTACAATAATTTTTCAAGCCAAATCTCTTTTATGAACCTTTTTTTTCTAAGGCATTTACATTTCCTTATTTATATATTCTATTTAAAATAATGTAAGATGCTAAAAAAACACCTTTCCTTTGTCCTTCCTGACATAATGGCATGACAGGAGAGTCCCACCCACAAACCACAGGACAAGGTGCACCATGCTGAAGTGTTGGGAGGCTGGAATAAATCTCAGCAGTTTCTGCACTACTTCTTATAACTCTTGTTGATTCAAGTGCTTTTTTTTTTTCTTGTTCAGTTTTATTTTATTTTGACAACATTATACTGTGATTTTAGAGGTCTTTTCCTGCTTGCAAAGAGCTGAACAAAACCAGCCCCTGAGTGTCTGGATGTTAATATTATTTTGCCTGATCATTAATCAAGAAGAACAGATTGCTCATTTTCTGTAGAAAAGATTTGGTTTTCTGTTTTTGTTTTGTTTTGTTGGGGTTTTTTATTATTTTATTTATTCTAAACAAAACTTAAACCTTATAAGGAGTCACTAATTTATAATACAAATAAAAAAAAGTTTTGATTGTAGCAATACATACATTTTCCAAGCCTCATGGAATTTTTTTCCCCACTGTCTCTTCCCCATATAGCTCCTGACACCAGCACCAGCCACACTGTGTGCCTTTGCACACACCAGGGACTGGACTGTCAAGACAGCTTAGCTTCTTCATGGGCACCAAAGTAACTGCCCATGCATTCCCTCATAGCTTAGCACCTCCAGGATGCCTCTCAAGACCATGTTTTTCACAGAGACTCAGCACGCAATAAGCCAAGTTCCTGAAACCATTAAATTTGATGCTCCAATATTATCTGAGCTTTTCAGAAGTTCTGGCTGAATAAATCATAAATCCTGAATATGTCACTAACTCCTTTGTTCCTTTACTTTTCAAGTACTGCTCTTCGCTATTCTTTCCATTTCTGCTCTCACTCTCCATGGGAAAAATAAATAAATAAATAAATAAATAAATTTTCCTATTTGAAAAAGAGAAAGAATAAGAGAATGAACCCAGTAAGATCTTCTCACCTGCAATAAACTGGGACCACCTCTTTTCCCTTTCCCTGCTAGAAACAAAAGAAGAGACAAAATAAGCAAACAGTTTTCGGAAAATGTCTTTTTTGTTTCATTTTCACACCAAGAACGTTTCTAAAGATCTTGTTCTGATTTTGCAGCTTAGAAAATGTAGAAATGCTGACTGACTTTAAGAGGAAATCAGAAAACCCTATTTTTAAAATGGATAAAAAAAGCAACACTGAAAGCCCAAAGCATGCATTATCAACTACATGGCTTTTCAGAATGTATTTTATGAAACCATTAATATTTAACTCTTTTGGCTAAAGGTCCTGTACTAAAATAAATCAAAATTATGTGTTCTATAATTGTAGTATAAAACATGCTCACTTGCATCTCTCTAGTTAAGTGTCAGAACACAACCTGCTTCTTCCATGAAACATATGTTATGGTTCTCATCAGCAACACCCCACACGAGCATCACACTGCAGTTGCCAAGGAATAATCAATTGAAATTACACATATACTCTGAGCACTGGAATAGTGCCTGGCACACACTGACTTCCAACTGGGAAGACACCGCAGTAAATTCTGCTTTGCTGAATTTATCATAAAAACATAGTGGTGGTTACTTCTGCTAATCTCTTAAGACATAGAAAGATTTTTTTTTTTTTTTTTAATGTTCGTGGCTAGATCATTTAAAGACTGGGTGTTTTACAACCTGAATAGTCAACATTCGTTGTAATTGCAAGAGTAAAGTAAAAATTTCTGGGATGTTTTGCAATCCCAGGCATCCTCCATGTGCAATTAAATTACTTGTATTTTTTGCATGCTCAGAGGCCCATAACAGGATTTCAAGTAACACCTCAATTTATCTAAAGTGATAACATTAATGGCATTCATTTTGATGTCAGGATTTGCTATTATCAGTGCTTGTCTACAGCTCTGGTCCATCCATGAAAACAATAGGTCCCTTGCAATGACCATCAAGGGATGGATGACTCAAGGAAAAGGTTATAAAATGTCTATCTGGACTGTCTCCTTGGAGTTTTCCTTCCCTCACTCTTTTCTCTACCAATTCTCCTATTTAGTGTCATATTTTACAAGCAATTCTGTATCTGTCCTCTCTTAGATCATTCATCTGGACTCTCCATTGCCCTCTTGGCAATCCAGATTACACAGGGTGAAACATAAGTGCTTGCTTTAGCCATGTTCTACCAAAATTATTGAGTGACCATCGTCTCTTAATTTGGAAAGAAGGTGAATTATTGTTTTCTTTCACCCTTCTCCCAATCTCTTTTCATTTCAGAGTCTGTCTATATTAACTTCCTTGATCCCTTCTTTCCCATGTCTATCTGGTCCACTCAAACAACCCAATAAGTGGGTAATCAGACCTGTGTATTTTAAATAAATTTAAAATAAATTAATTTTAAGAAGCACTCATGCTGCTTTTAAAGGAAAGAAACTCACCAGGTAATGCTTATCATACAGTTAAATACCCATTGATTTCATATAACCTACAGTTCAATAAAAGACATTTTAATAATAATTTTAGAGCAATGCATGACTCCAGATACTTCAGATACACACTGATCTAATTGCAGAAGCTGTTATCCCTGGCTCTATTCAGCTTGCAAGCAGCCATTCACTGCTTGTAGAATTACTGCCCCACTTAGGCTGAACTTCAATCCTCCTTTTCTCATAGCAAATGTTTTGAAAGTGAAACCCACTTGACTAAATTAAGAAGACATATTTAGCAAACTGTCTTAATTATTAATCAGTCTGTAGTTTTATCCACTTGTGCTTACTGTGTGTAATAAACATTTATTAAGCTTTTCTTTTTTATATCATGAATGCTGCTAATGCTCTTTGAATTTCTCAAAGAAAATCACATATAACATTTGGCTCCAAATGATATTAATTGTAAAAATCTAGATCTGGAGGTTCTGTGTTGTGGGTCTTTTGTCCTTCTTCCCACCAAAACATTCTGAATCCCTGTGTTAATTTATTTTGGTTATCAGCCTATACATGTAATTTAAATGCCAAGTCTTTTAAAAATCAAATCTCAGAAATCCCTCACTTATTTAAGCAATTATGTGAGTCATAATTATTAACAAAATAATATTAAGAAGCATGTTATTCTGCTGTTCATAACTTATTTCATTATATACATAACTAGAAAGCAATATATATCAATATATAGCAAAAACAGCAAGTCCATCCTGTGTTTATTTACTCAACAGCTGAAGGGTTACTAGATATACACAACAGCAATGAATTTAGCTTTTTTTTTTTCCTGTTTGTGACTTATCAGGGGATGTATTTCAATCCATATAAAATATATTAATTATTCAAAGAAATCAGGAGGGGTTTGCCTGTGTAGACATAGCCTAATTGTGTCCTACTCACTTTTACTCAAATTCTAAATATATTAGTTATGCTTATTTCAGTTAATATTAGTCTAAAATATTTATTTTTTTTAAATTAAAATCAGGCATTTAATTGAAATACTTTAAATACATCCCTACTTTTTTTGTGAATTTTTGAGCATTTTCCACTGTACAGTATTTCTAAGAATTAAAAATCAAAATACTCCATTTTATAAAAAATTCCTGATATATTCGGGACAAAAAATTGATGGCAATGTTTTAATTTTCTTTGTCCGTTCTGCATATTCTTTTTTTTCTATGCAGAATATATAGAATTAAAATCTTTTCCTCACCACTGTGTCATGTGCTTTCAGTTCTCACTGCATCCCTGAGGAGCCCCTAAAGGTATCTGGGTCTCTTCTCTGAACTGTGACAGTCTGGCTAACCAGTGGGGAATTCTCAGGCTGTAATGTAATGCTCACTTATATCAATAAGAGCTCTTATTAACTACTAGGGGCAGTGGATCACCCCTTAACTTTCACACTGCAAATATTTTTTTAAAAATGTAATGGGAACACATCTTCATTATTTAAAATCATAAGAAGTCACAATTGGGAATAAAATACTTTGTGCAAAATATTGAAGCATGAACCATAGAAAATAAGTGAGAAGTTTATTCAGTGTTCCATTGTATTCACATATTTCCTCTGGGGCAACAAATATTCCTCACTCTGTACTACTAATATTTAACCCAAGTAAAGTATCCGTGTTTAAAAAAAAGGAATCCATGAAAACATCACATCTCTAATAAGGGATGAATTGTCAGGGAGAATATAGGTAATCATTGATAATGCAGAGCCTATGCAATCTTTAGGAACAAGTAAATTTATAGTTATTTTTTCCTGTGTGTCGGTCAGGTCACTTGCCTGTGCACTGAGAGCAAACAAGACAATGACAGCTTTAGGAAGCCCTGCTGAGCCCTTCAGTTCCACTCTAAAGCAATATTTCATGTCCACATTGCAGCCCGAGGCCGGAGCACCATCTTGGTGACAGGAGGTTCAGTGGACCCAAGACCATCACTCACCCACAGAAGACTTTTCAGATCTTTACAATAAATAGGCTAAGTTCTGTCTTCTGGTAGGAGTCTCCATACAAGGAAAATAGTCTCTGCTCTCACACAAAACAGAGGTATTATATCAGCTGGTAAGATCCATCTTTGTGTGGTGTGCTCTGTGTATCACTATCCACCCTACATATTGGGCAATTTGGTTATCTAAAAAAAACAGAGGCACAAAACCTCTTTTAATCAGCTGGACATAAATCAGTTAATGAGCAAAGCCTGATGCCCTTGTACAAAAAAGTAGGTACTGATTACTTGATTAGACAAAGCCTCCAAAACTCCACTATCCTGTGGTTTTGGGAAGTGAGCCCACATGGCAACGGGACAATAAATGCTGCACAACCAGTTAGTATCTTCTAAAAGGGCATAGTCCAACAGTGGTCAGAGAATCCTGATAGAGGGAACTTTGTCATCTCCCTGAAGACTTGGACACACAAAATGATATAAACAAAACAAAGCAAAACAAAATAAAACAAAGCAAAACACCAAAAAACAACAATAACAAAGCCTCAAACAAAAAATTTGAATTTTTTTTACTTACAGTGTCTTTAGAGACATATCCACAGTTGCTTTTCTACCAGGCTGTAAAAGAACAAAGAATATGTAGCCATCTTTACCTAAGTGAGTCACTGAAACTTGCTTTTGCTTTTAGTTGAGCATCATATTTATAACTGATTGCTTCCATTGATCCGGTATAAAGGAAAAATGTCTCACGACTTTCCCTCCAACACACACAACCAAGGCAGTGTTAGCCTACAAAAATTCATCCAGACAGCATCATAATAACAACAATTGTAGGTATGCAGAGAAAGAAAAATAAGCTTATTTGGACAAAATAAATCCCTGGGCATTTGTAAGTCCAGCTCAATTTCCAGCTAAACTTAACAAAATATAAGAGAAAATAAATTTGAACATTTAGGCAGCACAGGAGTGTGTTAAAAATACTTTTTTAGCATGCATATTACGACCTATAACTTGATATTATTCTCCTCTTTATGAAAATGCAGAGAAATATGCTGTGGAATTTTTATGAACCCTTTTAACTCAAGTTTCACCTATATAACAAGCCAAATAAAAATACCACATTTTAAACTGAAAATTGGACTATTGCAAAGCAAATATATTTTGCACTTTCATTTTCAATGCTACTTCTAATGGTATATTAGCAAATTATCTGAAAAAAAAAAATCTTTTTTTTTCCAAAGTATCTACATACGAATTTACCTTCTTTTAAGTAATGTATCCTCTATTTTTTAAATTTATTCTCTATTTTTTTGTTTATACTGCCCCAAAGTTGCTGCAAATCATTTTTAAAACACAAAGAAAGAGTTTTTTAAAGGCCTAATAATTAAGCTGGAAATGGATATCAGGAAAATATAAAAAGCAGTTGAGAAGATTTTAGAGTAACTTGAAAGGTGAAGGGTCTGGGATTTTCCTGTGGATTCATCTACAAACCCCTCTCTTCCTTTCCCAACCTTATACTCCTTCTCAACCATTCACTACTTTCAGTTTATTTTATAGATTTAGAAAAAAAAATCAATAAAGGTATTGATACTCCTTTTAAGTTTAATATAATTTCTTAGTGTAAGGACCAAAGTATTTGTTAAAAAATACGGAGAATATATAAATTATTCTGCTTGTGTGAATGTAAAAATCAGGAGTATTTTTGTTTTGTTGGGGTTTTTTTCCCCTGCTTTTAAAGCTTTTAACATCTTTTTCAAGCCTGCATCAGACAAAACTGATATGCTGCATCCGTGTTCCTGAGTATTTAAATACCATTTTGGGTATGTGAAACTTTCTTTGAACTTGTAATTAAGCGTGCATATTCATGGCTGAGATGCAGGTTTCAGAGAAAATATGTGTGTCACAAAATTGATTATGTTTTCTTTAAGATCCATGTAAGCACAAAAGTTCTTATAAAAGCACAAGACCAATATTACACAATATTTTTAAGGTAAAACCATTTTGGAAGCTCTAACAATTACTGTTTCTACTATCTTATTAAATGTTGAGATGTCAACCTTCTGGTTGTGCTTATGTGTTATTCTTACTTCAGCCCTTGGACTTTGGGAGCAGTTTTAGATGGAACTGAGTTCATAAAGCTTTCAAACCCAGGACAAAAACTCATATTTAAAATAGAAACAACTGACAACACTGGAGAAGACACTGAAGCCACTACTTTTCCTCTTTAGATGTTTCAAGGCAGCAATATTTGCAGAATCCCATCATATTCTTACACCATTGCTGACTTGCTTTATTAGAAGTTTTACAAGTTACTTTTCTTACTGCAATACTACTTCTAAAACAGTTAACTTCTTCATCTTTATAGTACTGACTAGTCTTTAGTCCTTGAACTTATTTCCTAAATTTTGTGCATTTAAATTTTACTGCTACCTGGAACTGCCTGCTGCTACTTTTATTTGATCGCACAGAAGCCCAGACAGTAGAAAGTCAGTAAGAGGATCTTTACACTTTGCTGCAGTTAAAATTTAAATTGCTCCCCAGAGACGATGACTTATAGAACTGTACTTCGAACAGTACTTATCTTCTTTTTTAATAATATGATTAAAATACTTCTTCCTATCAATTAATGAGTTAGTCTAAAAAAAAAATTAAAAAAAATAGGAACCTGGCAGCTACGATTTAGGTTCTGTAAATGCTAACTTCAGCCACTTGTTCCAGATGGATTACAAATATGTGCTAAGTGTCTAGGAGTCTGGAAATCAGTAATTCCTCTGGTGAATGAAAGGCATATTTTGGCTCTTATCAGGGTGCCAGCTGGGTGCCAGCTACCAGAAAAGTGATAATCTTGATTTGAAAAATAACATTGTCCAGTGTTTTCCAGTTCCAGTTAAAATTTACTTTCACCTCTACCTTCATCTATCATGGTGCATTGATGATCTCCTGGGAGCTGTAGCTTTGAGCCTCCAGGTAAGGAAGGACAGGGATGTGGGATGTCTTACCTCCACAATAAGTTGGTGGTAGCAGAGCATGCACGAAATTCTTGTGTAAAAGACACATGCATCACAGTCAATGAAGTTATTCCTCTTGCAGTTCTGCTCTGAACACAAGAATATTTATCATCTTCATCATTTTATTTCTTTCTAAAAAGAGGTGCATATTGTGGTACCTCTATTCTTTTCTTAGTTAAAAAAACCCAAACACAAATCCTACTCTATGTAGCAATTTATTTTGTCTAAAGATGTTTGCACTATGAGACCAACATGAACTGACAACCATCAATATCACTTGTTCTGAGCTGGGGTCAGATCAAGTGGAAATATAAGCTCTGTACATATGACAGAAAATGTGCACAAAGAATAAAAAATATATGCATTCATGCACCAGACAAAGAAGACAAAACCCAATAACATTACATTTAATATAATGAGGAGAAGATTGCCGTATAAAGGAATGGTCGAAGAATAAGGATTTCATCTGTTGGGGAAAAAAAAGCAAACAAAAAAAACCAACCAAAAAACCAAAAAAACCAAAAAAACCAACAGACATCTTGAATAAAATGTTCACATGGTGAAGAATTTGCGCAGTGGGTCAAGAGATACAGTGCTTTAAAATATATTATCTCTGTCAAACACACAGACAATGCAAGAGCTCCCTAGCACATAAATTTACTGATTTTTAATTTTGTCTAGTATTTGTATTTTGATGCCAGAACTTAACTGTAGACAAGAGTGAGGAAAAAAGACACCCAAATTTTCATGTCTGATTAATTTTAGACCCCTTCTTTTTAGGCAAAATTTTACTTCTACAGAAAAAGATTTGAAACTTTTCTTAAAAGTTCACTTTAAAATAATCAGGCAATTATTTGTTCAAATTAAATAAAAAATATAAAATTAATGAAACAAGTTAATTAACCTAATTATTCATAAATGACTAAATAGACACTGACACAAAACCAGACACAGTCACATATCATACTGGAAGTAAATAGAGCATGTTAGACGTTGGACATGTCTATGTCAAAATGAAAGGAACACTTTTCACATTAAATTTAAACTAGAACTTATAATCACTTCCATAATTTCCAACTGTTTGGAAATAAGCCAGCAGTAATTTTTTAGGATTTCTGCATTAAAAAAAAATAAAAACAAACAAAAACCAAAAACAAAACAAAACAAAAATAAACCCAAAAAAGAGACCTGTAATTTCACTATGATTTCCAGACAGAAGGTAAACTCATGAAACAGCAAGAATGGAGGGTTCTGTGGAGGAAAGGTTAGTGGCAGTTAAGACTTCAATAGAAAATTCTGCTTTCAGAGAAAGAGGCAAAAAGGTGTCTACAGGGAAAAGACAAAAATTCCTCCCTAGGTATACTATCTGGAAGAAACTGAAAGTTTTAAGGTGGATTTTGATACTTTAGGTGATGAATCAATCCTAATGTTCCTGCACATACCTTTTGTTTAACAAATGCTCAGTCTTTTTGGTTTTCCATTTTTTCAGCTATAATTTATGTCCTTCTTCTATTTATTCTTCTTAGTCACATATCACAGTATTAACAAAAAGAAAAAAGATCATCTCAGATACATATAGAACCTTTTTTACACATACCTACTCAGATCTAGCCTAATGACCTTAGAACTGAGACATTGCTCAGCACGAGATGAAATAAAACAATTCAGAATGTAGGCCAAATTTAGATTCCATCTTATTATGTATAGTAAGCAACTCTGGAACAGAAATGGCAAATGTAGCCATATCTATTTGAAAGAACTGCGCTTAAATATCACTAGACTAAACAGTGAAATATTAGTGTCATTACTTTTGTCTGGAAACTTCCTGAACATCTGACCAATCTAATTAAACCAAAAGAGTTAACTTGTTTCAAGCTTTGGAGCCTACAAACATTTGGATAAACCAAATTTTCAGTGCATTAATGTTAACTTTGGACATTTTTAACTAATGTGCACCATACCCTCTGATTAGCAAACTGTAGTTTTCATGAGAAGGCCTTTAATAATGGATCATGGATGTAAATCTTGGTTATAAGAACCAACTAATGAATATGACACCCTGACACCATTTGAGTTTAGCTGACTTCAAGGTTCAGATTATCAAGATTGCATGCAAGCCAACATGCTGACCACAGCAAAAGAGCTCCTGAGCTGCAAAACACGCTAAGGAGAAATGACATCTAAATAGTCATGTTGTCTGAACCGCCTCTGCCAAAAGGCCTGACTAATTAGAAATTGGGAGCAGCTACTTGCTCAAGTATTTGTTTATAGTACTTGAAAAATAAATTCTTTATGAGGGAGGTTGGTGTCTGATGTTAAATTATCCAAGTGATTGAAATCTGCATTTGTAGAGATCCTGGTGCACTAGTAGTCTACAAGCTCTATATTCCAGTATTATATTTTCATTCAGTATTTCCTTCAATAAGTATAGACTGTCAATTTCCATGATTATTAATAAATTAGGAGTGCTTTTTAATTAGTGCATTAACTTTACAAGCAATATTTAGTGGTTACAAGTGATCAACAGAAAAAAATATGAATCATAGCTTCAGGTTCAATCATAATTTCTATGCTAGGACTCAAAAAGAGGCTCGCCTATAAGTGAATTATATTCTCTTTTTTTTCACCCAAAAATGCAGAAGCCCAGTACCTTAGTAAGAAATGTATAGGCTTCACTGAAACAGACCTGAAACAGCAGAAAAGTACGGCTTATGATTTGTTAAACTTCCTAAAATCTTCATGAAGATTTTATTTACAGCTAGACATAAAGCTAAAATTTTACTATCATAGTAAGTACCAGGTAAAAGAATGCTAAATTTGGTTTAAGTTTTCAATTTTATCCAAACTACCTATGCAGCGAAGCTCCTAAGACATGCAATTTTTCAATTTGCTGAGCACTCAAGAGCTGCAAAGTCCCTGACACTTAGCTAGCATATTTTTAAAAAATCATGGTGTTTATTTAACCTCATGTTTTTTTCCAAAGTAATGTAAGTACTACTTAATATTTAATACTCCTAATACTTGAACAACTTTCGTTTAGATAATTTAGACTTTTTTTTTTTTTTTTTTTTAAATAGGCACAGCATAACCACATTATCTACTACTAAAAATCATGGACAGTGAGACTGAAATGCTTAGCAATTTTGTACTCCTAATCTTTGCACTGATATTTTTTTTTAATAATAACACATTTCCAGAATCTTTTGATTAGTTATCAGAAATGCTTCAACAGTATCACTGTTAGCTAAAGAAAAGATTGTTGAAAAAAGACTGCCTGCTACATTTAGAAAGGCCTTGATCAAAGTTATCAGTCGAATACCATGTCACACAGAAATCCTTAGCATTCTCATGGAAATTTTTATTATTGTCCTATTTTTCATGACTTTACATAGTTCTACAAAGGCAATGAATACACTCTAGATATTTGTTGCATCATCACTGTAAAACCATCACTAATTATGAACAGAAAATGTCACCACTCTGAGATATGTGTAACTAATTCAACTAATCCCTGAAAGTTTTGACTGCCAGATTCTCTTACTCTCTGTTTTCCAATTTTTAAATTCTCTTCCCCTGACATTCTTTCCATCGTCCTACAATCTTTTGTCTTTTCCCATAAAGGAATCTATTAGTATAAAATATTTTTTGAAAGATCCATCCAAAAACTCTTTCATATAGGAATTACATTTTACCTTGAAGGTCCTTACAGTGTACATTCCTTTGTATAAATGTGCATCCACCAAGAGCCCTTTGCTATCTTCACTGCACATACAACAGCAGCAAATTCTAGTCACTACTTAGTCAGGAGACTTTGATTTTTAGAGAAACTTTATGATGTGAACATGTAAATTATTCATTATTAATCTACAGGCACCACATGATGTTCTAAAGCACAGAGTACATTTAAAGTTCTCAAACTTAATTTTTCATTGCATCTTCAATGTCAATTGCAATTGAATTTTATTACACCATTTGATATCTTTCTGTCCTTGAGACTTATAGGACAGGTTGACTGAGAAGACAGATATAAAATAATTTATTTAATTATCCTGCCATCCTCACATTTGGGTTCCTGAATTCCTCTCATTGTTTTTTAACACCTTAAAAGCAATTAATAGCCTGTGATTAGTGCCAGCTTTGGATCTGCCCAGAAATTTCACCTAGAAAATCAATGACAGATGCATTTTGATTAATGATGTTATCCAATTACTAGGTTACTTGTCACTCTTCCATTTCCGTAATCTGTATTTGCAGCATTTCTTTAGCACACAGTTCCTAGAAAAGACCTCCTCCCCAGTCACTACTAGGAACCATTGTGGAGCACATAGTAATTTTACTCTACTCAGTCACACCTTGAATGGTAAAATACAACTGAAGAAGTTGTTATGTGCTCCAAAGCTGTATGTTCTACTTTTATAGAAACAGCTCAAACCTTTTAGAATTGTCTTAACATTGTGCTTTCAAGAGATAATTTACACAGAAATATTTAAGGAACTCAGGCTGACATAATACAGTCACAGAGAAATGCTGTGGGTATAGAAATTGTGTTTCTGCTGATTTTGCTTCAGGATGATATTTTTTCCCCTACTCTGATTTAAAATATTGAGAGAAAAGAGAAAATTGTTGTAGTAGAATACAAGTATCTTCAGACAGAAACGGGGGTTTTGGACAATTTAAAAAAGTCACTAGTAAGAATGGACATACTGAGCAGTGACATAGAAAGAATTACTAACCCAGGTTTTTCTGAGTGTTTAGAGCTTCTTCAGTGGCTCTTGATAGTTTTCCACCTCTTCCAAATATTCTTCATATTGTTTGCATCTCATTTACCTTATCTTAACATACAAATTAATCATAACATCCGTGTTGAAGGAGGATTTGGTTTTGTTTTGTTGATATGTTCTCAGAGGAAAGTCCAGTGTAGGCTGGTTAAGATGGATCATACATACAAGATAAAATCAGATCTAGAAACCTGGCTGAGTCAAACAGCTGAAATTAGGAACAGAATTCAAATGTCTGACTCAATTCCATGCAGAGATTGTTGCATAGATACACTTTAATACATTCAAAATGCGTACCAAGATCATTTGAATTAAATATATTGCCATATATGAGAACACAGAGTATATTTAAATTGAACATAAAAACATTTAAGTAGCATACCAGTGAAAAATTGGATAAGAAAACAGCTTTTGTAGAATTCAACAACATCATCAACATACCTCTGTTTGGTTATCTGACATATAACCAGCATCAAACGTTCTCATTAGGGCAGAGGTCTCAGTTGTTAGCAGTTTGTTCTGGACAGTATAACTGTGATAATGAGAAACAACAATGGACTTGAAAGGCTCTCTCTTTATGTAAACCTAACACAATACAATAGTGAGAGGGGACGAAAGCTGAAAAATTAAACTTAAAACTTTGAGAAGTCTTTGTTACATAGGATTACTAGATGTACAAGATTTAAGAACACAAATAAATAAAAAGCAAGCATTAATACGGCAGAAATCAACAATAACCATCTGTCTGCTATCATTAGTTGGCATTTTCTGTCAAGTATCATTCGGTGGCATTTTCTATAGTTACATAGTAAAGGAAACCTTGAGATTAATGTCACCTGCTTGTGTGTCCTTAAAACCACAATACCTGACTTGACTACTTATTTCAGAATGAATGTGAAAATACTGACTTACTGACTTATTTCCATTTAAATTCAGAACATTTTAGTCCTGACCAACCACTTATTACAGGATAAAGAGGAAAACTGGTAAGGATTAGGAAGAAATGGGTAGGACAAAACAGAGATGGACTCCAAATAGTTTTAAATATGAAGAGTATGAAGAATAATACAAATGTAACTGTTAATAAAGGATCACATCAGAAGCACTTAGCTACTTCTTTTATTTCCATCCAATAGAACTATGACTTAAATAACAAGACCCCTTAATAGGTGAAGTTTTTGTCAGTGAGACTGTAAAGCACAGTGCCTCATATTACTTAAATTGCTATCTTAAGTACAGTTCTTTGTATGTTAATTAGGAAAGAAGAAAAGTTATATTGGATAAGTACTTTTCAATCTTCCATTCCAAAAGACTGAGGAAATAAAAAAGAAAGGAAAAAGAAGGTCACAATTTTAAGAGACCATTCATCGGTACTTCGTAGAAGTTGAATATTTGACATGTGAGTAAACTGCCAGGTGTGGTGCTAGAAAGTTCACTGAACACAGTTCATAGTTAATTTCACTAGCCTCATTAACAGCTTGGAGTTTAAAGAAATTATTTTGTCAAATTATTTTACTATAATTTTGGCCGAAGGCAATACCTTATAGGTCTATAGAATATCTCACTAAAAGACACCAAAAAACACTACAAATCTACATATGTTTCATCCTCAAAATGGTGAGATGGAGATAATTTAATAACACATTCTAATTTAGTAATTGGGAATAACAATTTGGAAAGTGACATTACTTTTCCCCTGGTCATACATACTTCATAGAAGTGATATCAAAACAAAATGCATCAAAGAAGGGCAAAGTTAGTAAGTATCTTGCCCTAATCAGTTGGCTCATTTTTTCATGTCAATTTGTCATTCAGAATAGACTCACTCATCTCTTTTTGGGCTTTGGCAGAGAGTCAGATATTTTTTCAAATTCTGTGTCTCTTGCCAGAATGTCTCTGAATGTTTCAGGCAATTGTCAGATCTAATTTTTGTTTAAAACTGCAGTGCAGATATTGCTCTTTGAAGTAGACCCACATCTAAGAAAACCTCAATTCTACTGTATCTTACATTCCAATATAGCCTAAAGAAACTTGAAAATTAATTTGCATCATGTTTAAAATACACATCTATATTAAAATTCCACTGATTTATAAAGCATTACAGTGCACTACACAGAGTAAAGAGAGGAAAAATTTATTTTGATCCTTTCAAACTGTTACAGAATATGATGGCATTCTCCATTTCCTATTTTTCTTTAAAAAATAATTTCAATATCAATATAAGGAATTAGGAAATAGATGTTCTTAATTTTAATCATGAAAAAACATACATGATAGGTCATGATGTAGGGATATCAATGTCTAATAACCCTTACAGCTACGGTATTTAATACAGAAAAACAGATGCTACTACAAATATGAGCACCACTCAAGTTCTTTGGGTGATTTAGACTTTCTCTTTCATACACAGAGTACACCTTGTTCACTATCAAAGTAAATGAAAATCAAGGCTGCTTCAGACATAATTGCTAATTCTTGTCGACTCCTTATCTCTGTGGTACCAGAAAATTTTTTTCTTATATTTTTCTCTGGTGCAAGATGTTCCTTAAGAGTAAACCGTTGGAGGCTGCAAGAATATTTCGTAAAAGTCACATCATTTTTAGTTTTCTTTCAAACTCTCCCATGCATCATGAAGAGTATATCTGGCAAAAAGCTTGAAACCCATATAATGCCTTGGATAAATATATACATATTGGTCTATATAATGGTCAGAAGAGGGGTGAATGTAAAACTTGGATCTTCTGATAAAGGCCCTGATCTTCCTGGTAGAGCTTTGTTGACATAACTGTTCCCTTTGGAGTTCACCTGGAGAGGGACATTCCCCAGGAAGGGAGAAAGTTTAGTGCTCCCTCTTGTTACACACAGACAAAGCTTTTTGAAATGTTTTTCTTTGCCTCCACAACTTAGAAAATATTTATAATATTAAAAAACAGAGTTTCTATTTCAAATTTTGGACACAAATTGAAATATGGCAAGTAAAAAAATGCTGATTGATAAGACAAAATGTAATTGACTTCCTGCCTATATACATATGTAATTTGTATCTCAAGCATAGACTTCACTGATTTTGCACAAAGTCCCTTATGTCTCAAAGCTGCTCTTGCACATACTCTGTTAGACAGTCACTGTACTGTACTAGAATGTATTATATAATCTGTCAGACTTTCAACTTGTACCTTTCCTCAACTCCACAGCCTAAGACCTAGGCAAAACTCCGTCTTTAGCAAGTCTTGGAAGCACCATGCCCCCCACATACATAAAAAAACTCCCCAAAGAAATAGCCCTGTGAGAACCAATGCATTTCTCTGCCGCGAAAAACAAAACAAAACCCACCAACCTCTGCAGAGCATCCTGCAAGCCATGTCTTTCTCTGCCAAACCACTCTGGTTCCTTTCACAAGGAATCTCTGTGCATCCAAATGAAAGCAAAAATATTTTTCACTTTGTTTAGTTGCATTTGTGCTTTTATTTCCATATATTTCCTGTATTTAAATATATTACTCTGGTGACTGTACTCTCCATATGTCTTTGATGATTCCAAATGACAGTAAATCTACTTTTTATGTATATATATAAAATCTCATTCTAAAAGTAACCTATATAATAAGTAAAGGTATCAAAACCATGAACAGTCATTGAACATTTGAGGATAATTTAAAACTTTTTTGTTCTTGTTTTATTGATTTTCTGGGAACAAAAGTAAGTATAGATCCTTGAGCACATATAGTTTTAAAAGATGTTTCAGTTTGAGATCAATGCTTAACAATCAGATTCATAATATCTGTATTTCTCTTTTTCTTTTCTTCTTTTCTTTTCTTTTCTTTTCTTTTCTTTTCTTTTCTTTTCTTTTCTTTTCTTTTCTTTTCTTTTCTTTTCTTT
>JAOTQP010000001.1:37159294-37171086 GCA_026413545.1 Cichladusa arquata
AGAAAAAAAAAAAAAAAAAAACTTTTTAAAAAATATTTATATACAGGGTTATGTGTATTTTGTGTTGGATACACACATATACACATTCCACAGGTTTTCAGTTTGCAAGTATGAATGAATAAGTTAAAACTGGTGCTGTTCTTTCAAGAAGACAATATTTTCTCAGCTAATATGATGCCAGCAGTATGCACAGGTGAGTGTAGTGTAATAGGTATACCTGTCTGTTACAGGCAAACACCTCAGTTCGTACAATATGCTTTACAAAACTGAGGCAAAAAAAAAAAAATCATTGAAGAAACTCATACAAAATCTTTTCTTCCCTGAAGTGCTGCATAGCCCTTTATGAAAGACAAATTCTAACAGCTTTGACAAGAGGATGGTGATATTAATCATAATTCAAACAGCAGTAGTAACTGATGCTGTGAGGAAAAGATAGCAGCTGGTGTAGTCCAGAAAAGACCCTAATTTTGACATTTCATTCACCTCTGCCTGGGCAAAGGTGGCTCAGCAATATACCATTTGTCTTCATCTGTCTTCCTAGCACTGCAAGTTGACAGGATAACAGCATGGTTGCTTGGTGGTCTGCAATGGCAAACTGCCCCTTATCTACCTAATCACAGTTCAGTGTAGCATAAGGAATGTAATTTTACAGGTGTGTAGCAAAATCTGCATCCTCCTGGCCACCCAGTCGTGGCATTGCTTTACAAGGTGGATCTAATCATAGCGAGATATTTCCAGTCAGCTACTGATGGCTGCCAGCCTTTGAAGCTGCACTCAAGTCAGATGTAAATAACATAAAATGAAGGCACAGAACACTAAAGGCAGAAACTATGTAAAACCAGTTGAGCTGATTAGTACTGAATTACTGATGTTCCATCTGCCGGGGTGGTAATACTTGTTTTCAAACTGCCTGACTGCAATGCTTCATTGCACAGAGAGCCCATGTTCGATGGGCCTATAGGGAACACTTAATAGGCACTGACAATGGAAGGAGATAGTGACAAATGCAAAATTACTCTTTGGGAGTACTGTGTGTTCATTAGGAAAACTAGCAATTTGTCTGTGGTACAGAATATATATATAACAATATATGTTCCCATACATGCATAGGCTCTGCAGACTTGAGAGCAGAATTAAGGAAAAAGTCTTGGATCTTCAACACTTTGAAAAACAAGAAAATCTGCAATAAATAGATATGTAGAGCATATTAACTTAAGAAAAAAACAAAACGAAAACTGAACAAAAAATGCCATAGACAATGTGTAACCTGTATATAAATTTCAATATTTAAGAAATTCACTTTGACATTTTTTATGCTTGTTCAAACCTCAGTTTGTTCATATTCTTCATAAAAGACTGTTTTTAAGAAAGAACTAGCAACACTTTACTACTGGCACACCCTTAGACAATGTCCCAGCCCTAATACTGAGCAGCATTTAAAATGTGATTAGATTCTAATGAAGTTACCTGTCGGAAGTAGAATTAGGAGCAGTGTTAAGCCGCATTATGACACAAAAGGACGATGGGATATGTTAATACCTTACCATCTGGCAATTAGAATTCCTCCTCCTCAGATCTGTCTCCCACAAATACCACAAATACCATCACATTCTCTCCCACACTGCTCTTCATGATTAAGAATTCATTTTTCCTGTTCACTAAATAACTCATTTTATCCTTAGAGCTGAGCTAGTCCCGAGTAATTTAAAACTTGGTAAATAATTCTTCTAGGAGGAAGTTTCCATAAAAGTCTGATTTTCTAGAAAAGTTATGACTAAAAATGTTCCAGGGGACTGCTGTGAAATTTGAAAGGTGTTTTTGTCTGGAAACCCTGTGAAAGGAGAAGTTCAATGCACTTTTTTGTCAATATGTTTTGTTGTTGCAACTTACAATTCCTAATGTAAGCCATATTGTTTAGATTTTCTTCTGCACTGAGCTGGGAAAAAAACACCATCATGGAATAATGATCCATAAAAGAAAACAAATAAACACCAGGCAGTAATCTTATTCAGACACAAACAGTAAAAAAAGGTGAAGAACTAACCTTCCTCAAATATACTGTGTGAATGCAAACTTTGTGGTTATAATGATAATGAATATTGTCAAACTGAACAGCTATTTGGAATCCAGTCAAACAACTAAAACATTTTGTTACTCAAACATGTGTGGTCTGTGAAAAAAAAAATTAAACACTGATATAACTCTTTGATGTATATTAACATAGCTGACAACACATGGAAAAAGGATGGTTTCTGCAATCAACTTAGAAAAAACTTTTACACATAATATAATATTTTAGTTTGGAGTGAAGATGACTCAATGCATCTCGTGTAAATAAATAAAACAATAACCTGTAACTTTCTGTTACAAAAGAAAGGTAAGAAAATCTGAGATTTAAATTAGGGAAAGGAGAAACCAAGAGCAATCCCACAGTCATGCACACACAGCACAGAAAGTTGCTACACTGGGAGGAAAAAAAGTAAATAATTCCCTGAAAAGACAAAATTTCTGTCTTGCTCATCTGGGGTGCAGCAACTTTGAAAACAAGAATGTTGCCATCTGTACATACAGGACTAAATCAATAAATCGGTCCCTGAAACACACAGACATAAAAGTTATTAGAAAGCTGGGCTGCAGAGTCCTGAATATCAGAGACAGCTTCAGATTTGGGAATCAGCCTCAAACAGACCATAGATATAAGACATTTAAGAACAGAATGCATAAAACCCTGGAATGTGCTGAATTAAAGTTAAAATGAAAAGGTTTTGGCTATTTATATACCTTGTTAAATAACAAAATATCTATATTAGGATTTTACCTGGTCTTAGTGCTTAGACACCTGGCAATAGGAAATACTCACTGCTGTAGTGTCCATTGTTAATTAAATATAACTGTGAAAGTTATAAGTTCATTTGAAGTACCTCATCTGAATTTTATGTCCCATTTGTCTTTGCAGAATGGAGTTTAGACAATTTAAAGACAAATGTTGGCGTCTCCAGCATCCAGCTCCCTGGCGATTAAGAAAAATGTCCAAAGAATGATTTTCTTCCCATAAAAAGTTTGTGCTTCAGAAAAATTGTATTGTCTTGTAGCTTCCTTAGGTGTCCAGTACATGAGCAAATCTAACAAGAAAGGAGCAAATATTACACTGCCAGAAGGCTTATTTACATTTTAGAACTATTAAGAAAGCTGACAAGGAATGTGTGATTTCAAATTATCTAGTCTGTGGCCCTCATTTGCAGACTAATTCAGTTACAGTGAAAATTTCACCAATGCCAGAATTGATTGAATAAAAATAACAGATATCATTAGATATCATTAAAGGTTTTGAACATTTATTAGCTATTTTAAATATGCTAATATGAATATTATGATTGTGTTAGTTAATTTTATTTCACATATTAAATATATCAAATAAAATGCAATAAATGCAAAGTAATATTGTACAGTAAAGGATAGCAAGCTTTGTAGTATATTCCCTACATGACTTTTATATGGAAAAATTGCATTTTCGTGGCTTTTGATGCCACATTTTTTATTAGCATGCTATTACTGAAATCATGATATATTAAAAAATTTTAGTAATGGCAAATAATATTTTTTTTCAAAATGGTTGCAAAATCAAAGATATGGACTACTTTTTGCTTATACCCTTAGCCACCAGACAATGATCTCATTTCATAGCTCTTTGAAAAGTCCTTACACATTTATTCCATTGGTACAATGAAAAGATCATGAGGAAATAACTTCCACCTCTTATCAGGGTATCAATGTTGTGACTGGGAAACTTGCTTGTGATTTCCTGTGACTTTCATTTCCTCATCTGTGCATTTCTTAACCATTTTCAAACAGAAAAGATATTTATCTAAGCTTAAGCAAGATATGAGAAGAACTAAAAAGTAAAACAACTTCTGTAAATTTCCCATTATTACTATAACATGCAAATATGATTAACACCACACACAGCCACTTGTCTGATACTAGACATATTTTAAAAACTATATTGGGTAGTAGATGACACATTTCTCAGTCAAATATGTCCATACACACAAATATACATACATACATACATACATACATACATACATACATACATATATATATATGTATGTATGTATAATAAGAAGAATTATAAGCAATTGTTATATTTCCACAGGAAAATAATTTGGTTCCTGATGTTCATTTTCTCCTATGGGAGTCCAAAAGATAAAAACTTTTCTTCCTTCATTCTCTCTCTCTTTTGCTTTTAAAACTTTAGACAGCAAACTTCTACAGACTTCTTAAAATAGGTGTCTTAAACATTATTATTATAGACACTTCTATTGCTCCTTCCTAAAGTTTCCATCCTACTTTCATTTTCCCTCATCCAAGACTATTCCTCTTCATGCATTTTCAAATTCCTTTGTCAGAAGAAAAATATGTAAAAAACTGCACAAAACCATCAGCAATTCACACCCAAGTGTGAAAAACCCAAGTATTTTTTACAGAAAGATCTCCAACAATGACATGAAACTTAAAATACCTTCAATGTGCCTTATTACCATTGGTTTTGCAGTCGGTTTTTATTCACTGTAGACAAAATCCAAAGAAGGGCCAACATTTGAGAAAACCCCAGAAACTAGCCAAATTGAAATGATGCTTGTCTTAGTATTGTCAAAAAGGGAAAAGAGAGAAAAAAGTGAAAGAACATTGTTGATTTTTTTAAATCTCAGAATTGAATTTCATGACTATATAATATTCCTTTGTTTGTAAAATACACATTCCCATATGGTCTTTTTGTAATAACAGAAAAAGAATTATTTAAAAATTGTATTTATAGTAAAAAAAAGAAGATTTTTAGCAGTTTTATTATTAATCAATATTTTTCATTGAGTTGTTAACTCTGATGGAAAAATCTAATACACCTAAGGTAAACTGTGTTCCATAAGTATATTTTCATTCCAAAGGTTCTGAGCAGAATCTAAATGTCTATTCAAATAAAGCTGTTTACATAGCAGACATCTAAAACTGGGTATCATATAATCAAGGCTTATGATCTTGGAAGAATTACACTCAAAAGAGTTTAAGACCTAAGTAAAAAAATATCCCAAACAGAATGCATCATAATATCATACTTTGCTATTATCACAGCAATATATGTACGAACTGCCTAAAATGAATGACTGTCATTGGAGAAATTGAACAAATTAACAACACATTTGGATACATTTTACTGATCAAAGAGATCAGTGTTTTTGTCTTACTGTATGAAGGGAAAAATCTCTTCATACGGAATTCTGCAACTTAAGTATTCACATTTCATAAAAATTAATATGTTCCCTTAAAATCAGTATGTTCCATAGAACAGCTCCCAAAACAACTATATTTAAGTCTGTTTTACCATATTTTGCAACTGAAGTGCAAAAATACTATTTTATAAATTTTGTGTGATATTATACGCACTGTGTGCAATAAAGCACAGTTCATAACTAAACCTCAATAATTTAAAATTATCCTTGGTGAAGCAGAAGGCAGATACATTCAGTACAGTCTTCATCTCAGTTGTTACAGGTGGACATTGTTACAGCAATTTCAGGATCCTGAAACCAGTGGGTATGGAAAGTGTGGGGTTAGGGAAGCTTATCCTCAATGCAGATAAGATATGACCTAAAAGAACTGAACACACAGAACATGGGGATGGGCACTCACAAGTGCTGAGGGAGCTGTCTGATAGCGTTGCAAACCCACACTTCATCATCTTTGGAAGCTCATGGGATCAAGGGAAGTTCCTGATGACTGGATGAGAAAATGCTCTCTTTTCAGGAACAGCAAGAAAGAGTATCGAGGAACTACAGTCTTATGAAACTGATGAAACAACCAATCTAGAAACATTTTTCCAAATATATGGAGGGCAAGAGGGTGGTAGGGAATAGTCGTTGTGGATCTCTGAAGCAGAAATTATGTATACCTGACTGATGTTATAGCCTTCCACAATGAGAAGACTGGCTCAGTAGATGGGGGAAGAGCAGCAAATATTGTCTGCTTTAGCAAGACTTTTGACACTGTGTCCCATAATTTCCTCATAGGCAAGTTGATGAACCATGGGCTAGAAAAATGAACAGTAAAATGATTATGAAATTTGCTGAATTGCTGGGCTCAAAAAGTTAGCATCAGTGGTATGGAGTCCAGCTGGAGCCAGCCACAAATAATGTACCCGAGGGGGTGGTATTGGCACCAGTGCCATTTAACATCTTTGATAAGCTGGACAGTGGGGCAGAATGCACTTTCAGCAGGTTTGCAGAAAATGTAAAACTGGAACGAGCCTCTGATCTACCAGATGATTGGAGAAATGAGCTGACGGAACATCACAAAATTCAAAAAGGGTAAATACCAAGTTCTGCACCTAGAGGGGAATAATGCCATCCACTAGTAAACATTTGGTCAAACTGGTTGGAATGCAGTTTGGAAAAGAAGGGCCTGATGGTCCTGGAGGTTACCCACCAAGAAGCACAGCAAAGAAGGCCAGTGGTGTCCCAGGCTGAGTTAGGAAAAACTCCACCAGGAGACCAAAGCAAGTGATTCTTCCCCTCTCCTCGCTCAGATGAGACACATCTGATGTTCTGGGTCAAGGCCAGGGCTCCCTAGCTCTAGAGAGAAATACACTTACTGGAGGAAGTCCAGTATGAGACTGTGGAGATGATGCAGTTGCTGGAACATCTGTGGCATGAGCTGAGGATAAAGCTGGGAGACTTCCGACTAGAGTGGGCTCATGAAAATCTTATCAATATGTATAATCACCTGATGGGAGAAGCCAGACTCTTCTTAATGGTGTCTAGTGAAAGAACAAGACTCAGTGGACACAAAGTAAAATACAGACAATTCCACTCAAACATAAGGAAAAATTTGAGGTTTTAATTTTTTTTTCATATGATTTTGGTCACACACTGGAACCTAACCTATGCAGGTTATGGAGTCTGTGTCCTTGGAATATTCACAATCAAATAGGCAAAACCCCGATTTACTTGCTCTGGGTTACCTTGCCCTGAGCAGGAGGGTTGAACTACATGAAGTAATTTCCAATTTCATTCATTCTTGATTCAGTTACCTCTATACTTCAATGTTCTAATGGAACAGTTGTGACTACGCAGTGATATCCATGAGCTTAGTACTCAAGTATTTATTTTATTGTATTTTTTAGGTATCTTATACTTTGTTAATTTATCCTATACTTTGTTAATTTATGAATAAAATACAAGTCATCTAAAATGGAGATTTCCTGCTTGCTTTTAGTTAATTAGATAATCATGATATATTTATACTCCTATTTAAGTTAGTATTTCAGATTTAAGGAAAAAATTCTTATGCCAAATAATGTAAATTTTATGTGTGCAAATAATTGAGAAATTTTAAACCCAAGTTTCCTTTTTATAATGAGTTTATAGATAAAATTCAATTACTTATGCATTTGAGATAGAAAAAAATGTTTCTTTTTTCCTTCTTAATGTCTGAATTAATATGAAGGCAATGAACCAAATCCCACTCTTAGATACACAGGTATAAATTATATTTCTAGTTTCTGTACTTAATAATTCATAAAATTAAATTTATAAATAATAAATTTCCATATGTGTGTACATAAAAATTGAGCTTAGCTGGGAGGAAGGTCAGGAAGAAGGTAAAATTTAAATGCCCTCTAATTATAAAAGTCAGCTATATATGGTAGTAGAAAAAAAGATTTCCAGAAGATAATAACTTTGGTCAACTTCAGTAACTTGGGAAAAATTTCTCTGGAATCCATAATTGTTGTGGGAGTAGAGGTAGAGAGGTAAAACATAAGTAGTTTTGTTTACCTGAGAATAAGAAGATTGAAAGATTCTCTGCAGTGATGTTATTGTCTCTATTCTCATAGTTAGAAAAAGTTGTATACAACTAATATTTTTGCTAGTTGTAATATTTCCCAGTTTCGTCTGAAACAGGAAATACCAAAATTATCACTAAGTCATAATCATCCTACTTTATTACACCTGTATTTCATTGTTGCCTTTACATTCATCCTTCTGTCCTTTTGCCCTTATTGGCCTTCCTCACTGAAATCATAGAAATCAGTGGAAATATTTCCACTGTCAGCAACAATTCAGTGTTTCTTCCTATACAGTCCTTTGATATTTGTGAAGAGACTCACACCTTAAGTGGTGCTCAGTAAAACCCATGCAGAGTTACAGTGAAACTTAAATCACTGCTGATTTCTTTATAACTCTCCATTTAATTATTGGCTAATTAGTGATAGATATTCTGACTTGTATATCGTTTCAAATATTTGCAAATGTCATCGGAGTGAATCTAGAGACGGATTTCCTGTGGGTTTTTTTTTTGCTCTTTTCCGTTCTTCTCTGTTAGAGATGATTGTCTGGTTTTCATCTGCTTTGCTTGCTACCATTTGGAATAATTTAATTTTGCTGCAATTCAGCATTACATTGATTCAATTTCTGAAGAAGACACCTTCCGTGCTGTCTGTGCACAGAAGCAATAGACTCGGTTAATGGATGAAAATGACCCAAAATTATTTATTTTTCTGTTGGATGTCGGCCTCACCCTCTACAATACACATTGACTACTGGACATCAGTCATCCAGAATATGCTGTTTTACGTGGTAGGAGTACTACAGAATCATGCATGATCCAGATGTATGAAAAAATCTGCAGCAATGATTTTATTTGTTTTAGGAGATCTTTTAGATGAATGTACTTAAACATTTCTTAAATCTTTATTGAAACATTTTGCACACCTTCTGCAGATACCACCACTACCACATCAGGCAGAGAGCTTAAGACTTCCTTCTACATAATTGTCTAAAACCATGTTTCCAATGAGCCAAACTTCGGTGAAATGCTTAAGACAGATACAGGGAAGGCTCTTCATGTCTCTCTAACTAAATATCTAGTCTCCAACTCAGAGAAAGTAATTTCCACTGCTCTCAGGCTAATGGAAATAGAAAACCAAGACATAGGGTGCATACAGCTCCACTCCAAAATAGCATATTTGCAGTTTTCAGAAGATGTCTCCAAAAGGGTTTGTCACATCACCATCTTTTCTGAAGTTTCCCTTGATATTCTGTGGCTATGCAATTCACCTGCTTGGGTTTGTTGAATAAATGGTGTACTCAAACATGATGTTTGTGGTTATTACAAGGCTTCCATCTTTTACTCAATAATTAAGCAAAAAAAAAAATAGTAAGAGAGCTTTGATTCACAATTATTTAGTATGGATATGTTTTCATGAGTTAGTCATCAGAATTCGCACTGTTACTCTTTGGGAAAATATTCTATTGATGGGTAATGAAACAGTGAGGTTACCACAGCGAGGAAGGGAAAGTCGAAAGATTGTTCTCAGTCTGGTTTGCTTGATTAAGCAGTAGGCAGTGACATGGTTTAACTGCATTTACTTGGCAGTTTTTTTTACTGTTATGATTGATTGGTGGTGGCTAGAGTGTGAGCAAAGGACCAAAGACATCAGCATTCGTTATGATTTAGGGGAATGAAAGCCAAGAGAAAACGTGGGCAAAATAAAAACAACAAGTCACTTGTAGGCAGTAATCTACATTCAAACTAGACAATAGGGCAGACACTTCTCACGCCTTGGGCACTCTCACCCCAGTGGGCATGCTATGAAAAAAGACACATGAAGGGCAAAAGTTCCACGTTAAAATGCAGGGCCTTTTCACTACAGACAGAAATATGGTTATGAGAAAAAGCAAAAATTTAGGCAGAGTGCACTGAGATTAATATGCCTTGTGATACCATGAAATTGAATCAGTTTCAGATGTGGTAGATTGCCCGAGTATAGAAAATGATGAGAGACTCTCTATCAATCTCAAATACCTGCTGAATCTTGAAAGACTTGGGTGAAGAGGATCAGCCTCTCCCCTGTCAACTTATCTGGGGACAGATTCTACCATCACTTTCTTTCTATGAGATGAAATCTCTCAGAATAAGTGTCTGAGTCACAGGCATCTCCTAACCATTTCATCATCATCTACACCCTAACAGGCCTATCCAGCCTCTCCTTTAGTGACTTTAACCTCAGCAGAACAACTCAAGATTACTGACTCCCATTTTCCTTCTTAAAGGTTTTTGAATCACCTCTAATCTTCAGCACTTAAAGTTTGTCAGGGACATTCTTCAATTCACAGTTTTCACATGTTATTTTAAGTAGCCTTAGTTCTACATTTCTTTCCTTCATTGCCTTTCTTCTAAATCTTTTCTGTTTAAGTCCTTTGGTCAGGCATAGTAAAGTCTAGCCTATTAACTAAGATGTACATTTATGAAGCAAATATAAGCTATGATATAAAAATACATAATGTCTGTAGCCATATGCAGGGAGGTATTAGGTAAAAGCATGTCGAAAGAAACTGTTGACAACATTTAGTTTATTGATAGTTTATATTTTGTTCAGGTCCTAAAAGCAATGTAATAACCACATCATCTAGTGCGTGCAAGTTTAATTGATCACTATAAAATAAAATATTAAAAAAAAAAAAAAAAAAGAAAGAAAACCAGAACAGGATTAAAAAAGTAGAAATAGAAATTCAGATAAAGGGTCATTTCCAAATGTGTATTATCACCATTGACAGAATAGACCTTCTTCATCCACAGAGTGAATGTCATAGTGCAAAGAATTTTTTAAAAATCTCATAAATCAACCATCAGAAAAACCGTTGCAACTGGAAAAAAAAATTTATGTAACTTCTCTCAGCCTGACCTCAGCAAAAGGTTTCACTAGAAAATTTCTTCTTCCTCTTACTTCTTAAAATAAGTTTAACTATTATAACTAAATGCAAATAGCAAAGCAAGTTAAATAGAAAGAGCACATTCTTCAAGTTGTCTAAGAGTTTCTTTCAACAGGTTACTAAACTAAAATAAAATATTTGGTTTAAATAAGCATTACATAGCATGCCCTCAATTTCACTGGTCTAGAGTGTAAATTTACTTTTAAAAGCATGAGTATTATATTTAGAAAGGGTGAGGACAGGAACTGCAATAGAAATATCCACACTGAATTCATATCATAAAAGAAAATAAGATACAGTTTTGTGTTTTCATAAATTTATGGCATTTAAAGCCAGAGAACTATTATATTGTGTCACTGTGTCACAGGCTATTTTTTTCGTCTCACTAAGTCTTCTTAGAAGAATAACTTGTCTTTACTGAAGCATAGGTTGTGTTTACCAAGAGCACCTCTTGCAGAAAAGCATTTCATGTTGATTTAAAGCCATTAAGAGGTGGAAAATCAACCACCTTGCTTGATAGCCTTTCTGAGAGAGTAATATCTGTTTAACAGTGAGAGTCTCTTTGTAGCAGCCAAGCATGTGCCTTCAGCATCAAACTCCTCATTTTGTTATCGTCTCCTAAACTAGGAAAAAATTGCACTCTCCATTTGCATTACTGTTTTTATCTTTATAAAGTATTTACTGCATATAAGTAATCTTTTAATTCAATGTTATACTGAATCTCAGATTGTAGAATATCAATATTAAATAATTTTTTTCTCAGACTTTTAATATCCTTCTTAAAATATGAACATATTTTTTTCAATGAAAAAAATAATATATCTCTCATTAATGAAAAATTATTTGTCCATTTAACCACATCATCCCACTAGAGCAAATATGAGTTGCTAGTTTATCCTGATAGTTTTTCCAAGTCACTGCCTTTTGGAGAGCCATTACTTCCTCTGTCATTATGGATCCTTTTAATATGGAAATACATTCAGCTACCTTGTTTGATTTTCTGCACTTTCACAGGACTTTATACTT
>JAOTQP010000001.1:37171152-37191747 GCA_026413545.1 Cichladusa arquata
GTCCAAAAAAAACCTAGCAGGAATCTTCCCAGCTGCACAGACCAAAAGACCTAAGTCATTTTATTCATGAATAAGATCTTATAGGTGCTTTTCTGAAATATTTCTCTTGAACTCATTTCATTTTGAACTTCTGTAAGAATGCCAGTAAATAAATTTTCAAAACTCAAATAAGGCATTTTCTTAAGATATGGAATTGGAAGAATATGCTAGTAAATTGTTTGCCTTTAGAAATCACTGTAGTAAATAAAATTTATATATATATATATGTATAAAATTTATTCATCTCAAAATCAGAGAAATATTGGAAAATCATTCCAATTGGAAAATAATTTTTTTTTATTTCTGTGTCTGGCTTGCCCTCTAAATACCTCTTCAGGAATATTAAAACACACTCAAGTTACGTGAGACCAAAAACTCATGAAGGAAAACGAAGCAATTTAAATTAACTTAAAATGTTGGTTTGGGGGTTTGTTTGGTTTTGGATTTGGTTTTGGTTTTGTTTTTTTTAGTCCTGCTTTGTTTGTTTATGGTGTAGCTTTGTTTGTTACAAACCACCTTGCCTTTGGCAAGGACACCTTTCCGCAAACCAGCTTGCTCAGAGCCCTATCCTGTCTGGTCTTGAACACTCTTACACAATCCTTTCTTCCTATGGATTCATGGATGGTATTGTACAGCAATGAAAAATGAATCTGCAAATCAGCCTGAAAATAAGAAATTGCAAATTAGTTTCTCCAAATTAGTGCCTGTAATGGCAGTTGTATAAACAATGTCTAAGTGAAGGTGAGCCATAATCACATCTAGAGCATCCTCAATGTCATTCTTAATTCACTTTGTTCAACATGAGAATAAAATAGCAAAACCTATGCAGTAGAAAGTCCTGCATTTCATCCAAAGGATTGTTCTGTGCCATTCCCTATTGATTACCCTTGTGTATTTTTAGATCTCAAGAACAGAGTATTGGAAGCAGAATATACTTCTACAATTTTTTTTTCTCACTAAAGAATTTATACAGATTACCTATTTGAATTAAGTTTCTGCCTGAGTGTTTCATTCAATTAATTCCATCCCCATGGATGGACTCTCTTTTTTCAGCTGTCTAGGATATGTCTCACTTGCAGATAAATTCACACAGAAAACTTAAAGACGGCACATTAAAATGAATTCTGACCTGTTCAGAGGTAAGGAGTCTGCCCCAGGAAATGTCTCTATGGTCAATAGACCTTTGGCATCTCATCTTCTAAAGACAGCATCTTCCATTCCTGGAAAAAAGCCAGGTAGCCTGCACATGTGGGGAGGCAATGAGGGCTCTGGCAGGGTGCCAGGCTACCTGATTGCTTTCTCTTGCATCCCACACTTTTTTGAACAGCCAATCCTTAGAAAGCATGTTCACTGATCCCTAGAGAAACCAAAACTTCCGGCTCATAAATCAGTCTGTAAAGAACAAAAGGAAGGCAATATGTTGCTACAGTGCCTTACTATGTGGGGTTGATTCAAGTTTCTGTAAAATACAGTTGGTGCTCAGCATTTCAAGTGGCAGCTGCCCAATTACTGGATTTGTGGTTGAGTAGGTTAATGCAGAGTTTTGTTGTCTGTGTCTGTTGCTGAAACAAGCTGCTGGTCAGCTTCTTGAAACAAGGTTTCTATGTGCTTTTCCAATTCCTTTTCATGAGAAATTTTGGAATAGAGTTACTGGAAGCGTTACTTGAAACCTGCACTTAGAAAGTCTTCACATATTGTCTTTTGGATAAATTGGGTAAGATTGACATTCCACATGAGATACATGATCTCCTGCAGTGGTTGTTACAAGAAATTAATAAAATGGTTTTGATGATTGTGTTCCTTAAAGTACTCTTCATTTTCTAAAAAACTCCACCCAGAAACAGAGCTGAGAGATCTGAGAAGGTATCTGCAGCTCCATAATTTTGAGATTCATTATATGTAAATTTTGGGTTACTGGTTATCTGTTTCAGATGCCTGTGGTTTCCAGGGAGATACACCCTAGAAGCGTCTTTCTCTTTTTGTTTCCTTTTCTTATTTGTTTGCAAAGGATACAGGGTGACCTACCTCATCTTTTGCCAATTGTCATTTGGGAGCCTTCTTGTGCAAGATTATTTTTGAGTGAAAAATATCTAGGGACTCTCTGCTACTTTTGCAGAGCTAACATATACTCAGAAGCATGTCTGCCTGTTGTAGGCTTCTGATATGCCTCAGTTATATTTAAATTTGATTTATATGCTAATGATTTGAGTTAGATATTCACCTATTAAGAAAAAAAAGGCAAAAAAGAAAACTAATGAATTCTTATTATGACTGATTTTGGTCTCCTTAAGACTCTGCAAAAAGATGTGTTCAAGAGGTAGAAAAAATGAAAGAGAAGATAAAGTACAACCTTGTCTAATGATATAATTTTTAAAAATACTTTGACCGAGAGCTAACATGGATTTCAGGAGAATTTAGAACAATACGATGAAATAAATAGCTTCTGAAATTATTTTTCCATTACTGGGAAAGGACTGCCCAAAATAATTCAACAAAGTGCCTTCTGCAAAAAGGAGAAGACCACAAAACAGTTTGTTTAATTAATGTGATTTTTGGTTAGTCTGTCTCTGAACAAAAGTCAGAATTCCCAGTTTGTATTAAGTTATAGTATTTTTCAGCATTTTAAAGTGTTGATTTACTTGGTCTGCAGTCTTCTGGACTTTCAACTAATGTCATGATTGGGTCTAAGAACTAAAGCCAAATAATTTCTTCCATTCAAAGAGGTGGTAGAGCATGAAAAAAAAATTGAGGCAAATTTAGACATGAAGCAATACAATTTTGGAAACCTGAATTTTATTGTATTTATTTAGTCTGTGACTTGTTTACTCTCCTTTACTATAGCTATGGAGGGTGTGTGTGGGATATTATTAGTTAAATCACACATTCTAAAAGGTATAGAATCCTCTTTCAGAAACTGCATGTGTTGCTGGACCACCACCATCACTTGTTGGATTGAGAATTTAGAGGTTTTCTTTTGTGCTTACAGTAGGATGTATCTGTGTGTAAATGATATTTTGGTAATTGACTTTTAGTTTCCAGAAATATTAAACTATTGAAACTATTTAGACTATTCAAGCACCCTTGACATTTGACAGTCAACATTTTCTGCATTATGACATTTGACTATCAAAAGACTTTTCATTCTCATCTGAAAACTCAATTTCCTCGGAAATCTCCATAATACAAGTCTGAGGTTTTTTATTGTTGTTTTTGGGTTTTTGGTTGGTTGGTTGGTTGATTGGTTTGTTTCAGGATGGGTTGTTTTGAATTGTCTTTAAGGAAACAGGGTAAAGAGGTTTTTAATTTCAATTCTTTCCTAACTTATTTCAGTGAACTGTAAGGTACATGCAGAATTCAAGGCCGTCCAGTGTCTGTACTCCAAACTATCAGTCTTTTTATTCACTGGCAGTAATTTCTACTCAAATAATACACAGGGAATACGTGCAGCATGTGTGAAGACATGCAGAAAAACATGCAGACTACACTGCTTCCCTAATTGAGACAGGTATCCTGACTATCATATAGGTGTCCTTATCAGCTGCATATTTCAGGCTTGGTAAGGATCAAAACTCTTCTAGGTCATAAGGAAGGACTGTGGAGTAAAAGAGACTCAGCATTGTTATGCAGCTCTTTACTCGGCTCCTCTTGCAACTATGGCAGAACTTTCAAGCAGTGCTTACTGGACAACTGAGTAGGGGGAAATCCTGATTTTATTTCCAGTTTATACAGTAAATACAGTATTTTTTAAAAAGACATTGTTTCTTTGTTTGGTGTTGAGTCTACATAGGGTGTGTAACTGGTGGTGTGTTGTGACTCTTGTCAAATAACATATTGGTCTCAGTTCACCTCCAAAACCGTGTTCAGGTGAGGTTTAACACAATCTAGAGAAAAAAATTGGGGCTTGGATACCATTGAATCAGGCACCTACTTCCCTTAGCACTGTAACATGGGCTTTCTGATAGCTCAGCCAACTGAGATGTGGATTTCAAGTGCACATGCTTTCTAAAAGCACACACATATGCTTTAAAACATAAGAATGGATTTGTTGACAGTCTACTTTTACACTAAAAACCTTCTAGTTGTGCATGCAGTAAGTTTAATGCAAGCAGTAATTTAAATATTTAATCTCTTCCTCATCTTCATCCAACTTTGAACTTTGGCTCCCTACTTACCTCAGAAAGACTCCTGGATCCTAAGAGGGTCATAAATGATAATGAGGGGGAAAATTAAAAAAAAAAAAAAAAAAGGACAAACATAAAATAATCCTACATTTACCAGTAAAAATATAGGTATGTTACTGTTGACATCACAAAGTTAGCAGGATAGGATCATAGGCAGAAAAAACAAATTCTCAAAAGGAAGACCCCAATTTTTACCAGTTTTCTTGTATCTGCAGGATTCAAAATGTCTTCTCATCAGACTGTAGCTCTATATAAACAAGGACTTCTTGTATACCTAGGCAAGTTCAGCGTCCCTTGACTGATCATTTTTTAACAAATATCTTTCTCTTTATTATTTTCTATTTTATTTATTTATTTTTTGTTTTAATAGAAATGGATCTGGTCAGACAAAAGTGATAAATATCCCAAAGCAGTGATGTATCCAAAGAATTGTTATCATGTTTCTGATGCGGTAGTGGGATTCTTGGTTGATTTGAGAGGCAGGTGGCTTTCAGCTAATATGTGAACACTGCAGAATAATAGGTACTGCTAAAAATCAGCAGTTTAATCCAAGCCCTATCAAAGAAGAAAGACTCCTAATAATTTCACTAGTTCTTTGATTGGATCTGAACCAAAGCTATTGCAGGATCAAGGTGGGAACTGAAGCTCAATTTTATGTTTTAAATTAGGTGCTTGCTGTGCTGTTACCTGAGAAAATTGAGTACATTCCTGATTTTGAGAAGATGTAAGGACATTCATATGAATACATATGTGGAAAATCTTTAAGGGCACATGACTGTGCACAACAGAGAATTTGAAACAATGAAAAAAAATCAACTGTCTTTCATTAGTGTTTTTTCTTAAGATGAGCATGTTAGGCCTAATAAAAGATTCTGTCACAGAACAAACCAACCAAACAAAAAACAACCAGAAAAAATACCTGATCTTTAAGGAGTCTTCCAACCCATGTCATTCCATGATTCTAAGATTCCCACAGGTAAATGACATAAGGCTCAGCTTCAACCTTGGGTCCAGTGTCATATAGCAGATGAAAATCTATTCAGTTTCTGTACACAGACATTCTTCTATCAAGAGCTGGCTGCAGAAAAATTAGTGGCATCAATTGCATAGAAAACGTGTAGCTCCTGGTTATTATAAAACACTTCACCCTGGAAAAAAATTTTGAGAAGCTGTCCGTTCTCCCATTAGTGTAATTTATAACAGCTGACATCAAGATACTCTGCATTGGACCTTATTCAAACATTTTAAAATCACTTCTCCTGCTTTAAACAAATAAACCCATGACATAATACGGTCAAAGGTCTTATGCTGCTCTTGTTCATTACAGCAGATCTTTTTAATCCACTGTGGATGAGCTTGCATTGACTTTAGAAATAACTTTCTGTCAACGGGGAAATTTTAAAATAGCAATGAAGTATAAAATCTTCATGAATTAAAAATAAAGAAAATGAGGTTTCAATCTCATCAGGTACACATGGGATACTGGAATTTATGAACAACACTATTGAGAATGCAAATAATTTTGAACTAGCTAATATTCAATTTTGCTGAAACATTACTTACAATTTAACAGGTAAGGACTGGACCATGTTTTATTTTTGTCTTCCCATTTTACCTATCTAGACAGCACTCTAAAGAGCAGTTGTCAGAGTGCAAGGGAAGAAAGACTTTCCTGTGAATAAGTTTTAACCTGAGAAAAGAAGCTGTCTTCAAGGCCTTCAACCACATCTGCATAAAGCAGGTGGAGGATATTTCTGCTTGCAATACTGCTATTTCTCTTCTGGCAAGGTAAGTGCTAGGAGAAAAAAAAAAAAACATACCAACAAGCAGCGAAAAAAACCAACAACAACAACAACAAGCTTAAAAAATGCAGCAAACTGTTTTCTGAAGTTTGAGGGTTAACACATATGCACCCACCAGCATAAAAACAAAATGGTAAAGGAGGTTGTCAGCACAGTCTTGAAAACAAATGCTTCCCCCTCACTATTCCAACACGAGATTTTTTTCACAGATTCATATCAGCTTTATTTCACTCTAAATTTGTTCACAGTTTGCACTTTTTATCATTTTTCTAGGAGAATTCTTAGTTTTCTCACTACATTAATTTGTTATGTATAACTTTTATAGAACTAGATTCTTTATCAGCTTTAATTTCTTCAAAGAAGTAAAAATTTTCTGGGCCTCCTGTTATTGATATAACTCTTTATTACCCTTTCTTGATTTCTCATAATTATAAAGGAAGTTCCAGCAAAGTCTTGTGTAAAAACTCTCTCACAAAGGCCTCAATTGAAATTTCCTTGAGTTGGGATTGCTTTCTCTCTCTTTTATCATAACATGGACTCACTCTGTGACCACATAATATAGCTAGGACTTTTCTCCTCATCTGTCATTTCCAGTGGGTCTCAGCTTACAGAGAAAAATTGCACTACTGCATAAATGATCTTGTGCTTCACACCAATACATTTTGTTCTATTTATATTACTAGTGGACTGCACACTTCAGACTGAGTCAAAAGGTCAGCCATTTCTTCCTTCTGCAAATTATCCATAAATATGTAAAGCAAAAGCCTATCTATCAGTTGACGTCATGGTCAGAATCCAGGTTCTGTTGCAAAAGGCACTATGTCATTGCACAGGTCCCTTCCTGGAGGAATAATGTTCAAGAAACTGCTCTATGAATATGCATGACAGCACATCACAAGATTACTTGCAACTAATTATTGCAAGTGCTTCTGTGGACAGCCACTATACAGGACTTTCCATTTGTGTGCTGTGATTAACCAAAATTTCCTAGTATTTTCAGCTCCTAAATATAATAATTTTCTCTCTGAAATAAAAATCTAAGGAGCACAAAATGTTTGAATTCTTCAAAGTTACTTTGAGCTATCCCCAGTTCAATATCTGCTTAGTAAATTCATACTTCTGATTCCAGATGTATATGGAGTCAGGACTGGAAAAGATCATGCAAAAAGCACTACAGTCTGAGTCCACAAATTCGAAGGAATAATGGTTGTTTAAAGAAAATTTTATTTCAGAAGAAAACTGTTCTTTTCTATTAGTGTATCCTTGAAAGAAGAATATGATATTAAGTGATACATTACTGGCTGAGAAAAAAAGGAAGGAAATAAAACCTCTGTTTTTGTGAAGAAATACCCTTTTTGTGATAGATGTTAAGATACAAAAGCAATAGCAATTCAAATTCCTTGGTGCTTTATCAAAGCCAAATCACAGCCCTGCTGTGTTTTTGCTTCACTTATAATCCATAAACCTTTGTTGGAGAAAAATTCCTTAATGAAAGGAAACCAGGCTGATGGAAGAGACAGCAAAGAAATACAGTCATTGAACTCTAATATGTATGCAATAAGCAATGTTTTGAGGAAGAAAGGTGGGCTAATAGACTATAGAATCATCCAGTTATTCCAAACTCTTCAATAAAAATACAAAATATTTCTTTTGGGTTCCTTTCTGGCAGTCAAAATGAGAAGAAAAACATACCAACATGAAATATTAACTTTCAACTCTATTCCAGGTATGTGGAAGTAAGGACTGAAATGTAGTGAGGGAAACCCTCTTAATTGTGAAGAGTCAGCATGGTTCAATATATTACTACTCATTCCAGAAAAAGTACTTTGAAACACATGGATCTGGTATTGGATCCAAACATCAGCCCAGCAATAAAGTGCCAGACACAAAGACATTAAGTTCTGCTCATTTAGATTCACTGAATTTGACATGTCAGAGCAGGAAACCCACCCTCAAAAACACATTTTTAGATCCATTTTACTAGCATGGAAACTTCTCTGGTTTTCCTTTTTACCTTGAAATTGGGCAGAAATGTGCTTAGTGATGTTTGACATGCCCCTGGTCCTCTCCAAAAGGATTCATTTCTAGGACTTTTACTAGAAATCTACAGCACATTTATTAAGTAGGAAATAGAAATCCATTGAAGTGCTTTCTGAGAGAGCAAGAGCAATGAGCCATTGCAATATCTAATTCACATAATACTGAGAGCAACTGCACAGGAAGAGTGAACTGTTGATGGTAAGTTATATGAGCTCATCATTGTCAAGGAAACCATTAAGGGAGCAAAACTTGAGACACAACTGGATTACTGAAATTTCTTGTACATCAGCATTAATAAAGTAACAGCAAATGAATTACACAATCACAAACAAATTGAATTCTATCAATTTTCTGTACTCTTTATTTGTGCTATATGTAGTGTCTTCTAGTAATAGAAAAGGATTTATTTACTTTCAAAGTATTCTTGGGTCAGGAATGTCCAAAATAATTTTTATATACCAGATTTAGATCCTGGAATTTGAAACAGTGGTGACTTTATAAAAAGCAGTGCAGTAAAGTTTACTTAAATAAAATTAATTTAAAGTTAGAGAAAATCCATTCCAGAGATGTTCACATATATTTTTAAATGAATACAATAAATTCCCATTTTTTGAAAAAAATATGGTCAGCAAAAACTTGTGTAAGTCATTAAAGACTTATGTAAGACCTGTTCCATCATCTTATGAGGAAAGCAATATTTTTCCTTTACAGCAGCAACTCCTTTAGATCCATACAAACATATGTTCCACCCAGCAAGGTAGTGCTAATTTAAAACTTTCCAAAAAAAAAAAAAAAATTCTGATCTGTTTATATAATATATCGGCACATATAGAGTGAGTCAGTGTAAATGTAATTATTTCTTCCTATGATCAAACATATCCTTTAAAACAACAGTCCTGAATATAAAGTCAGCTTCTTCAGTTGGTACACACCTCTCAGCATTTCTTCAAAAACTGACCCCTCCAACATTTTCCGTGGATGTATTTGTAGATGTTGTAGATGGATTTTCAATAGTCTTCCTCAAATTATTCTTTATATCTCATACATAAGATCACAGGAAAGAGGGAGACATAGGGAAGATGTTTGAAATACACTCGTAGTAGCAGCAACAATAGAAAACCAAATACACTGATTAAATACATCAATATTTAGAACTGGGAATTCACTTAGCAGTGACTGCTGTGCTTTAAAGCATTGATAACAGAAAGGTGAGGTTTAACAAATTCTGATTGAACTCCTCCCCTATCCATGCAGTTGGTTCTTGACCTAGGAGGACCTGAATCTATTATTTGATTATTTGATTGGTCTTAACATGGTTCATTATGCAACAATCGCACCATGCTCTCCTCAGGGACTGGTATGTGTTGGGATGGCTAAGGGTAGTAAGGTAGGTGGCTTTTGAAAAGGATAAGTTCTGGTAGATTGGCTAGGAGCAGAGATGACAAAGAGGTAAAGTTATGTTGTTTTTTTCTTTCTGAGATAAGGTTGAGGTAATGCTATGACTGGACTTAATGACGAGTGTACAGGCTTAGGCTAAATGTGTCAGGAAAGAAGCCTGGTTATCTAAGCCAAGGACACAGCATGTTTAAATGCTTTATAGCTTAGTTAAGCTGGTTTTATCTCTTCTCAGCTGCATATGCTAACCTCTCAGTGTCTGCAACTATTAACTTGTTGAATTAGAAGAGATACCAGCACAACATACTCCATAAATTATCTGAAGGAGTACTCAAAGAAAACCAGGTCAAAAAAAAAAAAGATCAGTTCTTTCAATCATGACAGGGATCTGAATGTTACATGACAAACACCTATGTGTATAAGTGCACATCCAGTTATTAAAAATTTCAAATGAAAAATGTTCTGGTTGGTGCATTGCCTGATAAGATTAGTAAAATGATGAAACTGACATTCATATGGCCATAGAGACGCTATCTGATTTGAAATTATAGGAATTATATTAAGAGAGCATATTCAAAACTATATAAGGCATCTGGAAAAAAAAAAAAAGTGCTCTCTTTAAACACCATGTCAAACATGTTTTACAGTCTTAAAGTAATATGCCTACCTGAGTGTATATAGAAGCTATTCTGACCTTAGGTTATCCATACCAGTGCAAAGAATGCATGTAAGTGCTTCATACTCTTCCTCCTTTTTTATGTTATCTTTAATCCTTTGCATCAAAATATGCACACAGTAACTTCAAAAGAACTTCGTTGTGAAGCCTTGCAACAATTAACATCAGGTCCTTCCTTTAACAAGTCATCAGCAGTGAGATATTACCTGCTCTGAGAAGTAACACTGTGACCTGAAAGCTTCAGTCCTGAAAGCATCTTGGCTGTAACACCTCAATCTACATAAACTATTTTTTATACACCTGGTTTGTTGATGCATTCCACCATCCCACTCATATGTAATTGCTGCTTTGAAGATGTTAAGGAAACAGACTTGATTTTGACAGTCATTTCCTGGGAGAGTGTGATTGTTAATCTCTTGCAAAAGACATTCTCATTATTTGAATAAATCATAATCTGTGGTTACTTTTCTCTTATCACTTTTCTTTTGACTTATGAATTCTCTTTTTCATTTCCTCTGAGCTCTCCTACTAATTGACAGGTGGTCCTGATGCGGTTCACTACAGCAACCTCTCTCAAGTTACTGGATGACTCTCCAGATGTTTAATTTCATCATTTTGATATGCTTCGGTGACTTTCTAGGCTACTTCTACCTAGCACTGGTACACTTACCTCTCTCTTCTGTTCTTTTCTCCCATTAGAATAAATGGCTTGGTGGTGGTCGTTGTTGTTGCTGTTGTCTCACAATTAAATTAATTCCCCTGGCATCAACTTCCTGATTTTAAAAAATGCATCAAAAAGTTAGTCATGGAAAGCCCTCAAATCTCATCTCTTTTCCATCTGAAACATGAACATCTTTGTGACATAGTGTAATATTATTATGTTTGATAGTACAAAAGCCAGCAATACATTGTCATCCCCACTGTGATTCAAGATCCTTTTCTTACAGACATGCAGAAAAAAATGCCTGGGATTTATGAATGCTATAATTGTTTCAAAATTTTGGGCTGAAAATGCATTTCATTTATTATCCCTGGGCACTGTAAATCTTTCTTTTGTTTGATATGTATGACACCTATCATGACAAAATGTTCAGATCTGTACCGTTTTGTCAAGGGAACATTTTACAGGCTTTGGATAAAGAGCATAATAATTGCTCTGCTACACCTGAAGACTCCGGTAAATTGTCTTATGCTGCCAGCTTTCCTGTATTACATTTTTCATGCCATAGATCTATGAATGAACCACAGCTTTTAAGATGACATTTATTTATTTAACACATTGCTGTGTATTTGACAGTCCTGAGCTAAATTGATTTGGTTCTAGTTCTATAATATGCTGGCTACCCTACCAGTCAAATATCTTCATTCAGCTAAAATTTAAACCTGCAAATGTTCATGATATAATCTATTTTATTTATCAGTTTTGAGTCATAAGAATTTTTAATCCTTCCTCTTCAACTGCATCCAGTGTTAAAACTCAAAATCATGGGTAGAAAATTTTTGTAAAATTCCACAGTATTTTAGAATTTGGATGCATATCCAAAAAACTTTGAGGGACCCCTTTCATAAAGCATTTCCAAAACTAAAAAGCCTACTTATGGAAAATTTCCTCATGAGATTTATGGACATGTTTACCTTTGAATTGTTCAGATAAGGTTCATGCTAACTTTTGAACTGAACATTCTGGGAGTCACCACTTCTAGCTCTTTTCCATCTCAAGGAACAACTACTTAGGGAGAAGCATCCATTTTAAATTAAAAACTATCTTAGTTATGAAGACAAAAAAGCTTTTGACAACAGAAAAGTATTTTCTTATTCTGCTAAGTGTACTTCAGTTGCTCTAAGAAGATGATTCAGGACTGTGTACTTAGTTAAGAACTACAGCAGTGTGTTTCAAGGTGTGTACTATGCCAAGATCCCAGCAGTCCATGATTCCCTCCTCCACTTTCTTCATGAGTTTAGAGCCTGTACCCATGTAGCTGTGCTTTCTCTCACTGTCGTATGTCAAAAGTCATCGAACAAAGACTCCTAGCGTGGTTTGTGTTGGAAGGGGCCTTAAAAACTCTCTAGTTCCAACCCCACTTCCATGGGTAGGGACACCTCCCACTAGACCAGGTTGCTCAGAGCTCCATCTAATCTAGCCTTGAACATTTCCAGGGGTAGGACGTCTCTTTGTAAAGAAATTCCTCTTAAAATGTAATCCAAATCTACGCCCTGTTAATTTAAAACCACTATTCCTTGTGCCCTTATGGCACTCTCCATCTCTTTTACAAGTCCCCCTTAGGTACTGGAAGGCTCCTCTAAGGTTTCCCCAGAGACTTCTCCATATTTATTGAACTGCCCCAGCTCTCTGTCTGTCTTTGTAAGAGAGGTACTTAAGCCCTGGGATCATCTTTTTGTCCCTCCTCTGGACCTGCTTCACCACACCAGATCCATGTTTCTCTGGTGCTAAGGATCCCAGAGCTGGGTGTAGAACTTCAGGTGGGGTCTCACGAGAGCAGAGTAGAGGGGGATAATCAACACCCTTGTCCTGCTCATCATGTCACGTAATCAACTACCTATTCCAGTATGTGTTTCAGGACACTGGTTCAGGGTGATAGCAAACAAAAAACCTCACTCCCAATAAAAAAAATTAAATGTTGAATAAAATTATTCCAATTTAATCATGAAGTGAATATCAGACATTGCAGAAAATCTTAGGTCTTATACTTTTTAAAATGCGATCTGATTTTTTTTTCTTGATATCAGAGACCATAAATTTGGGGGGGAAAAAAAAGTTCTAGTTATAGTGGTTCCCTGCTTGAAAGTGTGAAGTTCCACAAAGTAAATGAAGCTCAGCAAAAATAGGTACATGCCAAAAATGTAGGATCGAGAGCAGATATTTGGGAACCCCTGTAGTAAAAAAATTATGTATTTATTATAGGGTCCAAAATGGCTGAGTCTGTGTATCTAACTAAAATGACAAGCTGTTTTTGTGAGTGAAATTAAAGCCAATACTTAATGGTGAAATTATTTAAGACAGTTTTTCAAATGAAAAAGGTAAAAATTTTAAGCTTCATTTTTTTCTATTTTATCAGTCAAAAATAGTTCTTCGTCATAACAGTAGTGAGAGAAAATGAAGTGTGAAGTCACACTACAGTGTGAACTTTATCACGTACTATTCTGTGAAAAATAACATTTGGTTTCTTAAAGAAAACATAAATTTAAACAAAACAAGAAAAATAGGAGTCATCACATTCTGATTTTATTCCTGAACTGCAAATTTGAAAATGTCCTTAGTGAATTTGGGTGTTATAATGAAACCTTAGCATATCACTTGAATATACCTGCATGAGATGATCTCTGAAACAGACATTTGAAAATCTTGAGAGTCTTTTATGTCAGGGAAGAAAATTTTGAAATTTCCACTATGTATGTAAAGTACCTGTTTAAAGTACCTATTTAGTACTTATATGTAAATCTTATAAACATTACTGTAGAGGTTCCAGGGTTAAAATTATATCTATGCAAAGCACAGTGGCCAAAAAAACCCCAGGTGGAACATGTAAAGGAAGATTTATATATATATATTTATTTTATATATTACAAAATTTATATAACTCATGAAATTTATATAACTCTTTTATCTGTAATAACTTGTATATGTATCATGGCTGCATGAGTCTTAAGACTACCAGCACATTAAGTGTTTCACTTATTGTACTTTCATGTGATGACTTATTTAACATTTGGGAAGATTTGACTTTTTTCATTTCTCACATCTGAGTGAGAGCCCACCAAAAGCTAGTTTCATTCTAAGTTGCATTTTTAATAGAAGCTTAAAAACCACAGAATTTAAAGTTCTATAGTCTGCCTTATGGCAGTTTCATTAAATGGCAGCTGTTTTTCCTATAAAGATCAAGCCCTGGAAACAAAATCTATAAATGCAAGAAAATAAAACCAAATGGACTTACAGACAGCTTTTAAGTTAAAAGCAAGGGAAAGCATGTTTCATTCTTTCTAAATCAAATGATACACATCTAAGAATCTTACAGATTAATATACACCACAAAAAATACTTCAGTTCACAAGGATGAAAATTCAGAAAATTTAGACCTTTTTGTCTTAGTTTTGGTATCTACTGTATAGAATATTTACACTCGGCAATACATCTGTGCTCCTCTTATTTTCAATAAGAATTCAATTCATGTGGCCAACAAATTTTAAGGTACAGATTATCCCAAGATACACTTTTGGAGGAAGAGCTAAGCAAAGAAGGAGGCAAATAACTTGGAATAGCGATGACAGACAACAGTTTGTAGCAAAACTGCTGCATTGAAGAACACGGTCGTGTTTAACCTTCATGAAGAGATGTGTCATTTAATAATATGTTAATATATTAACTGAGAGAATGGCATGGAGCTGTGTTAGAGGAGGTTTAGGCTGGATATTAGGGAAAGGTTCTTCATCCAGGGGGTGGTTGGGTGCTGAAACAGGCTCCCCAGGTAAGTGGTCACAGCATCAGCCTGACAGAGCTCAAGAAGTGTTTGAACAATGCTCTCAAGCACATGGTGTGCCTCAGAGACTGTCCTGTGCAGGGGCAGGATGATCCTTGTGAATCTCTTCTAAGTCAGCATATTTTACAGTTCAATGTTCTATTTGACTTCATATATTGACTTCATATTTCTCACACATGCAAAACCTATTTAATAAATTTGTTAATTTGCCCTCTATGTCCAAATATTATTTTCTTCCAACTGGTGGCATTTAAGCAGCACAAGGTATCAAAAATGGCTAAAACTAGTTAATTGAGGATTCCTTAGTTAGGCCAAATATGTAATCTGGCATCTCATATATTATCTATGCCATTAATTTTGGCATAGGACACAAGAGGGCTCCTCATTTGGCAAGAGAACAGACTGCACTATAATAACTAACAGCATGAATGGTAGGACCCTATGTATGTCTGAAGCTGCTTTTAAATTTCTGTAAATTAAATAGCCCTGATTCTCTTAGACTGGGAAAGGCTAAATGTCAAAGACAACCGGGGGGCAGCTTACTCTGAAACAGGCCATTATTCTTTTCTGCTCTTTGCCTTCCTAAATGCAGAATACCTGTACTGTTGTATTTATGATTGATAATATCACATACTAACACAGATTCACCTCATTATACTTGCAATCCATCTTGTTCATGAGGTTATTTAATAAACTGTAGCCTCTTGGTAAGATAGCCATAATCAATGTTCATAAACTAATTTTTTTATTAGTTATAATTATATGAGGCCATATTTATTGGTGCTAGATTTACAGATAGCTCTATAATTGTTTTCAAAGACACAGACAGCTATAATACAATTAAGTGACAAAGGATTGATCCTTGCTGCATCGAATCAGTTGAAACTGATGGCACACAGAAAGTCGCAGAAAAACTCCATAGGCTTTAGGATTTAAGCCTGAACTAAAATCGGCTGTCCCCATTTTCCCCTGAATTCTTGTTTTACTCTGTATTTAATAAAAAAATCTTTAAAAGTTTAGAGTTACAATTTTTTCTTTAATACAACATAGACCCTTTAAAAAGCCATTGACTCAGTCTTGTCATTAGTTTGGATTTTTTGTTGGTGCTACAAAGCCGAAAGGCTGAAATGTTATCTAAAATTGTGAAAAATCTAACCCTTTATTTCAATGTGACAGATGTGCTTGCCTTGAGCACTAACAAGGCATGGCTAATTACTGATACAGTTGCAGAAAAGACACTCTGACAGTCATGATCTATGAGCAAATTTGTCTTCCAAGTGACAAGTCAACCAGAGGTTACAGAGGATCTTGGGCACTGGGTGGGTTATAAAAAAAATTTTGCACATTCATTTTTATGGCTGTAAGGGAAATATTTCACCTTCAACTCAGACGGTATCAGAGGTCTTTCCATTCTCATAATCCTTCCATTAAAGGCCCCAATATTTAGTTCTATATACTGGCAATAGGTCTATAATCAAAAAGATTTTTGAGCAATCATTTTTCCTAAGTTATTTCATGATGATTTTTGTGAGAGGGTATCTATTCTAGTGTTATCAACTAATGAATATTTAAATCATGCATCATAAAAAGTCCGCATTTTTTAAAAATTAAGATCTGTAAAAATGTTATACATAAATCTAAAGTGACTATTTGTAAAATATCTGAAGCTTTATATTTTCTTATCATTTCAAGTACAATGAAGATTTCTGAGAACTTGCATTTCAGTGGAAGCAAATAATAAACTGATGTTAATGCCAAAAAAGAATTCTATTACAAATTTAATTTTTAGCAATGATTACTGAAATGAAGTGAAAAACAGCATAAAAAATATTTCCATTATCTTTATTGGAAGATTAATAAAAGATAGATATCGAGAATATTACCTATCCTCATTTTCCAAGGATTTCAATCTTGAGATAAAAACATTCTAATTTTCTTACATCTGAAAAGAGTTCCAATAAGACCAAATAAATATACTGTTCTTTATCAAGTTGAAATAGTTATTTCTATTTATGATATATTTCTAATGGTCAAACAGTTTTCTCACTGCTACACTGGCAGGTGTAATTTCAGAACTGAAATATACTAGTAATTTGAAGAATTTTTCTAATCAGCATTTACTCTCCTGAAGTACACACATTACCTGTATTTATTTCACAGATATCACAAATCTCCTACAAAAGCTATCACAATGCCTTTGGGTGTAATAAGATTGAATCATTTGGGTCAGGTCCCAAATGGGATTAGGTTTCCTGGCATACAGCATTGCAGCCATTCAGTGTTAGGCAGTGAGCCCAGGTGTGTAATTCAGGGATTTCTTACATTCCCACATTCCATGTGCAATGAAAGAGAAAAACTGGCACTTCATAATGGGGCAAGAAATGTGACAAAAACTAGTTAAACCAGACAATATGAGCATCAAACCCCCAACATAATGAAACTTCGTTTCTCTTTTCTAATTTAAGTGCTTTTGTCTCACCAAGTTTCTGAGCTTAAAACAATTTCCTCCACATTTTTTGCTTAAACCACATTGACCATTTTCAATGATTTTTCTTACACTCAGTGAATGCAACAGGAAATGTTCATTTCAAAAATATAATTGCTTTCATGGATTTCAAATTCACTTCATACTTTTGATGTAGAGGTATGAACCACTAGGGAAAAAAACTGTTTGTTTATTCCCCTTTCATAAATCTTGTGTTAAGGGTTGCACAGAAATGCAGCTCCAGCTGGAGAAATGAAAGGTCCTTCTTCCTGAGTTTTGCAGCTTGCTGTAGGTCTTTCACATAAAAAATGGGAGTCCTCATTTTCAACCCAGAACATCAAACCCAGTTCTTCCCACCTAGGAATAATAATTGTAATCATTCTGATAAAGTTAAAATAATCTTTTATTTCAGTATTCCTCTAGTGAATATTTATTTTATTTTAAAGCATTATATTACATTAAAGAGTGTTTTATTTAAAAAGTATCATCTTTCATTTTCATATAATATGCTTTTCAATTGATACTTTATCCTGGGCTGAGTCCAAAAATAATAAAATTAGATTTTTTTTCTTCATTTTCAGATTTGCCTTTCTGCAAGAGTCCATTACAGCTCCAATTTATAGATCCAATAGCATTAGTGGAGTATAAGAAACATTCATACCAAGTCATACCCAGTAAGGGAAAATAACCAGGTGTATTGCGCGGTGTACTTCTGAACATTAGACAAATTCAAAACCCCTTCAAGTGGCAAGAAGTTTTCTCCACTTCTCTTCGTTCTCTGGGGAAACTAAGATGATACCTCTAGAGTGCTATCCCCAAGTGGTTTTTTTTTCATGCTTTGAAATGGAAAAACTAGCGAAAAAGTTCGTCTGCTTTAGTGAGATTTGCAGAGAAGTACTGTGGCAGTCTATAGACAATATGTACAGGAAGAAGTTAAAGGATATTCTTTGTAGGTAAAAAGAAAGGATGGGCATGAAAATGGCTTCAACAAAAGCCCTATTAAAGTGGGTATGACTGTTTCATCACCCCTGCCAACCTGACCATCTCCGCTGTGGCACAAGTGATCCCTAACATGTGGGGAATATACACTGCTGACACAATGCAAATGTTGTCATCTCTCCAAACAGGGAAAGTTACAATAAATTTTTATTAATTTTATTGACCTATTTTTTCATCCCCAAAACATTCTTTTAAAAATATGCATGCTTCTGCATTGCTGACATGAGAGAAAACCAAAAAAGCAAGCAACCCCCTCAGCCAGAATGAAGAACTAAGAGCTCTCTCTTTGCTCTTTACAGAGGCTAAGTGCGTGCACCATAATGTAAATAAAGTATATTAATATGCATTTTCATTTTATGCAAGGCTTTAACCAGGAAGATTTTGCTGATAATATTGATGCAATAACATCCTGCTGTTAAACATTCATTCCTGACTGAACTTCAATTCTCTATCCTGTCATCTGTGCCAACACGATGCTGGGGCCATGATGTAAATAGGACCAGTAAACTAATTCAGAATGAAAGTAATTCTTCACTTAATAGGAGCTATGATATGCTGCAGGTAAATCCAGAAGTGTAATGTTACTGTACTGCGTTATGTTCTGAGGAGAATTAAATAAAGGGCTAGCTGAAATATTGCTGTCAGCACAGCATCTGCTCGTTTGATCTTTTAGTCATAATAATAGTGCTAATTTACAGCATATCGAAGCAGACGTGGAAACTAACACACACAGTGCATCTTCTGAATATTCCCTATGAACTGCTCATGAGCAATCTGCAGGCCAAGAATTTATTCACTGAGGAAATAAATGAATATTTTCTAGGTAATGAATAAATCCACAAATTTTGCCATATGTTTGTGGACAACTGGTGAACAGAAAAAAAAGTTTGTGAAATTTAACCCAATAAATAATTCATTACAAATTGCTTGCCTAATCTAAATTTAAACCCACAGATTTAACTACCTCCAAGCTCGTTTTTATGAGTAGCACTAGCACCCAGTGCCTTCATTCATTATATACTTTGCCATCATCATTGGTTATCATCAAATGCCTTATATTGAGGCTGTAGAGGAAGAGAGCAATCCCTTCTGGTTAAAATGTTAAATCAAGCTACATTTCACCTCATAGTTTCAGCACTGAAATCATCACCTGCATTTGAATGACCAAGAGACTAAGACAGATCACAGGCATAGAATAATGCAGTGGGTTGGCTGCCACTTAATTTGCCTTGACCTCTGCTTTGTAACTTACCACTGCTGAATTTTAGAGGAAAAATTACTAGAGACAGACAACCTGGCAGAGTGAAAGTCAACATCATCATCTCTCTCCCCCACAGGTCAATAGTTCAGCATCATCATTCCGGAAGAACTAATCTCATTTCTGAAACCTATTTCTAAGTGTACAGTGGTTATCTAAAAGAGAATCTGGAGACCTTTTTTTAATGCTATCAAATGGAGGAAGTTAAAACAAAGCAAAACAGAAGAATATAAAAATGAACTTCCGCTGCCCTTTTATGTGGAGAGAAGTAGTATTTAAGATCAAATTTTTTTACTTGGAGTACAGAGATTTTTTGCATAATCCTTCCCAAGAAGATCTGCTCGAATGACTTATTTCACTTTATTGACCCAAGAGTTGCTTACATCTAATGAATAATGAAGAAAAATAAAGCTTCAGAAATAACAACTTGCTATGAACAGCATCCTGGCAAAGAATATAATGGCTGCCTCTGTAAATTATCCAGGAAACTAAGGTCTTAATTGCTTTCACAGGAAAGAACAGCAAAACAAAGTACAGTCTAGTGATACACTGTCTTACACAAAATTTTAATATAAACAACTTATAAAATAAACTTTCTTTCCAGCACAATTTACATTTTATCCATTTTCCCTGCATACTCCTTGCCCAAGTAATACTGTGGTTTTGAATGGTTGATGCAGATGCTAGTGTATGAGTTTTGATTGGTTTGATATGGTTCAAGTCCTGCTGTAGTCTCAAGAGAGAAAAGAGAGAGAAACATAAATACATACTGAGCAGTGAGACCTTTTTTGACTCCTCTTAGGATGACAGAAAAATTGGTACACTCAGAGCATAGCTGTAAAGATCCTATATTCAGACAAGCCAGAGAGTTCTAAAAAGGGTCATTTAAAGGGGATTATTATCTATAAAACTCATTTTATATTATTTCATTCATTAAATAAGTGAGAATCTGCAGATATCCTCAAGGTCAAAGGTGATTTTAGTACATAAATACATAAAGGATCATTATTTAACTTTTTTTTCAACTGCACTATAACTGTTTGAAATCTGCAAACTTCCAGTAAAGAGGATACAGCCCTAATCTTTGGTAACAAACACACTCATATAACATCTACTGACATCATTGCAGCTAGCAGTGGGGGGTTATTAAATACTATATCATAATATATAATATTATATATCTATTTTATATTATGTGAATATATAATAATATAATATGTCATA
>JAOTQP010000001.1:37192186-37206943 GCA_026413545.1 Cichladusa arquata
AACATCCCTATATTATCATTCTAATGTAAATCTACCTTCTTTCCTTTGAGATTTGGCTTCTTAGATTTTTTTCATTCAAAGTTGAAGAAATTTTGAAGAAATGCAGCAAGCGTTTCTGAATTAAATATTTACTGTAAGGTTTAATATGAATAGGTCTTGATAAATTCAATCTAATCTCTTTAAAAATACTCATTTCAAAAATTGAATGTAGATCTAGATTACCACCAGGGAAGTAACAGCACAAGGTACTCTGAAGATATTGCCCACAGATCACCACTAGAAATATGACTCAATACACATATCCTCAAAAAAACCCATTGAGATGTTTGACTGCTTTTTAAAAGGCCTCCATCTTCTATGGCCTTCTACCATACATTTAGATGATTATCAAATTTTAAAAAATTCACCTGTACATAAAGTTATCATATTTGTATATTTTGGTTAGGTGTGGTCGAGGATGTCAGTAGCCAAATGTACATTTCACACCCACAGGAAAAGACTCCAGAACAGCTGCCTTCTTGCCACTCACTTGGCAGCTACTGCAGCTTTTAAGAAATATCTCAAAGCATCAGTTTGTTCTTCAGCCCAGCTACTGACATTTTTGTATTACACTAGAGTAATTTCCAAATTAGTATGCCTCTAATCACTGCTGTAGTTAGAAAACTTTTAGAGCATATCTGAATGAGTAAGCAGCACAAGAGGATGTCACTCTCCTCTCCCAAATTGTGATTTTCAAGCTAATCTTAATTCCCATGTTTTGACTTAATGATTCTTGAAGGTTTGTAGTAAAATGGTGCCTTTTCTTCTTATAAATAAAGTTAGAATTTATTGCCAATGACTGATTTTTCTGCTTACAGTCTCTCCAGGAAATGTGCAATTATACTGCATTTTATCTGTTTTCTTTCTATTAAAAAAATGGTAGTTAAAGGAATAAAAATAGTGCAAAAGTAATTAAAGAAAAGCAAATAAAGCTGGCAAGCAGAAAAAGCAAAACTTCTAAGTCAGAGAGCTAAATAAGACAACGTAAGAAGAGGAGATGTAAAATTACAGGTAACAAGTCAATCTAAATTATTTAAAGTCAGACAAAAAACACATTTATTTCTTTCTGTCTTCCATATCATTATACTGATCTCAAAAACATAAGTCCTAATAGAAATTATCACCATAATTAAATTACATTTTGCTCATACAATAAAACAAGCATAAACTTTAAAAACATGTTTCCTAAATGTACTTAGCTTTTCAAAAATTCTTATTCAGAATTTTTGAGGAATATCTATAAGATGAGACCAAACAGACATATTAGTCAACCAAAATTTAGAGCAGCATTTTGATTTTTTGTACATATTATTTACCTCTTTCATGGCTCAAGACAATAAAATAAAATGGGTTACTTCCCTCTAAGGAAAAGGAGATCATACTAATTAATTATTTTAATTTTTTTTTCATTATTATGATGTATACCAACCAGATTTTTTCAATTTAGTTATACTATTATAATGGTATTTTATAGATAGGATTTTGATTATCCAAACATTTTTAATATGTAGAATGTATTTGTGGAATAACTAGGACATTACGAAGAAGTTGACATAAAGAGAGTAACAGGACAGACAAAGCCTATTTCTGATAATCAGATAGTGAGAGACAATTGCTGGCAAACTGGAAAATAAAGTCCAAGTATAAATGCATGTAGTATTACAAAACCAGAACTCCGAGCCAATGAAATTCAGCTCCTAACACTTGGAGGTAGGTCACATTTTAAATTTTGCTACATTAAGGTGCTTGCCATTTCTTATTTATTAAATGGTCACTTACACGTTTGGAAATTGATAGATCAGTTTTGGCAGGCTTTAGGGCATGAACACAGACTTGCTTTCCAGTTTACCCAGTGTAGCAGTTAATGGTAAGCCTCAGAAATCAGGACAAGTATATCTGATAATAAGAGTTAGTAGGTTCTGTGCCTTTTGTGTTTTCCTTTATTTCTCTAAAGCAGTCAATATAATATGTTATGGAAGTAAATTTCAGCTCTGATCAACAGTAATGGAGGTCAGGCTTTGGCAGTTATATAAATACAATGAGGTTAACTAGCCCATAAAAAATAAGTGCTGAAGTGTTCATTTTTCTGTGGGTTATACTGCTAGGTGGCTTGCTTCTCCTGTTATAACCATTTTATTACAAGTTTCCACAGCAAAGAAAATGCTAAGTGATTTCTGGAGAAGACATGAACAATAAAAGTCACGATAGTTTTATATGATAGATAATATTTCTGTATAACAGAATGACCCAAATAGAGTTCTATTAGGTATTTTTCTATAGTGAAAAAGTAGGAAATAGATCAGATGGAATGCTTCTGTATTTAGTAACCATTTTTTAAAATGACAGGTGGAATACTCCTTTCTTTCCTGATGATATACTTGATTTTGATATTACAATAGCTTTTGAAAATGTGATGAGGTTTGTTTGTTTGCTGTTTTGTTTTGTTTTTTGTTTGTTTCTGAAGACAAATAATAAAATAGAAGCCTGGGAATGAACTGATTATTAACTTCCATTTTCCACTGACCAATGACAGGATGCTAGAATTTGACCTTTTATTATTTTTTCATAAAATATGCAGTATTTCCTCATAACCTTACGCTAGACTTACTCTCTGCAGTTATTTCATTTCACTTAGAGTTATGCTGGGAATTTTCCCTGTTTTGTGTGAATGAAAAGTTTGTATGTGCACTAAACTTGTGGCAGCAGAACCTTTCCTTTGTGAGAGCCATTTAAATCTCCTTTATAGCCCTTATTATATAGGCATATCCCTTCAGCTTCCAAAACACACATTTCCAAGCCAAAAGTTACACACTTCAGTTAGCATATCTTTAGATGGTTTCTTCTGGAAAAAGGAGGGAAAATGAAACAGTATGTAAACTAATTTTACATTTCCCACTTTCAAAAGGAATAATTTTGACAGTAAACCTAATTTTCATTATATATGGGATCAGGTGTACAGTGTCTAGAGCATTTTGGAAATACACAATTCCAGATTTGTATGTATAGTCCTATCAATTAGCAGAATTGTTCATATGATTAATATTTAAGAGTTTTAAGGCATTGAAGTCTTTAAAGTGGTAAAATCTGGCACAGTTTTGAAATTAGCAGATTATTTAGCAAAGCATTTTGCCCTTTTGAATTCAGTCTCTGTTTTTCATAAACAGCTTAAGTAATCAGACTTTAAGGTTTTGAAGTTAAATGAATTTCAAGAGGAAGTGGTAACACTTACTATATCCTGCACATTTTACTGAATTTAGAGGAGGGTTTTATGGATCCAGTGGTCGCATCCATCTCTGTCATTGACCTTTCACCAGGCAGCTTAGCTATCTCAGCCTTTTTTGTCTTTCAACTCTTCAGTCCTTTTAGTCTGTAAAGCCTTCTAGAGGAGCACCTAGCTTTTATGGAGTGTGCAAGTGGATCCTCATGTGGTGGATCCCCATTGAGTAGCTGTGACCTCTGGCTGACGTCGTTTCACAGGTAGCAAACAAGAGACGTAACATCACAGGCTGGAGTTCTTCCATGCAGATTACAAGTCTCCCAAAAAGTTTCTTATATCTTTGCATAAAAACAATAGAAATTTTGTAAAGGCAGATAGTGATTTCTTCACAGAATAGTAGGAATATCACAATAGACTAAGTATTAAACAGGAATACTAAGCATATATATATGAAATGGGAGATAACCTCAGATAAAGTCATTATGATAAATAATGGCTGTTAATCTGAATCTATTTCTCTGCAGAGAATGCATTGATTTTCAAGCACTGAAATCAATGGGAACTTCTAGTTAAAAACTGATGGCACAGCCATGTTATCAATGGTTTACATTTATTCACTCTGCAGTCTCAGATTGTCACTTGTTTGTATTTTGGATTAGGTGTTGAGATTCTAGAATTGTAGCCCAAACTTGACCTTATGTGGGATAACGTTTTAAAAGTTTCATTTCAGGCAAGTTCTACTCAAAGTAACAACTACATAATCTGACTTAATACCATTCTCTCAATGGAAATTAATTACTCTATGATCACATACTGTATTACCCCCCTGAAGACCAGAATTTCTCAACTGGAATTTTTTGACTGAATGTGGTAGCTCTGGAGTTCTTTATTTAACAGTAGGTTACTGCTGTTTCATATGAAGGATCTTTTCAAGTAGTCTACTGCTTTGGGAGGGGGCTGCTCACTACCTAAAAATACTTGCCCATGTCTTTCAAAGACAGGAGGATCTGAAGGACTGATACACTGCTCTACATATTTCAACCTTCTTACTACACAAACCAAATCATTAAGGTACTCTTTCACCATATTTCAGCACACAGAACCTGACAGCAAGGTTGCATAAATGGAGAAGAATAGAAAAATGTTGCAAAGAAAATTAATGCCCTGAAACAGTACTTCAAAAACTTGAAATATTGTTTCAAATTTAAGCTGATTGCCTATTAGCTGTTCTTTGCATGTTAACTTAAACCTTTTCGTGAAGCTAATGAAAAAGACATAAAAGTGGAATATATGAACCACAGATCTGATTCAGGGTAGTTGTTTTTCTTCTGAAGTTCTAGGAAAGTTTTTGCGGTGTTTGTTTTTGTTGTTGTTTTTTTGATGGGGTTGTTGTTAGTAGTAGTAGTAGTTATTTCTAGCACTATCTGGTGCAACATATCTTTTTCTGATAACACAAGTTTTCAACAGAATAAATTGCAAGGATTGCCAGACATCTTTTTGTGTGATTATATGAAAGTCACACAGGTTAAAGTTAACTTGTTCATAACTCCTCAGCCTAGTAAAAAACAAACTTGGTCACCACAACCAAATAAAGAGTACTATATCAAAAGTATAAAATGTGTACGGTAGACTTTTATTTTAAACTCCCTAAAAGCAATGGTACAATACACAAGATAGACACATTTGGCTTATATTAAAATATAAATCAGCAGATAAACTGATTTAAGAAGAAAATAAATTTGCTTGGAAATTACTGAAGGAAGGAATAATTTAGTGCATTTTAAATTGTAACTCATTCTTGTGTTAATAAAATTCAGTCTAGAGCTCAAAGAAACACCAAAGAAATAATTCCTTTCTGTTCTTCTGCATCATTAATTTTATAGAAAAATATCTTGATTATTGGAAGTAATAATTACACAATGAGGTTTTATTAACTAATCAATAAGAACAAGGGAATTTTTAAAACAGATAAGATTGAAGAGCAAGTATATTTTTCTCCCTTCTCTAAGAATTGCTTGTCCTAGTTTTGAGCTTACTATATGTCTCTCATACTCACAAAAAAACCTCTCTTCATTGCTCTGCTAAGTCTGATTTGTAAAAGGCGGGGTGAAGAGTTCAAACAGGCATCTAAGCACACCCTGAACAAAATAGCTCTGATTCCTGTACTGTACATGAACAAACAAGAGATGCATCCCATCAGACTCTCGACAGATCTGTCATTGTTTACCATTAGCTCTGTCATCTTCGCATGCCTTGTCATTCTGTGCAGCAGGGCAAGGGTTGGCCCGCTGCCCAACTGCTGATGTGCAGAACTGACTATCTCCCAGCCTCGGTAGATGCTGCAGACAGCATAATTCCTGATGAAAGTGTGCTCCCTAGTGTTACAGTGCTACAAAGGCCAGGGAGCTAGAGTTAGGAAGGCAGAGAGGGGAAAAAAGATCTCCAAGCATGACTTTACCAGATCTTCTTGTTTCTGAAAGGCTTACTCTGTTCAGGGTATCTATGTTATCACACATTTAATTTTGAAAATAAAAACAGGTTCAGGAAACTTTCTCTTTTCTTTAATAATTGTAAGAACTATTTCATTGCTTATGACTCAGCAGCAACTTTTAGTCTGGCGTAATAAAGACTTCGAGCTTAAAACAAATTCAGTGGCACACCAGCAGCTGATTCTTAATACTCCTCAGTGTGAACAGTGACTTCCAATTTCCAGACACATTTTGATTATCAGCTTTCTTAAAACAAGGCTCAAAAAATTCAGGTGTACTGGTGGCTCAGCTGCTCCTATAATCAATTGCACCTGTTCTACATTACAGGATGAAAGTTTAAATATTATGTTTTTAACTCAAACTCCTGCAGGATGGTGTTATCCACATTCAACCCTTGTGCACTGAGCCTAGGGTGATGACAAGTTAAGCCATCCAACTTTCAGCCTTTAAACTTAAGCAAGATTAAAGACCAAGATTTAATTTGCCATCAAGGCTAATGCTGTATATAGTGGAGCGAGAGACAAATCTCTTAGGTGGTTGTCCATTTTAGCTGCATAAGAGACTCATTTTAGCCTGGAATACATTACCCTATCACCAGATTAAAATAGATGTTGAATTTTCACATGACCAAAGTCAAACAAGGTGAAATCTGCTGCAAGTACTAAGTCATAAAATTTTTATGTGGTAAAATGTGAACACATGTAAAATTTTATATTTTCTCATTTTTCACAGATGTACATTGCGGCACAAGTCGCCTCCACACTGGGGAATTAAACAACACAGTATTTAGTGATGTGAATGCACATAATGACAGAACTGCAGTGAGGTCATCCCAGAGGCACAGCACATAGATCTGAATCCAGGTCACCGAAGCCATAACTAGTCCCACAGTCCTCCATAGTCTTCTGCACAGGGACACAGTGACAAAGACAAAATGATAGCCTCGGCATAAGTAGAAGGAGAGCTCATTACGAAGAGGAAGTTTAAAGAGTTTTCTAAGAATACTGTTTTTGAAGAGCAAAACATATTGAATAAATCCTGCATTTAGGTAAGGGTTTAGAAAATAGTACCATCGCGAACTTCTTCCATCATATAATTAATATCTGGTTGAGCTTTACAGGCACAATCACTTCCTTAATCATCCAAAGGAAATTATTTGCCTCTACCAGAATAGTAGCAAGAAGGAAGCCTATATTTTTCAAATGCAGTTAAATGATTAATACTGGTATTCCTACTCATGGATAGTAAACAGGAAATTGCCCAAATGACTATAAGGACAATACCAAATACGTGATACAATGGTATTTTCTGGAATACTTTTCAAATTCTTACACAATCTTGGAAAACCTGAACATTAAATAATGACTGAAACTCAAATTTTCTGAGTTCTCTTATAAAAAGCCCACATTGTATTTGCTAATATATTCAAGCAAACATTTTAAGAGATCTGTTGACCATTACATGGGCTAGGGAGCTAAGTGTATCTTGGTAGCTATCAAAAATTGAACTGTCATAATGATTATGTATGTGATGGAGTGTATAGGAGCCGATATCTTAGGCTACTTTCCAACTAAATATTTATCTAGTCAGTAAATGTATGGGATATTTAAAATTATGTTCTTTTTTTGCTTCTTTTCTGATATTGCAGTCAGTTTTTGCAAGTAGCTGCCATCAACAAAGATTCCCATTTTATTTCATACAGGAAATATGAACAATGAAGAAAATATTGCCATAGACTTGCCTCTTCACATAATGCTAAATGTCAATATTTATTTCAATATTTAGCCACGTAAAAGTCTTAAAATTTTATAAATTTAAGTTTTTTAACATGGCTGCAAGAAACAAACTATAACTAGTGGCATGAGTTCATCACACCACTAATTATTTAAAGTTTAATATTATGTATGTACCTACATTTAGTTTGGTTTTTGCCTGTCCTACACATTCTACAAGGAAAGAGTTACAGTTTTAGTGAGTTGCTGTAGTCTACAGATCTGTTTCATTTTGATCAACTTGTCCTTATCTTTCTATTTTTCTGCCAACTGTGAAGTTCATCTAGTGTGTTATCATTCCCAAAAAGTATGAAGTCCTGTTGTATTTTAAAATTTATATCCTATAAAACTCTTATGAGTGATCCTTGGATTTTACCTCTTGGTAAAAAAATACTGAAAAGCTTTCTTCTAGCAATTGACTTCGTAACAAAGCTTAAAAATCACTTTGTTTCCTACCCATACATCTCCTAATAAGTTCTCTAAGGGTTCAGTCCAAATGAAACTCAGATCAGGATTTGGGTTCTGCAGTAGGCCTATACTTCTCTTTCCACTTAAGACTTGAAATAGCACAAATAAGGATAAAAAAGGAATACCTCTTGCGCCATGTAATTTAAAGGTAAAAACCCAAACCAACCACATAAAATTAAAAAAAAAACAAAAAAAAACAACAAAAAAACCAAAAACAAACAAACAAAAAGACAACTACATGTGGGAATTAATTTGATTAATGCAGGGCATAATATATATTTGAGGCAGGAAGAATTACCATTAGTCCACTATTTCAGTGGACAATATATTGTAGAAAGTACATAATAGTCAGCTGACACGATTAATAGACTGCTTTAACTGAAGCTATACTTATTTTTCATGATAAATGGCATGATGGTGGTATTATGGATAGATAGGAATTTTATGTACATTTAATTTTACTATAGTAATGATGTGGAGTATTGTCTTTGGTGCAGGTTTGTTATGTAATCCTCAAACAATTCATACTAAAGATTAACAAACAGAATCAAATTTACTCGCTATTCCTCAGCAAGAGTCACATACTTTTGGGTAACCTTTTCTTTTCCACTAGTTGCCTTTTTTTTTATTCCATACCCTTCAGCTACTAGGTAGGTAGCCTTAAGTGCAAAGCCATTTTTAATGCAAAAATCAGGCATTTATACCAAAATGTAGATGCAAAATTCATCTCAAAGGCAGAATGGAAAGAATGTGTGAAACTTCCTGGAAAGTGGGAGGTACTATCTGAATTAAAAAGTATTTTTGTCTGTAGTCATCATGATCTGTGGCACTGCTGTAGAGTGGAGCTAGAGGAACAAAGGGACAATTTTAACTTTTCACTTTTTGTCACTTGCACTTTACAGAGATGAGCATAATTTTCAGAATGGAGTCCTATATATAAAGACTTTCCAGAGGTTCTATAAGAAAACTTTCATCAATTCAGATTTGCTGTTAGGAAAGGTCCTTGTTTCAGAGCATTCTCTATTGAATTTTAAAAAAATCTATTTTCCACTGGCAAAGAAACTTAAATTAATATTTCTTACTGAAAAGAAAATTAGGATTATAAGGTTCAGAAAAGTCCAAGGTATTTTTTACGGGTGTAGGTTTGGGCCCTCCCGATTCTGAAGATTTCTTCCCCCCAGTTTTGAAATAAATATGCAAATACCCAAAAGAAGTTCGTAGCCAGGTAAAGGTCAACTTCTTTTCACAGGCAACTAGGGCAGGATGAGAGCACCAAGATAGGTTTGGGTTGGAAATAAGAAGGAATTTCTGCAGACAAAGTGATTAAACATTGGAATGGCCTGCCCAGGGAGTGGTGGAATCCCTGTCCCTGGAGGTGTCTAGGGACAGACTGGACATGGCACTTAGTGCCGTGGTCTAGCTGACATGGTTCAGTCATAGGTTGAACTTGATGATCTCGGAGTTCTTTTCAGGCCTAATTGTTTGATTCTCTGATTCTGTAATACTCTTCAAAATGATATTTCTTCATCTATGGGCAGACAGCAGTAAAGGTTCCATCCTAGTTAACAGCTCAAAACCATTCCTTATTCACAGCATGAATCTTATTTAACTTCTGTGTCATTTTTACCCACACTTAAAAGAGAAAAAAAGTAGTTGGTTTTAAGGAGAACTGGTTATATAACTCTGTCCCTACATGTCCAGTCTGATGTATAGAGACTACAAATGGCTCTGAAGTTTGAATCTGTTTCTAAACTTTCAAATTCTGACCTCTTCTCTGGGAGTTTACAAGACTTTCTAGAACAGAAAACTTACACCTAAACTATTCTGGAGGGAGAGGGACATCTGTTTTTCCCATATCTTGTTTCCACTTGTTGGTGGGACAGCACAAATATGGTGTGGAACCATATATAAATTTCCCAAATTGGAAATGCATTTACCTCTGTGCACTTCCTGATGCTAGGCAAGAGCAGGACTTTGAAGACAAAAAGGGTTTGATTTCCTGTAGTAAATGAGGATTCACAGCTTATAATATTGTGACTCCTCCTTTTTATTCTTTCTAAGGTTGTTTTGCTCCATGTTAATGCCTGGCCCTTGCCAGATGAAATGTCATTTAATGAATTAGATTAAACAGTGCTGTCATCACAATCAGCATCAGCAGTTCTGTTTGACCTCTGGTTTTATAATGGTTCAATCTCCCTCAGTAATTTAAGGTCAGATAAAATTTTAATATTTTTGACATTTAGAATTATAAGCATATGTTTAGGACACAGACAACCAGAAGAAAAATACTGAAACCTATTCAAAGGCTTTGCAAAGAAAACGTTTCTCTTTTCTCCACTTGTAACCATTACTAAAACCACAAAAAAACCCAAATGAACCAACCAAACGAAACTTTCTACAGGTAGTTACTGTTAAGTAAATTTGTTTTTTGTCAAGAAATACTTTTTAGGGAAAAATGTAGGAGAAAAACAACTGAAAAATAAAGGAGTGGAAAAAAAGGACTAGAGGAGCTAAAGAGACATGAAGAATAAGAAGGAAAAACTAACCTTAACCATCATGAAAATCTTTCTGACCATGAAATTTAAAAAAAAAAAACGAAAATAAAGCAGTAAAATAATGAAAAAAATTCATTATTTAGGATGAGAAAAGGGACAAAGACCTAACTATTCCTATAAAAATTCAGGCAGGATTTAACTGGCTATCAATCCATCTTTACATCTTAATACCTAGAGGTCTTTTACAGCTATAAGTGCAGATGTCTATTCAGCATAGAATTTTTTTCTGATCAAATGATCATTCACATAGTTTTGAAAATCAATAACATTTAAGATTTACCTTATGAATGACAAAAAAGGCCATCAAATCAAAGCTAAATTAGAGGGACCCTCCACTGACAGAACATACTATTTAAATGGAAGATAAAGCTACTATTTATCAAAATCAGGCCTCTGTGGCTGAAGACTGTATGGCAGAACAGTTTTCACAGAGCATTGTTCCCTGGATGCAACACTTTAGGTCCATCCCTGAACATGAGAGATCCCAGCAGTGACCTTTCTACACACTCCAAACTTTTTTTTTCCATGAGGCTACATCTGAAGGCTGAATTTTAGCCGCCCAGAAAAGGAAGAGCAATAATGAGGATCAGATAACAGTGTGCTGGACTTGGATGAAACAGACAGCCAACATGCAGACAACTCTCAAGCCCTTCTGAAGGTTGGACACAGCATATATGAATCCATGGTTCTGAGTACACCAACCATCACTCTGCCACAGAGATGAAATCTCAAAATGTCAGGACTCAGAATCTGCAACCATGAGGTTTAAAGTTGTTCTGTACAGGGGAAAAGAATGTGTTTATTGCTCAGAAATGGAATATATATGAGCACATATAGAAGCCAATATAGAGAATATAAGTTTTGCTGAAAGGATTCAAAACTTTTCAAGTGAAATCCAGATACTTTGATATTTTGATGCAAAAATTGAGGCTTGTTTTCCACTGAGGTTTTGCAGTATCAGTTCACTCAGCTCGAGTTTCCTTGTAACCTCCTGGTTTTACTTATAACAGACTATTAAATATTTTCTTTTGGTAAGGAACATTTTTAACTTGGTTTCTGCCCAAGTAGGAATGACATTGGAAAATCTGAGCAAGGTCCAGACATATGTTTGAATTAGATTGAAGGGGTGGGGGAAGGAGGGCAGTAGACTTTTTCATTAACAAACTTATTTTTAAATTACAGTCTTTGAACTGGAAAATGCTTTTGTATTTTTGCTGAATAGTGTTTTCTTGTCTAATGAAGCATTTATAGGATTAAAAAAAAAATTGAACCAAAGTACAAAACAAATAAACAAACCAGGAAAACCTATCAAAAAACCCTTAACACACACATACACACACAAAAGCTTGACTGAACTCATTCTTGTATTACAATACACATACACACACCCCACTGTATATACTAAGGAATGATTCTACAAATCTTCCACTGTGCCAGATAACTCTGAAGCCAGTCAATGGGCAGAGACAGGGGTGAATGTCTCCAAACCTGAATCATTGCTGAGGAAGCAGAAGCATGTCAGCACACCTTTGCCAAAGCACAGTGGCGCCATATGTTACAGAAACTTGTCCCTCTACTGAGCTGTGCTAAATAATGTTCCACAGGGCAGAGAAACTACAATTTAAAGTGGAACATTTTATTGAGGAAATTGAGGGAAGTATTTTAGGTGGCAGAGAGTGGGAAGAAGAGAAATTCCTTCTGAAGGTATTACAGGAAACCTGGACTAAGTACATTGTCAGTGTAAAAAGCATGTCTCTGATTTTCACAAAAACTGAGTTTTACTAGCTCATGTGAATTTGCCCATCAAAGTTAGATGCAATACATCAAAATGCATGGCTCTGGACAAAATGTATCCTGGAGACAATGACTAAAAGAAACGACAAGGCTATAAGTGAGTAGACAAAACCACTTTTGAAAAGCAGTAGCTCTGTAAAGGGTGTTTAGAGATATACAGATTTCATGTGGCTATTTAAATAATACCAGCTAGTGATACAGGATCTCCATTTGCATCTGAAACTGATCTAGTTTGGATCATTTATTTAAAGCACTATTCATTATTGTGGTTCAGAGGGGAAGAAACTAACTCATCTGTACCTTCAGAGAATAAAGGTCATTACAAAAATATGAAGTGCATGCAACATAATGAGAGGAAAATTATAAACTGAATAAGGAAGATAAGGATTAACATTTAGAAATATCATAGAATCATAAGTCAAGGATAGAAATGCATGCAATGGGAACTTCCATTAACTATTTATTTGCTTTGTAGGATTGGTCCTTCAGCACACATACATGCTTGCTGTCACTCGTGCACAGTTACTAGTTGGTGTAAGAGGGCAATTAAATTAGTTCACCGCTTAGTAGGTCATGACCTAAGATAACTTCAATTGTTGTGTTCTGAGATTAGCAACTTTGTTATTTTTAAACCCATTCTCTAGCATCAGAACCTGCAAAGGTTTTCTTGCAAAGCAAATTGAATCTTTTTGGCTTTTAGAGAAAAAACTAAGTAATGAATATGAAGAGTACAGAACACGTCTCAATGCATATCTGCTGACAGAAGTGGGTTTTACTTATCTTGGTTTACCCCTCAAAATAAAAATTTTAAAAAAATCCCGAGGTGGAAAGAGATAACAAATTATTCTCTACAGAGAAAAAATATTTTTCTCACCAAATTAAAATATAATAAATTTATTTCATTCCTAAACAATCTTTCTGATCACTAAGTCTATCCAAGGAGAGAAGTAGAAAAAGCCTCCTTCTATAAATCCATTGTATCCATATAGAACTGTGACAGCAGAGAATGAAGCCATTTACTGAGTTTTCATTTCGGTAACAGTTTTTCTCTACATTGCTGGAAGTCACTCCTCATTTTAACACCATCATTTGCAATTTAAAACTGTGCAATTTATCAAGAAATTGTACTAATAAGATTAAATCTTTTCTGCTGGCTTTGGGTAGAATTCATTACATAAAATGAATTCTATCCAAAACCACTATCTAGACCACTGTTTGTAAATAGCTTAATTTTCCTGTCTTTATCAGGACAGCCCTTCAGTTTTCCTTAGGCAATAGCAGTCGTTTTCTGCAAGTGGCAAGATACATCTGAAAGCCTCAGTAATATATTTGGGGTTTGGTTTATAGCTTCAAGAGAGACAGTAAAAAAAAAAAAGGAAGAAACTAATGCATTGTCTTCAGTCAAGCAGGAGTGTTTTCCTATTCTGACTTTGCAATTCCCTCATGAAATAATTTTGAAATATTTCACACATTCTTCTTTTACCCTTATGGTTTCTAAATTGTTGTGGGAAATTTTGGTTTTCCCCACTCTCCTGTAGAAGTAGTTCTACTACTGTTTTTGATCCTAAAAGTCACTTTAATGTTGGACTGTTGATTTTGGGGATCAAACTGAAGGCAGAGTCTTTAGTGACACATCCTGCATAATGACTGACCAGAAATAAAAAATGAATAAACTCAGTCTACAAGTCCAGCTGTCTTCCCAGGAAATCAGGAAGAATACTTGAGGTGCAGCACGACTTTTCTCAGCTTGGGATCCAAACCAAAAGCGAGCATATTGCCAACTTAGCTGTTCAGAGACAGCTGGCAATAACCTTGCTAATAGTGTATGTTGAAAATAAAGACAAATAAAATGTAAAAAAAATGTACCTAAATTTCAATATTTAGGAAAAAAGTTAAATCTAGAAAATGTGTATCAGCTTTAAGGGAAGGGTTAATGTTTCCAGTATGTCTTTGAAAATCAACTATCAGTCACGATAAGGAGTATGTGTTGTCTGGACTTAAACTGAAAAGCTGGCCAGCCCTGTATTTTATTTTCCACCACTGTTCATGACTTACTGAAAGAACTTGCAAAAGTCATCTTGCCAATCTGTTTCTATTCCCTAAAGACCAAAGCAAAGCTAATGCATTTACCTTTATCCAGGACTTCATAACTCTTAGATGTACTTAACCCTCTGTGTGATACTAGCAGATACCACTATTTTCAGTTATTTTGGATCAGATTCTGTCATCAGGTCTACTCACATTAATTCACATCATCATTTTGTTTTGTTTTTATATTCAAGTGTGTGTAAATAGGAATTGAATTTGCAACACATTATTTTAAACAGAATTTTTTTAGAATGGGAAGAAAGGGAAAGGGAAAGGGAAAGAAGGGAAAGGGAAAGGGAAAGGGAAAGGGAAAGGGAAAGGGAAAGGGAAAGGGA
>JAOTQP010000001.1:37211753-37229056 GCA_026413545.1 Cichladusa arquata
TACTATTCATATATATATATATATATATATATATATAAAATGAAATATTTAAACATAATCTTCATAGGTTAACTCCTCTGAATATAGATCTTCCACATGAGAAGTTTTGTCATTCTGAGTGATTTGTCCAAAGGTAGAAAGGTAGCTGCAAGAAATTTCTTTTATGAATGTGTGTCTGTAATCATGCCTCAAACTCAAATTTACTCTAATACTTTATGATTGGTGCCCCAGATTAGAGCAAAAACCTATTTAGCCCAATGCTTTGTCTTTGATACTGGTCAGTGGTAACTTCAGAGGAAAAAGTTATTTAAAACAGAGAAAATACACTTTCCATCTGTGCCTTCCTGATTTCTGGGAGTCAATGTTACAAGTACATCCTGAACTTGAGGCTGCAACTATAGGAAGTCCACAACAGGACTTTCTTCCAAGCCCTCACTGTCCTGGTTTTGGTTTATGTCTTCCACATAACACCATGAAAAAATGGAAGAAGTTTCTACATTCCATTTGTGACTTTTTAGATCTCAGCCACATCTTCTTTATTTAGCCTCTCCTTGGTAGCTGTCCCACTATTCTGACTGACCTCACAGCCCTTTTGGGTCCCACTCCACCCTTGTACCATCAAAAGAGGGTGCAGCATTTACACTGTGACAGTTCCAGAGGCTTATACAATGGCAGAGTCACGTCTTTCATCTTCTTCTTTATTATCTTTCTGATACTTTCAACATTCTATTTGTTCTTTAAATTGCTATTCAGCACCAGGCTGACATTTAGAAAACTGTACACAATTTCCTTGTGGAATACTGAAAGCTAATTTAGAGCCAATCACTTTGTGTGTATAATTAGAATGCATTTGGTATTTTTCCCCCCTGAAAATTATTTTGTATTTATCAACAATGAATTTCATTTACCACTTTATTGTCATGAGAGTCATCTGTGGTATTTTGCAGTCAATTTTAGTTTTAACTATGTGAATAATTTTTTATTACTAACAAAGCTTGACATCTCATTATTCATTCTGTTTCCCAATAATTTATGAATATGTTTAACAGCAGAAAACCCTGGTAAATAAAATACTAATTTTATTTGCTGTAAAGTTTCCAGTAATGAGAGGCAAGAGCCAACTCAGACCAATCCTTCCTCTCTAAAATTAGGATTCCTTTTTTCCACAGTGTGCACCACATTACATTTATCAGCACTGAATTTCTCTTTTTCTAATAGTGTCCAGTCACACAGTACTGTACTGTCCTTTGCCATTCTTCAATCATCTTTCACCTTTGCTGCTGTTAATAACTCAGTATTTATCAGGGAGCTGTGTCCTTTGCTATTGACCCTCTCTCCAGGTCAGCTACAAGCCTTCCAAACAGCACAGGCTGCAGCGTGGGTCACTGTGGCACTACAGGGTTTGACCTCAGTGCAAAACCACTGTTTACCCCCATTTTGTTTCCAATGTTTATCCATTTATTCATCCAAAGGAAGACCTTCCTCATTATCTCACGGCAGATGATTTTCTATCTTATCCTTCTGGTGAAGGATATTGTTGAAAGCCTTTGGAAACTATATAACATGAATGCCCCTGTTCCACAGTTGCTGCATCCAGGACACTGAAATTTTCACTGCTGCTTTTAATAACCTTTCCAGCTTTGATGCAGTTTTCTTTCTTAAAATTAAATATTACTGTGAAAGATTCTGAAGGGACATTTTAATCTTTCAAGAATATTAAAATTTATGTAATTTTCTATTTCAAACAGGCTTTGCTCAATGTGGCTGAATGTGCAGCTCAGGATTAAATTAAGAGATGTTTCTTTTCTTGTGAACTTTTTAATTAATAATGCCAATAAGCAGGTATGTATGTTATTTAATTGATTATTTCCTACATTGTTACTTACCAGGATATTATCCAGTTTACATGGAGGTAACTGGATTCTCTCTTTACAGCTGTACTTTTGCTTTGAGATGTTGGATTTTACATTAACACTTCATTTGCAACCTTCTTGATTGAGTAGTTGATAGTACTATTAATACTCTGCCTGGTCAAACCTTCAGGTGCGGGGAGAGTCTGGTGTTCAAACTCACAAAGTATTTACCTTTTTTCACCTCTTTAATGTGCAATCTCATGGCTCCATATAACAGCTTTTCTCTCATTTTAGTACCATTTGTGTCCTGCTATTTCAGTATTTTGCTGACTCTGATGCTGTTTCTGAGATGTGTTCTGTGTCATATCTCTCATAATCGTAAATGTTTCTACTTCATTAATTTGTATCCAGCTTTGCATAGAGGTAGGCAAACAGTTCACTTCCATCTCTATGTTTCCTTTGTAATTCTCTGCTGAAATGGAACTCTGTTACATTTTCTGTCGCTTGAGGAGATAGAGCAGCTCTGGTATCCAGCCAGGGTCAACTCACCACAAAATCAAATCCATATTTGATATAATGAAAAAAGTACATATGAAGGACAAATACATTAAAAAACCCAATATACTTTATTCTATTTTGAGGGGAAATTTTCTTCTGTTTCCCCTTTACCCTTCCTACTACATTACACAAAGGGAGGAAGCAACTCTCTCTTCTCAAAAATAAATTTTGAAGATTCATAAAAACTCAAACTCAAAAATAAGAATATATTTTTTACCATTTTTTTGGAAAAGGATAAAGGTACATATAATTTGTGTTATTCAAATTATTTCCTGCCATTATTTTTTCTTTTTTTCTGTTGTCTTCCTGCCTGCCAGTCAATATATAAGCACCTTCAGGCCTACAGCTGAAATCAACATCTGGGTGAGACCTCTGACTCTGGTGCCAACCATTTGTCAGCTGATCTGAGGTTGTTGGCCATCACAAGTTGCCTTAGCCTAGGGCAAATTCTAACCTAACATGGCTTAGTAGGGCTGTTGTAGCAGTGACACTGTGGTGGGATTTCATTAGACTCAATTGCAATAAATTGATATATTCTCTTAAAATTTCTAAGGCTTTTTTTTCTTTTAAGAGGCTTCTTCCCCATATAATTCTGTGTGGCAAACCCTATTTTTTCTCTGAAGAGTTATATAAGGAAAAGAAGCCAAAAATGCTATCTTTGCATCTAGTGGATGTTTGGAGATTTATTTTGGGGGATTTTTTAATATATGAATTCTGCAGGATATACCTGTTAACTCACATGAAATTTTGTAGACATTTCTTCCCTAGGACTTCATCTTTCAAATTTTGCTGTGGTGTGCAGCCTTGGGTTGCATGAGAAACACAAAATAATTTTGTTCTTATGAACCTGATTAAAGGCATAGTCAAGTGCTAACACAAATCTTACAATTACAGTTTGTTAAGTACAATTGACAAAGATGTTACCTAATTTAATATTAATATAGAAGGCAAAGGCTTAAGAAACCAGTGTTATCACTTGAAAACAAAAATTATCCAGTGAGAAACAGGATGTTTTAAAAATAGGATATGTAACAACATTAAAATAAGGATATTTGAATACACTACCTGAAAAATACAAGTAGTAATTCTGGCACTAAATAGAAAGTTGATACATTTTTCAGTAACACATGGTCTGGAGATCTAGGATCAGTTTCTTCTGTCTCACATGATAAGTAATTGATCTCATCTTCTAAGAGAAGAATCCAGTCAGCCTGCTAGAGCATGTTTTGTGATCATGTTCTTTCAGTCTCAAATGTAAGTATTATATCACTGTGCATTAAGAAATACAAATAATGACATGGTCTGCTACTTTGGACCTACAGTTCCTTCTTACTCTGAAACCAGCAAAGAGCATATCTAAACTTAGCTCTTGCCCCTCCCAAGAGAGAACTTTAACCACAGGAATATCATAAATTTGGCATCAGTTCCTTAGTATCTCTCAAAACAGAGCTTTTCTTCATGTAATTTTTTAAAGTACTTATTAGATCAATGAGGCAATTACTCTACATCTTAATGCTTATGACAGTCACTTTCAGGATGATTCCAATATCTTGCTTTGATATTAAAATAATTTACACAGAAATAATTCTAAGCAAAATTTCTACCCCAAACCCCCCATTTCTTTTGCTTTTTTGCGCTAATGGATAGTTTTTCGTTCATCCTGGTGCACAATGAGTGCTCCAGGTAGAAAGATTTTCAGATATGGGATCGTGTTATCTACATCTATCTCTATCTCTATATCTATATACAAGCAAGTTTTCATGGATGGGCTGCTAAATAGAGAGCCACTACAGTCTGTTATTTAAGCCTTAACTTTATTTTTTGAGCCTTACTTCTAAGGGCCTGAAACAAAAATGGTTCTACAAAGTGATGCAGCAAATTGAAACATATTTTTTTTTCATTTCAGGTGAATCCTCTTGATGAAAATGGCCCAAAGCAGAAAAAGTTCGAATTTCCTCAACAGTGAATGTTCAATGATAAAATATTCATCCAGTTTCAGTGAGGAAACACGAAGTATGCATAATTGCTTTGCTCTGCTGACCTCCTCTTCCATGGGCCCTGCAACACAAATCTATGTAAGCACTTTATCCTGGGATTCCCTGGGCAGGGCTAGACTGGACTGAGTTGGGCTGTCTTATAAAAATTGTTCAAGTCCTCATAGAGTAGAACTTCTGCAGCCCTGGGCTGCATTAATACTTCCTTGTCTGTTTGATGGTCCTGGTGGAAAAATGACCTGAATTTTCTTTGCTCTGCCTCTAGGCAACCCAACTCTGACTTGGCTTTCATGTTTATCAAGTGGTATCAGCAGTCCTGAGAGGAAAGAATATGTCATGTAGGCAACTGTCTATCTCATCCAGAGAAGACATAATAAAACTCATCATAATTTTTAGGCATCAATCTCCAGAGTATGCAATTGCCCATAGGCAGTAATTTAAAGTAAATGAAGTGACTCCTTTTTTTAGAGCATGAATTGCTGGTAGATGCTAGATACATCAGTAGATCAGTCAGTAAAAAATCAAAAGTGAATTACCTAATCAATATTAGTTGAAAGAGAGGTGTGTATTTGAAATTTCAACTCAAGCTTTGACCTTTTAAAAAAATCTTTGAATAATTCCTAATTTAAGATCTGCAAAAGTCCTTCTTGCAAGCAGAGATGATCAACAAATAAACCTGAAAATTTAGGTTCAGCAAGACAAAAACTATTTCCTAAAATAGCCATGAAAAAGAGAAAACTAGGACATTTTCTTTACTGAGGTCACTTTCTTCTCTGCAGCTGTCTGTTTCTAAAAATAATTATATTCTCAGCATAATCAAAGGGTTTCAGAATTAACACTGAGTTTTGTGGACTATGAAGACACACTGCCAAAAAGGTCTGGAGAGAGGAACTTCCAATGCTGGCAAAAACGTACTTGTGAGATTTATGGATTACAAGGAGAGCATGTAAATGCATAATCATACTTACTGCGTCTCTATTCTACCAGCCAAGACACTACGAAAGTAATCTCATTAGGTTTAAATTGACTACACATTGCTTTGGCAATATTTGTAAAACTCTATGGTTTGGTAATTAAGGAAATGGAGGAAGCGGGTTAATAAACTCTCTAGTTTCAATTGAATGTAATTTTAATTATAAGGCAATAGTCATACTTTTAGGAAAATAAATATTTAAATGCCCTCACAAGGTAACACAGTACTGAGAATTTGACATTGATTTCACGTCTAATACAACTACACCCATATGGTTCTGTAATTCACTTGTTCTGCTTAGTGAAATAGTTTCTACTAGTGAAATAGTTTCTATAACCCTTGTAGGAGCCAGGAAGAAATTGATGATGAACACCATAGTAAGGGCTTAATGGAATAACAGAAAATAAATGGAGATTAAACAAAATCAAAGGAAACTCTTTATAATTTTCTTAGCATTTACAAGTAGTGACGAAACACAGAAAAATTCCTTAGCAGATGGCAAGCTATCTTAATCAAGTAAATTAACTGATCAGGCATTTAAAAAAATAAAGTGATGGGTTATTTGCCACACACTGTAATCATATTGGACATATTGCTTTCAATAAAAGTTAAAGGACAAATTAACATTACAGTTGTGCCAACTCTGCTTCTAAATCTGCTTTTTGAGTTTATAATTAAAACCCTAAATTATTACTGCAGCAAATTAACACTTTTAATAGGATTCAAACATTAGAATCATCAGCATTTGCTTTTATTTTCCCCAAAAAAATACTTTTAAAAAATAAAAATCTAAGCAATATAGTATTTCCATAAATACTAAAAGGCTAGATAGCATGCAATTCTTCTTTTAACACATAGTATATTCCAAAAATATAGCTTTTTAAAAGTAGTATGATGCTGTAATCTATTATAGCATTACATAATATTCTATAACAATTATAAATTGTACACGGTAAAGACCCAATTTATTTTTAGTCTTTCCATTTCAAAAATTTCCCACCGTAACAGTAGGAAAGTTGATCCTATGTATTTGTTTTTACGAGGATCAGGTCTGAAAACTGAGCACAAAGAGAATCTCTCTGTTGAATTCCAAGAGAAGTGAACTAGATTAAGTTTGTTTATTATTTCCAAATAACTATGTATTTCTCCTTCAACCTGGCACCTTCACATCCCTTCCTGTAATTATTTCTGTCGTATTCTGATCCTTACCTATGTCTCCGAAACTTGAATCTGTTTTGGGGTTGTTTTTTATTTCTCTAGAAAACGAGGAGCCGAAGGAACTAAAATTGTAGCAATATTTAGAACACACAACTGAGTGTTTTAAACACTCATTTCGTACTGAAAGAATCAAAGCTTTTTTAGAAGACATATTTTCCAACACTGTGATGTCTGACAGTTTTCTCCTCTATCCCAACAATTTTAGCTGCTTAAAACAGGATTTAAGGACATTATAACTTTGTTAATTGAACTGAAAGAAATTTTAGTTTACTTAAAATACCATATGCCTAGTTCCAGCATTAACTTCTTTTTTCCCCGTTCTTCCTTTAAAAAGTTAATTTGAAAGTATATGAATACTTAACTATCTATTTGTGTTTTCTTTTCAAAGTTCCAGTTTATTTCCTGTGAAGCATCCAAATATGAAATCACACTATAATGAGTTTCATTTTCCAGTAACTATCCTGTTAATATCCTTACAGTATTTCCCAAAATAAGCTGATATTTCGTATGGAAGCTTTGGTGGCTTGACATAAATCTCATGGAAAAGATTAGACTGCTTGCATGTTAAGAGACACTTCCGCTTACTGAAATGGGTGGGTGACACATTACAGAAATTTTTGGAAACACAAAGTCAACAAGTGCAGATTTCGCTTAAAATAATAAATAATCATATTATTATTTTTAATCCAATGACCAGGATTAATTCATCTCCCTCACTATCCCTATACAAGAAATCAAAAAGAAAAAAAATCATATAATTTAAGTCATGTGAGCCAGGCAATGACAAAGGAGGGCCACTTTTGATTTCTGTCCTTACAGGAGTACTCCGATACTGTGCTTAACCGGATAGTGAGGTTTTGTAATACTCAAATGTTTTTCAGTAATGCTTGATTTCAAAGGCCTTCTTAAATAATTTTTAATTATTTGAAAAATTTCTTTCAGTTTTCTGTGTATGTGTTAAATTTAGACATATGCACTCAATCTGAGAAATTAATAGATATCAATTTATAGACATACTTGAATAATTGTGGAATTAGGACTTTATTTTCTCCTTTCTTAATAAATATGTGGTCTAATAAGAGTAATCCAAAATGCACCATTTTACCAATGTAATCAAAGCTATCAACCATTTTTCATTGTGAGGACTGCTATCCTGTCTTGCTTAAAATAAACTGGGATAAAATTTTAGTCTCTCTCCAACATTTTTAGAAATACTTGTGTCATTTTCACTTGAATCATCTGTTTAACTTCAGCCTTAGAAGAGATAATTTCATTTCCATAGTTCAAAATATTGTAGCACCATATGAGAAGTCTTATACTTATGCTATACTTAAATACTCATTATCTTCATTCAGTAATTATATTCAAATATAAAAGTATTACACAGCTTTAATGATGTATAACCCATCTTATTTTAGCCTACCATTGTAAGGATGTTTTATGGCACTCTTAATGATATGTTGTAACAGATTACCATACTTAATTTACAATAATAAAGTCATTTAATGAATATGAATATGACCTCTTTAAATACTCTGCAGTAGACCTTTGTTTTTAGTATACTCATTCAACAATTTAAGTCTCAGAAGCTATGACACCAGTTTTTTATCATCCAAAGATTGCAATGCTCCACATCAGATTATGCACAGCTGGTGACTTCTACGTAACTTCTTGTGAAAGTATCTCAGAGAAACCAAGGATTATAAATAAACTGCTTAAATTTTTATAATTAAGATCAAAAACATTTTCTTGGGAAGAAAACCTTGCCCCACTAAACTGGATTGTTTTCAACAAGTTTGAGCAAGAAGTAGATCTTAATTAACTAGATATTCATTCTGGTTCAATAAATTGGTATATTATTGGTTCCTTCCTTCTATGTGTTTCTATCATTACAGTAAAACAATTAATAAAGACATATAATTAAGGACTAATGCAAAATATAATGTTAGTAATAAATAATTTATAGCCACATATACATGTCAATCATCTAAATTATGCAGGATATAAATATATGTGTAATGTTTCTATATTTAGAATGTCTTTGGTTTTCATATACTTTGAATAACAGAGACATTGTAAGTGCACAATTTTTCATTTCTTACTATTTTTATATTGTCATGAAAAGAGAATGATGAGGCTTTTAAATCATAAAGAATAAATAAAAGGTTTCCTCCAATATTTGGAGAAGCTTTCAATTCTGCCTTAATAAGTTTATTCTCTAAAGCTATTTAGTAGGAAGACAAGTTTTCTGTTACATTTACTATACCCTGAGCTGTCTTTGTGGCCCCACCAGACCAGAAAACACAGCAGATCTAAGAAAACAGAAGAGTCACAGGCTCAGAGTTAAGATTTTCCTTCACCAGCCTCTCTGATGTGGTACTCTCTCTGCTACCAAGCCCTGAATTTTCATGAAATTTTAGGTTTTAATTGGGTTTGGCCAGCTTATCATTTTCACGTGTTTTACCCTTCTGTCACACTGTGCTGGAGATGGGTTCAGTTTTCATGTGAGAACTGACAGGTAGGTAAGCAGGAAAAATTCGGCCTCTGCATAAACTTATGTTCTTAGGAAACCAAATTAAAATGCTTTTTGATGCCAAGTAAGGGAGCACTCTGTTCAGGTTTCCCAGACAACAAAACTACAGCTTAAACTCATAATACTTTTCACGATCAAATAACTCGCTTAATTACGATTGTACCATTTCCTCTCAAATATTAGAGCAGCTTATTAACACAGAAACAAACAAATAAGGCATAAATGTCCTCATGTTGTGAGGTGTGACCTTAGGGAGGGTTAATTACTTCTCACAAATCTTATTCTAGACTTCTTTGGCCTTCTCTTTAACTTGGAAAGGAATGGCTTTATTCTGTAAACATACCTTCATGGAAGTAAATTATACTGTGGTTTTTTTTCTGAGTTTGCAAAATGATGAAATGCTGAGCAGATAATGTACAAATGTGTATCTCATTTGTATTCATTATTTTGGATTTGGACTGTGCATTCTCCCCAACCATTTTTGCCATAATTAATATTTGGTATCTGGAATCTGAAAATAAGACCTCTATATATACAGACCTTGTCTGGACTGATCTGTATATAAGAGATACACCCATCCCAGATGTGGGTTCCCCAATCATCAGGATTAAGAACCTGTTTTAAACATGTCAGGGACAAGTTACAAGATATTTTTCCATGAAACCAAGCTAAGTGATATTTTAAAAAGTGGGCTTCAGCCTTGTAAAATGGAGTTGGGGAAAGTTCAAGGCAAACAATTGGTCTTATCATATGTGGAAACACCTTTAGGCCTTCAGATGAGGTGTAGCCATGCCTAATTGATCCCTAAGATACCTTCCCAAAACCAAACCTTAAATACAGCATGGAATACTCAAATATACATCCAAATTTAAACATAAGCCAATTTGTTAAGGCTCACTCTGTTCTAATAAATGAAACAAATGATTAATTGCACCTTATTTATATTTATATTTTTATTTGTGTTTTCTACATATTATTTATTTATTTATTCATTCATAAATCATATAATTAATATGGCTTGTTTTGTTTTAGAACTCCAGAAACAAATAATTTTTTAAAAGGCAATTACTTATTTTCACATTTATCATTTAAGGTTATCTGTAGGAGAGACAAGTGTCTATTTTAAGCCTTTATTTTGTTTTTCTTTTCTGTCTTTTCCATTCTCAGGCACTACATTCAGAATAAGCAATGTAATTCAAAAATCACAAGCAGTAAGCAAGAAGCAAAATTACAAGGAATATGATTTATACACCATGGTTCAGACTCCTCATCATCATTTGATGAATTATACACATTTATGATAGTGATGTAAGGAAATATATGCCAAAAGATCTTTGCTGATAAAAGCCCTTTGAACAGAATTGTGACTAATAACCAAGAAATCGGATAGGTTGAGAAAATTTTTGCTTTTATTTATTCTTAATGCAATATTTTTTATGAGGTTTTGTTTTTATTGTGGTTTCTTTTTTTTTTTACTTTTTCCTTTCTTCAGGGTTCCATCAGGAGATTTTGAGAAACAAGGTTTTCTGTTACCTTTCTAAATGATGAGAAGACCCTTTCTTATTAGTATGTCTTGTAAACAACAAAAATGTATGTATCTATCAGATTTCTTTACAACTCAACCTTGTTGATGTCTTCCAAAAATAAAAGAACCAGTCCTGCATTTGTGGTGCATACAGAGCACAATATGATAACTCAGCAAAGTATTTCACACTGCTATACTCTATGCAAGCAAAACCAGAATAATCATCATAATAAACCATTAATAACCATTAACTACCCTAACTCATTAAACTTGCATGAAACCTCAACATATAACATGATCTGGTATTCCGATTTTGAGTTTATTTTCCTTAAATAGCTTGCTGTCACAGGATGAAATTAAAATTAGGGATGTTAAAGCAACTGAATAAAGAAGGTAAGTAAGTGCTTAAAACTGTTTAGCCAGGATGTTTCCAAACACTTCCAGCTCGGACTACTGAAATAATTTACAGAACTTCATATTTCTATTTTTATTTTTAAGTAATTTGCACACCTTTTTTTTTTCCTGAAGAAGGCAAAAACATTTTGTATTACATTTAGGCAAGAATATGAAAATAGTAAGTTTGTTTCCAAGTGTTTTCACCAAGCTTTCAAATAAAATTTAAATTTGATTTTTTAATACATGCATTCAGGTGTCATTCCGTCATCAGCATTTATTCATTTCCTTATATTTCCTATGGAAGTGTTAATGAGGTATAAAATTCAAAGAAAGATGCAGAGAAATCAAATTTCCTCATAAATGTACTTTGATAGGTTCAGAAATAAGTTGAATTTCTTTAAGCTTGGTAAGAATTGTCCTGCCAGTTTGAATATAACAGGACTATGTAATGCTTCAGTGCCCCTGAGATTAAGAAAGTTTCTCTTTTCTGAAAATCTTACCTTAAAACAAATGTGGTCAATAATTTTCTATACAAAAATCATTAAAGGGCCAAAGACATCCTGTGTTCACAAGCATTAGCAACAAATATCAAACCTAAGACAGAAATGTGATTTCAGAAATGTAGCCCTCCAAGACATTTTTTAGTTCAATTTTATTGAACAGGCTTTCTGTCAATCTAGCATGGTTTTATTTCCTGCATATATCAGCAGACTGACAAAGGCAGAAATGTGACAAATCTAGAACGAATTTTCTCTTGAAAAAGGTCTGTGAAGAAAATTTCTGTAACATTTCAAGTGCTGATTTTCTCGTTTATGTTTACCTCCACGACAGGGGGAGTGAGGAAGCAGCGGTGTGGGGCTTAGTTATCTGGCTGGGGTTAAATTATGACTTTTAGCAAAATTATTTTTCATTCAGGTCCGCTGTAGTTCAGATAGAAAGCAATAAAAAACATATATATGATGCAGTGATATGAGCCCCATCTTCCATCTATCTAAGTAATTGCCAAACTCTTGAAGTCTCTTGTTTAAAATCTGTCATGTCTTGACATTTAAAATACCATGTCTATTTGTCCCACTCTCTACTTTCCAGGCTTGGGGTAGACAAGTCTCTTTATAATCTTATTCATGTAAAACATAGCATTTATTTCTAATTTCAAATACAGTGCTATAATGGCTACAACTCTTTTCCTCTATGGTACATTTGAAAATACATGACCTTTAATATAAAATCAAATAAGTTATTTCTACAGCATGGGGCAAATAGAATGCCTTTCAAACAAGGCCCCCAAATTAATAAACATTAGTAAGCTGTTCATTTTTGAGTTCCCTACAAATATTTTAATAAGCAAAGACAAAGTTCAAGTCTTTGCCCACAAAGTGTTAGCAGCGTCCTATAGAAAACTGGAGTTATGAGGTCATTCATAGCTCGACATGGGGTTATTCTATTCTTCTTTCAGAAAAAACAAACAACTTCTGAAGAGGTTTTTTTTTTCCTTTAGGGAAGACTGATGTCTGTTATATATAGAAATACTGTAATGAATACTGCAGTTAAGATTTTAGATAATGTGAAGACATAGATATTCAGAGAAATTGATGCAGAGTTGTGTTTTGGTCAGATATACTTTGCAAGAGAAAGCATACTTTCCTTCATACTAGACTACTTTATACTTTGCTAGACATCATTTCCAGCTGTGTCTGCTCCAGAAATAGACACGTCTCCAGCAAATCACAGAGGATATAATGCCAATTTAGACACAGACACTGTTTTTAAAACTGTAAATCTTCATACACGAGTAATAAATTAAGGTAAATTAATAAGTTAAATATTTAGAATTGCATAAAATATGTTTTTGTTCTTAATAAAAAAAGCAACAAACAAAAACAAAACCATTGTTTTTCCCTTAAATGGAAAGAGCAAGTGATTACATGAGATACTAAAAATGTCATGCTGAAACTGACAAAGAACTACGTGAACTTTCAACCCCCAAAAAACTTGTGTATTTAACTTTGAACAGTGAAATTCAGGACCAACTAAGTCATGCTGGTCAGAGTCACAAATTAATTGGTTTTAACTTCTGTTCTAGGCAGAGTGGCCTATACCACTTCTGAATTTTCAGCTCTGTGCAAGCTGCAGGCTGATCTCAATAACACAAATAGCAAGTAAAATAATTTAATTAAAAATACTAATTGTAACTAATCATAAGTGGCCTGAAATAACAGCCAGTATCACTAAGCTGTGTCTCATACACTGCAATTATCTTCCATTGAAATGGATCATTTAAAATATAGTTATTGATCTTACTAATTCTTCAAAATGAACAATTAAAATGTCTATATTACATTTATCGGATTATAACAGGCAACTCTTTCTCCTTTTGCACTTTGAAAATACAATATTGTTTATTCTGATTACTCCAAATTTTTAATCTAGCACACATAAAAACCTTGCTAAGTCAGCACAGCTGCATTCTGATTGTATTCTTAGTGCTGTTTTCTCTTGCTACTCTTCTTCACACTGTCCTGCTAAATATGTTTAGGATTTCTCATTTTGAAGTTTTAAAACCATAAAGTTAATGTATTCAAGGACAGCAGGACCAGGGCAGTGATCACCCCCCTGTACTCAGTACTGGTGAGGCTTCACCTCAAATGCTACATTGAGTTTTGGGTCCTTCACTACTGGAAAGACAGCAAAGTACTGGAATGAGTCCAGAGAAGGGCAACAGAGCTGGAGAAGCGTCTGGAGCACAAGAGCTGTGAGGAACTGGGGATGTTTAGCCTGGAGAAAGGGACTCTCAGGGGTACCTTATCCCTCTCTACAACCACCTGAAAGGAAGGTGTAGCTTGTCCAAGGCAACCAGCAACAGGACCAGAGGAAATGGCCTCAAGCTCAGGCTGGACATTAGGAAGAATTTCTTCACTCAAAGGTTGGTTAAGTATTGGAATGGGCTGCTCAGGGAGATTGTGGAGTCACTATCCCTGGAAGTGTTCAAGAAATGACTGGACAAGGCATCATGTTGTAAACGTGCTATGGTTCAGTTGGTAGGGCGGTATTCAGCCAAAGGCTGGAGACAATGATCTTAGACATCTTTTCCAACCTTCATGATGCTATGACTCCCAGATGTTTCTGAGAGCAATTATTATGAAGGACAGAAAGAGCTATTTTAAGAACTCCCTCAGTGCTTCCCATGTTCATACAGCATCAGCAACTGTCAAGTACTGAAAGGTTCCCCAATGAAATTGCAAAATATGCTCTTTATAATATTTGCATATATAGGCATTCTGGAGAAGGCTGAAGAACATTTTTTAATATTCCCTATGTACTTTAAAGGAGAGTAAGCAGTTTCTTTACTGAAATATATTTGAAAATTATGTTAAAATTGCTATTAAAATGAATAAAAATAATAAAAAACTTTCAGAAATTTTACAGGTTTTTTGTTTTTTTTTTTTTAATGGGTAATACTTTCCATTAACTTCTATCGCTTTATTTTCCAGTAATTCTGGGGATTTTGTTTGAGTTTTGGGATTTTTTTGTTTTATTTTGTTTGGTTTTTTTCCTTTGGCTGTGCTGTTTTGTTTTGGTTTGGTTTGGTTTGGTTTGTTTTTTGTGTTGGGGGTTTTTTGGGGTTTTTTTTTTTCAGGTGTAGTGGGAAAGTTTTGTGATTTTTGTTCTGTTTTTTGCCTGTCAGTATGCCATCCAATTTACAAAGAAAATATATCTACTGGGAAAATTGATGATACAGGAAGCCATTTTGTCATTTTCTTCTCCACTGTTCACATGCATATCTTGCCTTCGACCCTTTCAGGTATTTGAGCAGCTCAGATGATGTTTAGGCATGATCAATGAAATAATAAAAAGAGCTGCTACAACCACCCAATATTAGTGATTAGTACCTCAAAGACCTATGATAAACAAAACTGTACCCAAATTACTTTGAGGACTTTGAGTCTACAACATAAATATAGCAAATGTATCTGGAAGAAACTGCCTGATTTTTACACACCGAATGATTACACATATATCATCCAAGTGATAAAACTCAAGTGTTTTGCATGTTGGGTTGACAGAAAAATGCCAGAAATTCATCTCATTACAAACAATAGCTGAGAAAAATGGGTTTTGGACTTTATTACTCTCCATATTCTGCAACTGTATCTACTTCTGCAGTACAAGGCTATCTCTGGTGAGGAGTTTGGCTTTGAAAATTTGAAATGGGAAAGGAAAAAGCTGTCTGCATGTGTCTTCAAGTCTGTGTTGCATAAAAATGCAAGGACAAATAAAAGACTATAACTTTTACTTAAAAATCCATGAGATGAACAAATTATAGAAGTTGATTCTACTTTTGTCATCTGTGAGAGCCAGAACTTATATTGTCTTTCAGCCTCTTTCTATCTTTTAAATGAACGGGCAGGTTATTGTGGTTAGGAAGAGCATACCACATCCAATTTGAAAAGCAGGCATTATCCAAAATTTCTTAAACACACTAATGACAAGTTTAAAAGTGCCTGAACCTAGACATGAATTCAATGATTTTGAAATAATATTTTTAAAACAATAGTCAAGTGTAGGATATGATAAAAATACTATAAAACAACTAAAAGCCTACATGAAAAGTTTGCTCAGGATGAGCAATGTAGTTCCAAGGAGAGAAATGGATATTCTAATTTCCAGTGTTTTGTTCTCAAACCAGTGCTTTAAGAAAACAAGTGACAATGTATCTGAGAGCTCAGATTCAAAATCAGGAACTGAATGTTTTAATATCTTTGAGGGGGTGCAGTACCAAAATTTAAAACTGTGATATTACATTGAGATTTAGTTATTTAGCTCTAGTTAGCTGAGGAGAACTACAACTGAGTGAGAACACATACAGTTTATCTGCCAGAATCCTGAAGATCAGAAGAGAGTCTATTTTCTTAAGCATCTTCCACACCAATTACCTAATGGCAATACAAAGTTCTCCAGAGATATTAAGAATTAAACTAGGGAAGGAACAAAGCACTTTCTTCTAACATATATTCCTCTTCCACAAATCATAGCCTGAAACCACTTAGCTCAAAAATCAGCATAAAACAGCTCTCAGGAGCCTAGCCTGATAAAATATTTGATCTAAGCCCTTCCCCCTCATTAAGGACTCTAGCCTCTATATTGTACATTCATGCATGCCTGGCTTTATTATCCCATAATTCAGAAAATATACACAGGAGACAGCGTATTGGTATGATAGGGAGCTTCACATCCCAATGCACCTTGACCTGCTGAACTAAAGCTGACGGTCAGTCAGCTGCAAACATTCAGTTGCACTTCTCTGTAAAATACAGAGGCAATGAATATTAGGTCTATCAACAGACCATACTAAGTCAGCTGTCATTTGGCCCATTTTTCACTGCAGACTTCAGACATTATTCACCCTGGAGGCTTTCAGGATCTGTCTGATGTTTTTTCTTTGTATCCCAGTACAGTGGAGTTTTCAGAAAAGATTATTTTAACTTGATAATCTGAATAGTGATCTAATAGGGGGGCAGCTGTGGCATCTGATTCCCAGGGGCTATTTATTGTCAATTAGTATGAATCTTAAACATATTCTTTACTTGGCCTGTTCTTAAATAAAGGACAGCACTCTCTGGGGGGTGTGGGGGAAATGAGTGTATGGCAAGGACCAGTGAAATGAACCTAAACAGAAAAACCATGAGGAAACCTCAAGATTAATTAGTGAAAGACTAAGGATAATGAATCTTTGTAATGGGAAGACAATTGATAACAAAAACGAAGTTTGATCATATAAGGTGCCCAAAGACACACTGCAGCAAAAACACAAGCTGTCAGATTAAAATCATGCATTACCATTATAACCAAAACTGTATTTCTCTATAAGCCACTCGGGGAGTTTAGCAGGGTTTTTTTTTGCTTGTTTGTTTGGGTTTTTTGTTTTGGGGGGTTTTTTAAAGGAAAATTTATGCTTACAGAAAGTAGAGTCTTAAAAACTCTGTGTGGGAAGATCAGTTGTGAGATGAGAAACTGTATAGCATACTGTGGAGCTAGAGTCTGCATGTGTCACCTGGGAGATAAGGATGTGAGAGGACGAGGCAACACCACTGCAGGGGCAGTGCTTCTGCCTGGACACCACAGAGTGGTATCTGAGACCATAATTTGCTTTCCATGCTTAGAATATTTTGTATTTAGAATATGTAGAATATTTTGTGTCTATACAGGAACAGAAGAAAAAAAATCTTTGATATGGTAAAGAATCAAATGTGTA
>JAOTQP010000001.1:37229065-37242025 GCA_026413545.1 Cichladusa arquata
GCATCAAATAAGATGAGATATCTAGCAAAGATTACAGAGGACTGAATACAGTTTAAATTTTGAGGAACCAAATATAAAAAATAAAATTGAGAAGCCTCATTATGCTTATGTCATTTGAAGTGACATGATATTGAAGTGTCATATGAAGCCCTGTAAATATTACAAGTCAACAAATAGAATCTTTCATCCTAGAGACTGTTTGCTTCAAAGATTTTAAATATACCATATTTAAAAGGGAGCAGTGAAATCAGCATTGATTCCAATGACGGATAATCAATATATTGATGAGTGTAAGCAGAGGTGGCTTGACTGGTTGTATTCTCTTTGAGAAGCCTGAGACATAGAAAAAGAAAATGAGGCTGAAGTCAGTCAGAGAGTCAGAAAAGACTTTAGGAATTAGTTTAACTCACTTATAATGTGTTTATGATAAGAGCTGTTTATTCACACTTAATTTATCTGCAATAAGGTGGTCCAAAAGGTTAGTCCAAAAGTATAAAATTTTACTCAGCACTAAACAGTCATTTTCTGAGGGCAGCAACCTGTCGCAGATAGAGGTTACAAAAGATCATGGGAGAAAAATTAAATTAAAAGAATTAATACTGTTCATGCTAATATATTCCTGAAATTATTCTTAAATAAGTGAAAACTTCACCTTTTGTATTTGAATGTTCTCCCATGCAATATTAAAATAACTTAACTGAAAGTTGGTGGAGTCTTCCAAGAAATGTGTTTTACATATAAATACTTTTAGAATTCAGTGCTATTGAGAATTATATGGAGAGATCTTTCTTTGATAAAGTGCATAAGTTTTGAATACAATGTAGTATAGTATTGCAGCACAGAGGAAAACAAGATCAGAAACAGAGAACTCAACCATAATGAAGCTCAATAAGGAAAATGGAATTTCCAGATTGGCAAGATGAAGTAGAAAGAAGAGTATCAAAAGGGATAAAGTGAATGACCCACTCTCATTAAAGAATTCTGACACATCTACTCTTGACACAAAGATGTGCACAATTTCCTGGAAATTAAGGTGAATATAATATAATAATGTTAGTACTCTGAACACTAAAAAATAGAGACTGGTAATGAAGAAGATTTTGAAAAAGGAAAGAAATGTAATCAAAGGTGTAATATTTAGCACATTTATTTAAAGTCCCTTTCTACACACATTTTGAATAAAAAAGCATCTATTGCTTGATCACACTATGTCTTTCACTCTCTGTATGACTAAATCAGACACACATCTTAAAACTTTATGGCATTTTTAGGTCCTGGCTATCTATTTAAGAAACTAGATGGTTTGAAATTAGTGAAATAAGGACTTGATGTACAAGGAAGCAGGGAACAGGATGTTTCTGAGAACTGGTGTTTGTCCCTCTTTCTCTGGTGGACCTCTGTGCACATAGGTCACAGTCCAGGAATCACTCATTCTGGAAAGGACCTCAGGTGTTCTCTAGTCTGGGTAGCAGTGTTGGCCCAAACAGCTTTCTCAGGGCTTTATCCAAAACCTCCAAGGATGGAGAGTGCCCCTCAGGACAAGTTGGTACAATTACTGTTTTCCTGAGGAAAAAGCTCATCTTGTATCCAATCCAAAGCCTCTTTTTTCAGTTTAGGCCCCTTTCACTATGTACCACTATGAAAATCCTGTTTACATCTCCTTGATGATCTCCCTGTAGGACCTGGGATAGCTGTGACACGTCCTCAAAGTCACCTCCAGCTCTGCCTGAAAGACACCTGTTCCCCCAGTCTCTCTGCATGGAGCATCCATTCCAGATTCAAACCATGGTGATGGCTGCTGCTGAACTCACTGAAATTTGTCAGTCCTTTCTGTACTGGAGGCCCATAGGTAGGCTCAGATGTTGTCTAATGAATGATGGTTAAAAGATAATATTTTTCATAGTTTTCCCAGCTTCTGCTGGAATAGCCCTGGATGCTCTTGTCTCTGTCTGGCTCAGGTTCAGCTTGCTTTTCACCCAGCTCCTTTCTCCAGAACTTCTCCTCAGCCAGGACGTGTATCACTGCAGCCCAGTGCATACCACTGAAGAGGACTATTCCTTTCAAGGAGCAGGACTTTGCATATGTCTTTGTTGAATTTGACAGGGTTCCTGTTTGTCCATTTCTCCCCTTTTGTGTAGGTGCCCCTGTGAGACAGCTCTGCTCTCAAGCACATTGACTGGTGCCCTCACTGTCACATCATCTGCAAACTTGATGAGAGTGTTGTCTGTTGCTCTTGGTAGCAATGCTAAGCAGAATTCAGAAGACAGACCTGTGCAGTACTGCACTTGTCACTGGCCTCCAGCCATAGTACCACCCATTAATCACGGCCCTCTGTGCCCAGTCTTCCAAACAACTGTTTTACAGATTCATTATCCACTCATCCATACTGCAATACCTTGGCTTGGGTTCAAGAATATTATTGAAGACAGTGTCAAAAACCTTGCTAAAGTTGAGATAAATGACACATACTACTCTCCCCTTGTCCACAAATCCATTCATTTTATTATAAAAGGCAAATAGTTGGGCAGGCATGATTTATCCCTGGAAAATCCTTATTGACTGCTTCCAATAACCTTTGTCTCCTTGAAATGTTCAGAAGCATGTTCCAAGATCTACAGAGTTACTTCATCTTCTTCCAGGGATGGAAGTAAGGCTGACCCATGTGTAGTTGCCTAGATCATCTTTTTGGTCTTTCTCACTTTTTTATGTTGCTGTGGCTTGCAGTAGGGAGATTAATCTTATGTCATTTTTTCTGTGTATTTTTATTTTTCTCAGCTGCTTTTCTTTTAAACTAAATTGATCTATTCACGAATTAGAAAATCCAATAAAAGATCTAGGTGTTATTTAGATGTTAATGCAGACAAATTCGTTGTTTAATACTTCTTTCATTTAGAAGACCAGGTGACAAATCTGTAAATACAATTTTTCTTTTCACTGACAGAACCCCTTCCTCTAAATTAAATGGCTAACTGCAATCAGTGATAGTAAAGTTAATGTGTTTTCAAACTATCTTTGGGCAAGCAATCACCTGCTAAAAACTTTTCTGATTCTTTAGAGTATGAAAAATCCATTTATTTAAAAATTATGTTTGAATATGCCATGAACTCTAATAAAAAATGGAACAATGGAACTCTTTAAGGCTTGCATTTTTTTCAATTAAAATAATGATGTCACTAGAAACAATCTCCCTTAATTTCTTATAAACCTAGAATAATATATTCATGGGAATTGTCACTTTACTGAATGTTCTGAAAACTTTACTGTTGGACCACCAGGAAATTATAAAGAGTATGCTCCCAAAGAGAATATTTTGAATTGACATAAAATGTAATGAGCCAACTCCTTAAAATATCATAAAGCTTTTTTTTTTTTTTTTTTTTATTTAAGTAAACACAATTATGGGAAATTTGCCAAAGAACTAAATATAGAGATTGGAATTAAAAAAAAATTAATCTACTAATTCTAAAACCTGATATTCTTTCATGTAGTTTTTCTTTTTCCCAGACATACATCTCTCTTTTCTTGCCTTTCAGGTTATATTTGCTGCTGTGTTTTTCATCACAGTCACGTGGTTTTCGTCCTCTCATGCTTAGATTTAATTCTTCTCTTTCTTCTTTCTATTTCAGTCTCTCATATCTCAGACATGTTGTTATTTTTGTTTTTCTTTTTTGTCTCCTTTCTTTCACCTTTAGTTTTCTTTTATGTCTGTTCTAGTTCATTTTGCCAATGGTATCCCAAGCGCTATCCTCTTCTGTGGCTATGTTTCCTCTTCTACATTCAAATTCATGTATATAAGTAAATATCCAGGAAATGCCATACAGTAATATAATATGCACATTAAGGAAGGATTGTCTGGGGAATGTGAATGAATCTGCTTCCTTATTCACAAATGCTAGGATAAACAGAAGGCTGCTTTTAATGAGGAAATACTAGAGTGATTCCATTTGAGTCCAATAGTTCAATGAAAAACATTTCTAATATAAGATGGTCAATTTGAAGCTTTTTAAAGCTCTAAAAACAGTACTGGCTAATTTTTCTGAATACAATGGCTAAAACTGGACCATCTCCTATATGTGTTAGGTAACAGTGAAAGTTAATTTCAGGCTTCAAAATCTTATTCTTTTAAAAACTATACTTCATTAAGTCAGTTGCCAGGACATTTTTAATTTGTATAGCCTGGAATAAATTATGCCAAGAGTTATGTCAGTTATAAGAACAATCAGCAAATTAACTTGGACAAGTGGTAATGTTAAAATCTTTGTCAGTCATGCTCCAAATAGACTTTAATATCTCATCCTGCATCCCTTCATTCAGCAAAAGAGATGTAAATGCTACAGGTGCACACAATTAGACCACTTGTCCTTCTGCCAACCCATCTAAAACATGAGTGAAGATTACAGACCTCACTACAATATAGCTGGGTTTTTTCTTTGTTATTAATTTCTCTGCTTGCCCTAGTTAAGCTTTTACAATTAGTGATTTCCCAGCCCTGTAATTTATCAAGGTCTCACTACAAGGCCTTTTGGTCTTCAAAGGATGAACAGCTTCTGCCAGTTTTGTCTCATCAGCAAACTTGGTTAGTGTCACCGCAAGTCCTACACTACAGCCCTTTCTGAAGTGGTTGAGGAGCACAGGGCCTAAGACAGAGCTCTACAGAACCCCACTAGAGACAGGTTGCCAGCATATATATATAGTGTCCCTATACTTCTCCAAGGATGCACAGGAAGTTCTTACTGGGTGATAAAATCTAGACATCTAAAATGGTTAACTTTTTTATTCATACACAAAAACTATTTCAAACTACCATTTTCTCACTCTCACTTAACTTTACCCCAGCATTCATCTTGAGCTGGGCACACTTCCCAAAATAAACCATCAAATACATTCAACTTTTTCATCCTAATGTCTTTTCTTTCCTTCTAAATTCTTTTCTTCTCTAATTAAAACACTTTTTAGCCAACTAGAGAGCACAGCCTGTCAAGTGACACACTTAGAATGAAGGGTTTAGTACATATACCCTTGGGCTCCTTTCCTCAGAAAGGTTATCTAACATTTATTTTTAATAAACTTTACTTGGAAAAAGTTCCAGAATGTACTTTCCAGAATAAAGTACAGTACATTCCTTTTTTTTTTAAATATTGATTTTATTCTTCTGTGCAAAGAGGCCAACTTGTCATTTGAGATGAGTACAGGAGACTTCAATTAAACCTTGGGGCCATCACGTCTTCCATCCAGTTTTGCATTTTGAAATACGGTGATGCAATGTTAAAAATGAAGCACAGAAAATTCTCCCTGCTCTAAAAAAAGAAAAAAAAAAAGAGGGAGAAAGAAAGAACATTCATGCCATTGCTCAAACTTAGGGAGGCAACCAAGTGGAATCAAAACTCAAAGATGAGTAGTCAGATGAACTAGTGTCTGCTTTGAAGCTTATAGTGATCGCAATCTCTCACAAGCCATGTTTTGAATGCAGTTTAACCTAAACTTTTAGTAGTGACTAGTGCCAGTGTATTGACATATTGCACATTCAGAAATCAGTGTTAGATTCACAGGATCCCATAAAATTTGGCTGTAATCAGGAAGGAGAACAGGAGAATTCAAACTCATTAATCAAATTAAGCCTCAAGTTTTTTAATACAATTTTATGGTCCATGCTATTTAATGTATTTTGTAGCCTGAAGGACACAGGCCAAATGTATGAGAAAACACTCCAAAGTGAAAGTGAACAAGCCATTCTAAGTTGTGTATATTAAACTCCTTCATTAAAAGTCAAAACATTATTACTCTTCAACATTTCTTGTTGAAACTAGTCTGGGCATACCCAAAAATCAACAGACATGTTCCTAGGGAAAAAAAAATCAGACTGTGGATGATTCATTCACTAGGAAAGAAGCTTCAGTTGGTGATAAACGTGAACTTCAGTAACAGTCTGGCTAGATTTACTGAATATACTTTATATTTGGAAGTATTGTTCAGACCTGACTGATGGTCTATGAAATGTCAGTATTTTGAATTAATATCTTCAAGTAAGAAGTACATTCTTGAAGGTATTACAATTTAATGAACTTTTCATGTGATTTTATTTTTAAATTAATTTAATTACTTAGATATATTGATTTTTTAAAAAAATACGAGTCTGGTAAATAAGATATGCAAAATTATGTTCACAAAGAATTACAGACCTTTGCTTGGGATAAGTTACAATAACCATTTTCAGCTTGCTATTTGATATATCTCTTATTTTAAAAATCCTACTGTATCTAAGAGTGAACTTAATGGAAGTGTTTCTCTTCTCACTAAATAAGAAAAATGCACCATATAATGAAAAAATTATTCTTGGCTACCTTCCTGCAGGGAAAATTCACTCTACCCTGATTTTTTTGCTTGTCATAGAGGAGAACTTCACTGTTCACTTTGTCTATGAATAATATCCTAAAACTTAAACACTGCAACAGTATAACAACTGCTCAGAATCCCACAGAGAACCCACACAGAGAGCTCCAATAAGAAAAAGCAATCAGACCTATTAATTTTTGCTATGTTTTTATAACCCCAGCTAACATAAACCCTGAATGTTTTTCCATCATTAATTTTCCAAGCATTATTTTTCTCCTCAGCTAATAAATTGGTATTTTTAATCAATGTTAACTTTATTCCACTGATAAGCTAATAATTCAAAATGTACTTACATTATAAGCAAAATAGAAATTCTGCTTTTCAGAAGTGTACTATTAAGTTGCTTTTAAAAATATAAGGAATATTTACCACTTGAAGATCAATTTCTCTTAAAGATATGCTGGATTAAAAGCCGATAAGAGAGTCCATTCTTTTCCTTCATAGGTAGTGGAAAGGTTTTATGAGTGTTAGAAAGAAAATGGAACTGTCAAAATGGAATATAGATAAATTTAAAATTAATTAGGGCAAAGATTTTCAATAATGAAAAATGAAAATTTAAAATATTTGGCCTTCACTGCACTGAAACTCAGCAGACCTACTCAAATATTCTTGGTTTCCTCTCTTGGCTTGTGAGTCATGCTGACACAATATTTAGGAACTTTGATAAAAAATTTCCTCGTTTAATTCAAAATTGGAGTTGACATATAACAGTCAGGTGAACTCTGTTATGTTACAATCAAAGAATACCTTTTGCTAGTAACTAATAATAAAAAAAAAAAAAACAACCCAAAATCAGTTCCTATAATATCTACCTAAAAGGAAATATGTATTACCTGTGGTTCATCATTTTAACAGCTAAATAGTGTTCAAGTGTCTCAAACACATGCCTGCAGAGAGGTGGGAAGTTTCTTTTGTGGTGGCCTATACTTAATTCTTCAGCAACCACTAAACCATGACAATGTGTTAAAAGGCTTTCATCAGTTAATCCCTTTGCTTTTCCTGAAGACATTTTGGTGGAAATTTAAGGAAAAGAGGAAATTTAAGCCAAAAGAGTCTTACACACACATCACCTTAGGTCAGAACACAGGCTGGTTTCAGTTTCCTGTGAAACAAAAGTAACACTCAGGAGGAAAAGGAGAGGGAAAAATCATGTGTACACATTGCTAATTTGGTGTTTGAGAAAGCCACCAAATAATTTTCTCCCTTTTTTTCGCTAACTCTTCCACATATGGTGCATCACAACTCAGCAATTTGTCAGTTTTCACCCTACACCAAATCTGAGATTTCTTGGTGTGCTACTTTTCAGAAGGTGTGTAACCGCATCAGCAGGATGTAATTGAAAGTCTAAAAAGCTGATTTAAAAGCATTTTTTAAAAAAATCAAATTTTAAAAAATATTTCCTGTATCAATCTTATCAAAATTTTGTCAACTGTTGACTAAACCATGGTTTCGGACTAGACATAAACCTATTTTATCACATGCCAAAATCCTACTTTGCCTTTTCGTTAGTTATACAGAGCTCAAATATATCCATTAAATAAACTTGAGTAGAATCATAAGATCATTAAGGTTGGAAAAGACCTCCAAGATCACCAAGTTCAACCTCTGATGTAATACCACTATGCCCATTAAGCCACATCAATATAATATCATATCAATATATAATTGTTTGACCTTGAATTGTAGCTCACAATTTGTTTAATATGACTCATCTAATAAAGTATTTTCAGTACATAGGGTTTGGCACTGGCTCTTTGAAGCATTCCACATTTGCAGAATTATGATGTACATCTGAAAAAGTTCCACTGGGGTATTTTTGTCTGCACTTGAAAAATACATTTTAAGTGAGGTCAAAATTATGCAACAGAAAATTCCAATTCAGTCAGATAAATCAACAAGATGAATTAGACAAATCTGCAAGACTGAAAGTTAGTAAGAATTCCTTCGGAGAAATAGGCATAAAATCATAATGCTTTGACCACTTGCAGAATGCTTAGAGTTCAAATAAAATGCAGCCCACACAGAGAGATATGCAGGTATCTTTAATTTTTGATGTCGTTAAGCAATACTTTTGCCTTTCCTCTGTGTCACACATATAGCTATTGTCTACAGAAAAGGAGAAAGTAATGTCGGAAGACAGTTGATATGGGTCTACTGTAGATTTCAGTATTTTAGAGGCTGAAAATAGAATATTACAGCAACTGAGAAAAAAATACTGTTTCTTGAGCTCATAGTTTCCTCTTGGCAAAAATAGAATTGTATATGGGACAGCTAAAATCTTCTAGATCATCAAAATGGCTTCCCTTCTTGATCTCATACAATGTAGGTCTGGTAATTCATGGAATGTTCTGTACTACCTTTCTGTTCTGCTCTCCTTTCTACTTATGGTGTAACTGAATGGCAAGATGACTGGACATAATTTTTATACAAGTGAAGGAAGCATAGAAAATGTTTGGCTCATAACCTGGTCTTATTCCAGAGTCACTTCTTCAAGAATGACACAGGAAAATATTTCATATAAGAATAAAAACTTAGGTAAATCCTGGATGTATCTGAAAAGAAAAAACTAAGTTATGTAAATGTGCATAGCATGAATCCTCAAATGCAAAGATTTTCCTTAGAGATGTTGAAAATCCTTTTGCAAAATACATGAAGTAGATTTTTTCCATAATTACGCTTATGATATTTCTGATAATTTCTTCTTAATAAACCTAAAACTACTCTTTTCAACAGCCTTATCATATGTATAAATATATCCATACTTCTTATTGCCTTTAACCTCTAGGCCTCTGATTGGTTTTCTGTCTCTTTTCCCACCTTCATTATTTTCTGAAGTGGTTTCCACAGATTTTGCAAAATCAGGTCTTGTGGATGCAGCTAGTTTTGAAAAAAAATAAGCAATCACATTCAGCTACAAATGCAGAAGAAAGGGAGGAAATTTAAAGTAGTGTTCTACCACTACGCCTAAATCAGGTTGCATTAATTATATCTGGTGGGGGAAAATATCATTTAAAATTATATGCTGTACATGATGTTACAGCAAACATATATTGCTGAGTTTATGCATCTATTGGATTTTTCTAGCTCACTGAAAATAAATATAAATTATCTTGTTTTCACAACATTAATGAAGATTTGATATCTTTGGTGATATAGGAGTTAGCTTCTTCTCTTTCCCTGTGCCTCATAAATCTTGCTGAGGAAGGTGTAGTTACTTCAATACATTGTTGATTTTTATACCATATTTTGGGGTCAGGATAATGAGTTACAAAAATTATATTGATCTCATACCAGCTAGGTAAATCTTCCATGACCTTGTATTTTCTTTTCTTCCTCTCATTCTCTGCCCCCTTTAGTTTCCTTTATTAATTTTTCTAACACATCCAAGAGTAAGCTGCTTTCTGTGTACAAATGATTCAGGAAGGCTGAAGATAAAAAAAACATGTTACTTATGCTCTGCTTTGCAATAAACTTCTCTTCATAGGTCGTCTAAGTACAGGTAAGTTCGATTACTCAGTTGCTCAATTATATTCTTATCCCTGTATGGATGTTCCTTCACTGCCCTTCTTCCTTCTTTCTTGAGTGAACTCTGGGAAATAGTAGAATAAAAAGAACATTTTAGTACGACCTTGCATAATAATGTTACTTTGATTTTCCATAAGAATTCTGTAACCTTAAATAATGATAATAGAAAAAATGCTGCTTTTCCTCAAAATATTACAGAAGAAAAGAACATGTGTTATTGTCCACAGTCATAAAGCAAATGCAGACATTTTACTTTTTGTCACACTAAGGGTTTCAGGACTTCACAGTGATAGGAAGGGTGATCTTAAGAATCCAAAAGTAGAAACAAAGACCAAAGTATCTCCTAACAAACCCATTAAAATTCCCAAGCATTATCTTGAAAACTGGAATTCTATGTACATGCTATACTTTTTTTTTTTTTTGCTTTCTCAGTAACCATACCACAGAATCAGTATTTTCTGTAATCTTCAGGTACTTGATAGGCAATGGCATTCACCTCTGCCTTATTACTCTGAGCTTTACATATAGTCTGAATGAAATAGAAACTTTGGTAAAGACAATGTCTGAGACAATCACAAGTTTATAACAGTGTAGTCATAGACAATGAAGACTATTTTCCAGACTTCTACGATGAAACACAAGCAAATTCCTCACCAGGTTTATTTTGTTTTCTTCTCTTAACTCTATAACATGCTTAGGAGTTCTGGCACTTCTATTCTCTCTGAGATTCTCTCTTATTTCAGTAGTACTTGTCAATCAACTGCTACAGATAAGAGGTAGGAAAATTAAAAGTGGTATTTTGCAGATATTTTTGTTTCATTTTTGTTTGTCTCACTTTTTACTCTTCTGAAAATAGTGGACATTCTCTAGAAATTCCTGTGTTTGTCTTCTGTGACAATTTATATTTAAAGCTTGGGCAGTGGCATGGGAATAAAAAATTCTCCTAATAAAACAAACTCAAGAACAAGAAATATCCTTAGAGAAATCATTATTTGCAGAAACAAAGCCACTACTACTTTCAAGCAGCTTTATTGGAAAAGAATTTACCCCATTTTAATATATTAATAATTAGAAACAATCAGCATTATTGCTGCAAAAGGAAGCTCTGTATTCAAAAATAAGAAATCGAACTCACTAATAAAGACATTTTCAAAACTCAAGAATAGCCAGACATTTTTAAAATTATTGAATGTTAGCAAAAAACTTTCAAGGTAATGTTACAGAATCTAGAGAAGAGGTAGACCTTGTTGCCAAATTGTCATATCTATTAAATAAAAATAGAAACACAATCAATATCAGCCACTGAGAAGATAAAATTACTTAAAACAACCACATTAATTTCCCAAATCTAGTGGTTAGTTTCCCTCCACAATTTTCCCACAGCTCTTTTCAGGTAGATTCAGTCACTAACCAGAGCTAACACAACTAAAAGAAGAAAACATCCAGATGTATGATGCCAGTTTCATAAATGGTATCCTTTTTCTATGTATTTTGTTGATGTGAGTCAGTAATCAATGTTTTATATTTCATTTTTTAAAGATTTAGTAATTATACCAAGCTTAGAGTTCAGCAGAATAGGTCAAATATATTCTATCAACCTTCCTCTGCAATTTTTCTGTACTGTAAAGAGAAGTAATTTCCAGTTCATTCCTTTAGAAAAAGAGTATCTCTCAAGGGTAGAATATTTTGATTACTACATAAAAATACAAAAGGTTTGTTTTACATACTTGCCATATCCTGAGATAAATTTAAACCCAGGAAAGTGGCTGAGCCAGGAGAAAAAGCTTTATCAATCTTTTGACATTGATGCAATGAAAAAATATTGAATATTCCTTCTAGGTGTAAAATTTTCATCAACTTCCTTTTATCGCACCAAAATATTAAACTGTTAAAATTGTCACTCTGCATACAAATCAGTGTTGTAACAGACATAACAAACACCATACAAGAAGCTTATGAGCTGCAAACACACAGACACACAAAGCATTATGATTTGAATTCTCTTTCAGAATTTAATTTGTAGACACTCGAATTTTCTGGTTTCTAGACCTGCCACTAGAAAAGGGAATATTTGTCAATCCATGTGATTGGAACTGTGATAGTTCTCTGTCCACATGACACAAGAATATCAGGCTATCATACTGATGCTCCACTCCATACTACTAACTAGGAAAGTGAGGTGAGACAGCTTCAGGTGTTATGCTTCTCAGCAGAAGAATCGTTCAAAGAATTCAAATAAAAGGTGGTGTCTTGACTTGTTTTCTCATTGGACTGATCTAGAGATCACTCCTTGAGACTATTCTGATATTTTGATTTAGATGCGTAGTCACTGAAAAAAACCCACTAGGATTGTGGAAACAATAGTCTGCATCCCAATGTGATAGTCTTAAGGGTAAAATGGTAGCTTCATGATGTGTCTGTGAAAGGCATAATTTTCAGTGTGAGTGTTACTTAAAAGAATATCAAATGGAATCTTGCTTGGAATAGTCAGTAAAAATGCAGAAAGTACTTAGGTAGGAGAATAATTAAAAGATAAGTAAATATTGTACTGCATTTCCAAAATATTGTTGAACAAATGCCACCTATAAATAATTTCCATAGTGCTAACTGTATATCACATCTTTTTACCCAAGATAAAGGAAGAAACTTCTGCTAGTACAAGTAACACTATGCAAGCTGCTGATTTAAAAGGGATACAGAGCTACCTCACCCTCTGCTGTAATAGCAATTTTGAACCAGCCAAAGCAGTGTTCCATTTAAAACTTGCTATTACCATGCTACTGTTGTATGTTGGGCTGGGAGGCATTTAAACAGAAAAAGAGTGAGCTGGAAAACACTCACAAATTCTCAGTTGCGAGCCAGGCTTTGACTAATAGACCTAAATTAAAAGTTAACAAACCAACAAATAACACAAATAACAGAAGAAAACAAACAAACAAACAAACAAACAAACAAAAATACTGGAAATAGCTGTTTCTCAGAATCAGTACCTTGGTCTTGGTGCATACCTTTCTTAACAGGTGAAATATTCTTTCATTATAG
>JAOTQP010000001.1:37242609-37254963 GCA_026413545.1 Cichladusa arquata
CCCTTTATCTGGTAGATGGACTCATTTGCCAATATAAATACACACTTGCCAGCAGGGGTCAAACACAGTGCATAAAGATAGGCTGCTAAAGCCCCATTCAACCCTGAACAATAATAGTGCTGTGACAGCCACAACTTCTCACTCTCATCATAAAATATTTCATGCTTATGTTCAATTTGGTCATCCCTCTTCCAATTTAAAAACATTGCTCCTTGTCTTGTCCCTACAGGCCTTGGTAACAAAAATTTCTCTCCACCTTTATTTAGGACGTTTTTGTATGCTGGCAGGCTGCAATAAGGTTTTCTCTCCAGGCTGAACAACCCCAGCAATCTCAGCCTTTCTTCACAGGAGATGTGTTCCCTCCTTCTGACCGTTTTTGTGACCTTCCTCTGGACCTGCTCCAAGATGCTTATGTCTTGCCTGTGCTGGTGAGCCCAGAGTGGGGGAGAGTCTCATGAGAGTGGGGTGGAGTGGAGAGGAAAAACCACCTCCCTTGGTCTGCTGCTGGCCACGACTATTTTGATGCAGCCCGGGTTGTGACTGCCTTTCTAAGATGAAAGGCAATTCATCTAGTATTTCCAGATCATTTAGAGGACTTTCCACTTGGCCTTGTAGTCTTCATGAGGCTTATAGTAACATGCTTCCAGGTCCCTCTGGATGGCAACCCTTCCCTGAAGGCTACCATTCCTTCCATGTTCCTATAACAGCAGATAGGCACTTGTATCTCTGCTTCTGGTATAAAACTGCAAAGATGGACGACATTCACAATGCTTCCCTAAGCACACATAGTTTTTTGTCCTGGTTTGGTTTTTTGAGTTTTTTTTTTACGATATCTACTGCTTGATTGAAGATGTGAAGAACATCTATCCAAGAAAAAGTTATTTATTTCCTTCAAAAAGAAATGAGTTTCTCTCATGTGAGTAGAACATCAAGTCTTTCAAAGAGATAGAATTTCCCAGTACTATGTGGGAAATCTGCATGACTGGGCAATAAGCACCAGATCAGTCTGCTTTTTAATATAGCCCAGGATTAAAAGAGTATTTGTAATTGAAATTGCCACTTATTAGTATATTTTTTTCTGTGTAAGTCGCCTCAGTATAAATTTCAGTACTGCTAGGAAAGATATAACTTTCATGAAGCGACAAGGCAAAAAAATCATGCTTTATATCCCCTATGTATTAGCTAATCCACAGTTTTGAGAAGCTCTTTCTGAAGACTTATCTCATAGAAACTTTAATCTCTATCAGCAGTTCTCCTAATACATACTCCCAGTTGTGAGTATATCCCCACTTCTTGTTTAGTAATTTATTCTATCCTGGGATTTGTGTGAGGCATTATTAAACAAAATAAAGAACTAGAATAAAATACATAGTAAGGCCAAGCATCTCAAAGAAATGGCCTGGCAAATAGCACCAGTGTCCAGCTGGATGGACAGTGCTCTTCAAGTATTTTGAAGTTCTGAGACTTCAAAGTTAAATAAATCCAGGGAACAATCATAGGACCATTTATAGGATCAAAATAAAATTAATTAGCAATATCAAGTCTGAAAAAAAAATTTAAAAAATTAAAATATTTAAAAAGAGAGAAGAGGGAAATATATGCATGGGGAACAAAATAAGAAGTAGAAGGATTGCCATTTGACCTCTTTCTTTCAGGTAAAATTATTATAATATCATTATGTTTCGGGAACTTAACAAATGTCTGTAAAAAGCATTCTTATGACAGGCTCTGCTTTAGTGGCAAAGTAACATTTAGTTACCACGTACTCTTACCTGAACCTGCTGCAAGAGAATACCACGAAAAGATTAAATCATCATCTATTCCAAGAAGAGTTATATATAAAAACAGCAAGATGCCTCTTATATTCCGAAATTCTGAAGAGACAAGACATTTTTTGGAGTACATAGTAATTTTTCTTGAGGACTACATTTTTTAAAGTCTTATAACTCTATAGTCCAAGAGTCAGGAAAAAAACCCATATATTTTAATCTAGTTCATTTTAAAGAAACAAAAAAAAACCTGCAAAACACAACAAATCTCAGCTTCCTAAATATGGTACTACAAAAATAAAAAGGAGACATATTAATTCAAAGGTTAGGAGAACCACAGAACAATATACAAATGGCAGGTGTACTAAATATTTACCTTTTTGAGGGGTGGTGGTGTTTATTTTGTTTTAAGATTGGGTTTTGTCATCAAGGTTCATTTCTAGCTGGAGATGACTGAAAGACATCTGCTTTTTGTCTAAAGGACACATAAGGAAACCTTATAGGAATTAACTAATAAAATAATATGGCTTGAAGATGGATTGAATTTGAAGTAGTTATTAAACTTCAATTAATATTAGAACAGCTGAGCTCACAACTTATCAACAGCACCTGGATCACAATGTAGGGCATTATCAGATTTCTTCTAAGATCTCATGTTTTACTGATGCACCCACATGAATTCAGGAACTTTATATAGGTAGATTTTAAAAAAGTTTCTGAGATGTTCTGATTCAGGACCGACTGATCTTATGTAAAATTTTCTGACATATGTAACAATATTTCTTGCCACAAAATGCATTCAGTGGGAAAAAAGATTGTATCAGATATAAGCAAACCCAGAACACAATAATTTTATCTGCTTTTTCTCCTCAGAACACAAATACAAAGTTAGATATGTTTCTAAAGACATGGTCACATACAGTACTGTCTGAAACAGTGACAAGTTATTAAAATTTTTTTAAAAAGAAACATTTTTGAACAGAATTTCTCATCATTGTTTTTGGTGTATTGCTCTTAGGACACTTTTAAAGCACATTTACAAACTTTTAATCTTTAGCTCTAGTTTTTTAGTTTAGGTCTTTAGTTGTCCTAAGACTTTCTAAAAGTAAATGTTGAATACCTCTCTTTGATTTGTATATAAGGAATTATCAGCGTGAAATACACATCATTCTACTCATAGTACACAAAGTCCCAGGATCTCGCACAAGTCCTGCACAGAGCAATTAGTTAAACCTCACATGATGCTATAAGGAAGCATAAACTACTTGGTGCCTTATATGCACCAAAAAAAATCTCACTGCAATAACCGAAATGCTTTGATGAATGATAGATATGAAGGGCATAAACATCCTTCATGCTCACGCTGACAAGGGTTTTCAGCAGTACAGTGTTATCTCTTGTGAAATGAAGGCAAAAACTGAATATCCAGCCCAGAAAGAACAGAATGAGGTGCACTATATTTCCAGACAATTAATCTTGTTTAAGATCTTTGTCAGTGATATGGACAGTGGGATTCCCTGCACTCTCAAGTTCATCTGTGACACCAAACTCTGTGATGTGGTGGACATACTGAAGGCAAAGGATTCCATCCAGAGGGACCTTGCCAGGCAAGTCCATGTGAACATCGTGAAGTTCAACAGGGTAAAGCATAAGGTCCTGCACCTGGATTAGGGAAATCTTTAACATAAATATTGGCTGATTGGAAAATGGATTAGAGGCAGCCCTGAGGAGAAGGACTTGGGGTTGTTGATTGATGAGAAATTTAAGACCCAACAGTGTAAGCTTGCAGTGCAGAAAGCCAATCATATCCCGGGATGCAGGAAAAGCAGCACGGCCAGTGGGACAGGGAAGGTGATCCTGCCCCTCTATTCTGCTCTCCTGAGACCCCACCTGGGATGCTGCATCCAGCTCTGGGGTCCCCAGCATACACAGGACATGGAACTGTTAGAGCAAGTCCAGAGGAGGCCACAAAGATGATCAGAGGGCTAGAAAATTTCTGCTGTGAAGACAGACTGAGATAACTTGGGCTGCTCATCCTGGAGAACAGAAGGCTCTGGGCTGACCTTAGAGTGCTTTCCAGTACCTAAAGGGGGTTACAAGAGAGATGGAGAGGGATTTTTTTACAAGAAGCCTGTAGTGATAGGACAAAGGGGAATGGCCTTAGACCGAATGTGGGTAGGTTAGGATTAGATATTAGGAAGAAATTCTTAACTGTGAAAGTGGGGAGGCACTAGAACAGGTTGCTCAGAGAAGTTGTGGATGCTCCAGCCTTCTAATTGTTCAAGGTGGATTGGATGGGGGTTTGAGAAACCTGGGCTAATGGAAGGTGCCCCTGCCCACGGCAGGGAGGTTAGAACTAGATGATCCTTAAGGTCTCTTGCTACTCAAAACATTCTGTGATTCTATTCTATAGTTAATCAGACAAACACTTAAAAAAAATCAAACTAAGAGGCTACAAGAAAAAGATTAAGAATACAAACAAACATGTCTATAAGCATCAGATAAGTAAATACAGGCTTAGAAAAATTACAGAAAACTAGAGATCAATAAGGGCAGATACAAGGGCAGATAAGGGGGCTTATGAAGTTGAAATTCAGAGAAAAAGAAACTATGTTGGAACAAAATTTGCCTTTATTTCCAAATGGTAAAATTCTGATCAGTAAGGAAGTTATGTTTGGTGTGAAGTTTCTGAACGCAAGTCATGTATTTCTCTTTAATGTACTGCTAGAATAAGTCCTTTGCAAGTTTTAGCCTACTACTCTTATTACTCTTAGCCTAGTTTTTAGTCCTGCTACTCTAATTCAGATTATCTCTGACAGTTTCAATATTAATTTTCATCTAAAAAAACCAACAAAACACTTGAATTTTGTAATTACTTCAAATTTAGTCAATTTTTATTTCACTTTTCAATGCTTGGCAGCATTCATGAGACTATGTTTGTTCACCTGTAACCTTTTCTGCTTCTGAAATATTTTACTTGTATATTTTTCTTGATCTCCTCAGTGTCACCTCCTGAGTTAGATTTGTTATTTCATACTGAGTTATTTGATTTCTTGTCTATTAAAATTTGTTTTATTCCAATGGGGTTGTGACTGGTATAAGTGAATTTTTAACTTCCCTGGGAATGAATTGTCTTTCAATTCATAGATTATAGTTTAGAACCGAAAAATAAAAGGGCATATTTACAAAGTATCTGCTACTTGCCTGATACAGCACTTGTGTTCAAAAGAAAGATTGTTTAAACTTCTATGTGTGATCATAAATTTTCCCTTCAGCTGTCATTTGAGATCTCAAGCCTGTTTTCCAAGGCTGTATTGTATAAAAACTGAAAAGACAAGCTAGTCTATATTTTTAATAGAAAATTAAAATTCTGAGTTGTCACACGTAGTTGCTGCAATCACATATGCTCATATATGAGAAATATAAGCAAAATTTAAAACCAGAACCCCAAAATTCAGTTTAAAAAGTTAGTAAATGAAAGAATTGTAAAAGATATATTTTAAAAGTGCTGTTATTTTTTCTTATGCCCCATTCTTTAAATTATGCCTAAAGTCAGAGGAGATATTTTCACATAAAATGTGCAAATATAATACAAACCCTAAATCTATGGAACTTGTACTCTGCATTGTCTGGGTGGGGTCAGCTCAATTTTTAAACAGGTAACTATTTCTTAAAGATATTGTCAAGCTGATAAAGAATAAAAATCTCTCACTAGAATAAATAATTTGCTGGATTAAGCTCTTACATTTAATAATTATTTTGGATTAATGCTGTGTGTTCACTTGTTTGGTTTTAATGAGGGAAATAAAGGCAGTCATTGCAGTTTATTTTAACATCATCAGTGTTTATCAAAGTCCCAGAAATGTTCACCTGTGTGATCAAGTGAAGATAGTGCTGTGGGTTTCCTTCTGCACTCTGAGCCAACACTGTTGTGCAGAGAGTTGCCTCACTTCCATGCAGCAATGCCTTACAGATCAGAAATTGAAATGTTTTGTAACAAATTGTGCAGTAGAATGGGTGAAGTAAAGGGCAACTGTCAATACCAAGCTGTGCAGATATGGTCCAAAATGTCCAGGATCTTAATATTTTGCTTTCGCATGTATTTCCAGCCATACAAAGTCTGTGTTTTAATTCTGTTTATGCAGACAGCTGTTACCTTCTAGGAGGAAGTAGTATAAAAGCAGGAAGGAAGAAAGATTTAAATAAAAAATATTGTGCCAGTAAGGAAATTACAGAACCTGGATGAGAAAGTAAGGTGTCAAATGCACACAAAGGGACTTCTAAGTATAACCACTGAATGGGTGGAAAGGCTTGGAAGTTCAGCAAGGGTAATGACATCTTCTAGGGGAAGAGCTCCAATGGTCCTTCTTCTGGGGGAAGAGCTCCAGTGGTCCTTCTGCCCAAGTCATCAACCTTTACCAAGAGCCTAAGATTATCCAGAGAAGTAAAAAAAATTCTCTCACTCTTCTATCATGATTTTAATTGCAGTGTGTCACTCAGAAATATTTTATCAAAATAAACTTGACTTCTAAAAAGTCTGAGTTGCCCTACCTACCAGAGGAAGGGATTGTCACTTAAGAAGAGTAAGAACATAGATTTCCTTAGATTATTTAAATTTCTCATGGATATATATATTGCCTCTTGCTTTGTATTATATATTAGTAGTATCATTATGTCAGCCTCAGAGAGCTGGTGAGTATGGAGCTTTAATAAATAGTTTAGGTGTAAAAAATTCCTCAGCAATCCTCATATACATCCTGACCAATGATTTATATATTTGCCCAAGGTTTGCTCAAATGCTTCATTCAATTAAAAAAATGTTTAGAATTGGAAAATCTCCATCTTATATAAAAATAAGTTGTTTATATTCATTCTTGACTGATCTTTTAGGCATAAGAATGTGAAAGTCACAGATGTTTATTAAAATATTTATAAAAGGAACTAGTAGCTTTCTTAGAGGAAGTTCCCTATTTATTCTGTTTGGAAATGGTAACAAGTAGGCTTTAAGGAACACTTAACCTTTAAAATAAGGAAATTAAAATTCTTTACCACACGCTGCTAAATGCTAAAGCTGAAGTTTCCTTGGCTAATTCACATAATAATAATGCCATGCAGAATATTTGTCATAAAATCCAAAGTTATTTTTTACAAAACACCCACCCTGAAGAGACACCTTAAGTGATATCTATTCATTCTACTAATGAAAAAGAAACAAACATTCTATTGTGAAAAGATGAACCACATTTCAGGCACAATTCCCTTTGCAAAAGAGAACTATTTAAGTAATTTGTCATGCATTTTTTGCATGCTTGTTTGTCTCGTCAGAGTACACGTGAACAGCATTCTTAATGAGACATATTTGTTTTGTTTAGATAATGTTTGTGCAGCTCTTTGAGCACATAAAGTGCTATGTAAGTTCTCAGTATTATTCAGCCCAATCCTCAGTCTTGACCTCTATTATTATTTGATTCCTGATATAGCCTATTATCAGGAAAGGTAAGAAAAAATTTTGAAATTATGTCTCGTATAAGACTGTGGCTTAGGTCTATTGAATTGCAACCACTGAATAAGGAAGCAGAAAATCAGACTAAACTCCTCTTTGTAAAAAAAGAATGGCAAAATGAAAGAGAAAGGCTTGATCTGAGGGGTGTTACAGTTATGACTAAAAATCCAGAATACACATACAGGTCAGAAGTTCAGATTCAGACCAGGTCACTAATGGCTGAAAATCATTACCACCTGAAAGTTATTTAGCTGCCCATATGAAAATATGTTAGTGTTCTGAGGTCATAGAGAAGAGAAATCTGTATATTTAACATTGTCATAATCATTAGGTAGTATGTGCCTTTTGAAAATGGCCTTGAGACTGATTTTTAGCTCAGAGCACTCCTGCTCCTAACCTACATAAATTAAGTTCTGCATTAGAACCTTCTAGGTAAAATGGCTGCAGAATCCTGGAAGTTAAAAACAGACAACGAGAAATAAATTATTATATGTGAGGGGAAAATAAAATTCTACATGTCACACAACACATCAATTTATCATTATGAAAATTCTTATTTTTGTTATATAGAGAGATTTAGGAAGCTCTTGTGCTAGATCGTTTTAAGGAAATAAGTTTGAGAAAATATTTCCAAGCATAGAACAAACATTCAAACAAACTGAAAGACTAAGACAAGCCAACAATATTATGGATAGACAAATCAACAAATCATCAATATTATGGTTAGTCAAGATTTTTAAATTATCTCTATTAAACCATGGAAATTTCAATTATGTATGTATTTTACTAGATAAATTCTATGTAATTAACTAATTAAGTACTATTAAAATTTGTCTCATGGTTGGAGAAAGGAAATATTCAGAGATTTGTGCATGTACTTGTACTCCTCAATGGATTTGCATCTAATACAGTGAACAGGGAGGACAGTGAAATGACAAGGTTTGTTGATATTGCAAATATAGAAAAATTAAATCTGACTCAAAAGAGCTGCATGACAATTTCACAAAACTCAAAGACGAGTTGGGGGAATGAATCTGGTGAGGCAGTGTAAGAGGTTGGCCAGAGAAGCTGTGTCTGCCTTATCAGTTGGAGCTATTCAAGGTAGGATGGGGTTGGAGCAGCCTGATCTGGTGTCCCTGCCCATGGAAAGGGATTTGAACTGGATGATCTTTGAGGTCCCTTCTAACCTCTAACATTCTATGATTCTATAAAGTTCAATGTGGAATAATATACAGAGCAAAACAAATGTAACTGTATCCAGACAAAAATAAATTTGCAGTAACTATAACTCAACACACTGGTGGTGAATAGGTCCTTCAAAATTTTGGTGTTCATCATGGATTGAAAAAAACACCCATAATTATTAGAAGAGGAGATGAAAAGAAAAAAAAAAAAAGAAGCAGAAAAAAAAATTTGGCTGCTGGGTAAATATTTTGAACTTGAGCATTTTGTTTTCTGAAGGTGGCAATTGGCAAGGTATAATAGGAAAAAACATAAAGAAAAACTACAAACCTAAACAAGGTTTTAAACTTCTGCACAAGGACAAAGTCAATCAACTATAAACTTAAAACTGTGAACATTTTGTGGGTGAAAAAACAATTTTATTTAATAATTAATGAGATGGAGAAAAAAAGTAGAAAACTTATTCCTTTAGGGAATTCAAATTTCTCACAATGAATGAATGAAGGGCCCTCAAATGAAATAATCAGGCATTAGTTTAAATTAAATTTTTTTTCATGTAACATACAATTAAATTGTAGCACTTACTGTTTAGAATGTTGTGAATGTGAACAGCTAAGATGGGTTAAAAAAATCAATTTGATGAATTCATGAGTAAAAAGTATCTATTAAATAAAAAATGCAATTTCTAGTCAGGAATTCTGTACCAGAGCCTAAAGGAAACTTAGAAATTACCCAAGAAATAGTGTTAATGTAGAGCTATCCTTCTATAAGGAATTCATAGGCTTGATTTCAGGTGGAAGAATATGGTGGAATAATGATGTAGTAATTTAAAATGTAACAGAATGGGAGAAAGGAGTTTTCTTTCCTCTAGAATAAGGACTAAGATTTGGAGGGATTTAGGATTTTTTTTAGCTTAAGTAACTTTTTTGACAGTGATTTATGTAAAAACCTCCCAGATTTACTTTAAAATAAATTTTCTATCATTCTTGAGACCTGTTCATGTAAGATAAGCTTAAAAGGACTGAAAATTTGCTACCAGATGCTAAAATCCAAGTGCAAATCAACTATAACTGAGGTAAGAACAAGGTGCAGATAGGAATCTTACCAAAGGCGTTCCACAACACAGGCAGAAGAAAGACTATAAGATTCCATTTCCAGAAGTGCACACTTTGAGCCCTCACTTGACTTCTCAACATCCATATTTATTCCACTGCTCAATCATGTCACAGATTTCTCAGTGAGAAAAAAAAAATAAATTCATTTTAAAATAGTCCAATTTTTTTTTATTATTGAATGGTGATGCTCAAGCTTATTTATTCCCAATTTTCATTATGCAATAATCTAAACTTGCTTCTCTTTCTTCCTTGAGCTATTTGTCCATGTCAGTCCTCAAATTGCACTAGTGTCTGTGCCTCAGTGGTTTTAAAAACTGCCACTTTCATCTGTTGCCATTTCAGATGGTCAGTCATCAATGGGAGATTATTTTATACTCCATTACCTTCAAGTAGAACAAGGACTGAAGCATAGCTGTTAAGAAAACTTACTCAAAGTCACAAATTTTCCTATCATTTAAAAGAACCAAATGCATTTTGGTTCTTTCATTAGCTCTGCTGGTTTATATGATTTCAGACTCTCACCATCCACAATGGCATTGCAGTTAAAAAGAAAAGTTGGGGTTTTTTTAAATTTGATTCAATTGAACTATTCTGCAGTTACCTTAGATAACAGAATGACCTATAAAATTCATCCTGATTTTACAAGTTATTTTAAAGAAAGTTTATCTTATTAAAATTATTTAAAGCTACCAGGATTTGAGCTCCTAGCCTGGCAATTTAACAAATCATAAAATGTCCTGTTCTTTGGTGACATGCTGCACAATGAAGCCACATTTTTCACAAAGATGTTCTTTTGAATTCAAACTAAAAAACATAGGCACTAGGGAGAAAAAGGGACATTTTAAACGGTTCACTTCCTGACAGGCTTTTATGAAATCATTTATACTTTTAAGCCTGAAAAAATTGTAGTAAACTAGAATCCAAATAGTCTTGAAGATCAGGACTAGGATATCTAAATGCTGCTTCACCAAAACACTTGGTCTTTGAGCTCATCTATATTAACAAGAGACAGAAAAGCAGCCAGATAAGATCTGTAGTACTTTCCATTTCCAGATGAGATTTTAGCACTAGGTTCATTCATCTCTGGTCCTTTTCAAAGTACCAAAAAAAGGTCTCAGTTTATTTTAACTAAAATAGAAAAAGCTTTGGAGACATTCTCAGAATAAATATCCATGTGTATTGGATTTGCATGGCTAGGTTTTGGTAGCAGGAGAGGCTATGGGGTGGCTTCTGTGAGAAGTTTCTAGAAACTTCCCCATGCTTGACAGAGCCAGTGCCAGCTGTCTCCAGGACAGGCCTGCCACTGGCCAAGGTTGAGCCCATCAGAGAAGGTAGTAACATCTCTGTGAGAATATATTTCATAAGGAAGAGAATGTTATTGCACAGATGTAACTGCACTAAGAGAATAGAGGAGGGAGCACATGTGAGAGGAACAGCTCTGCAGACACCAAGTTCAGTGGACAAGGAGGTGGCAGAGGTGCTCCAGGTGCCAGAAATGAGATTCCCTTGCAGCCCGTGGCAAAGACTCTGGTGTTGCAGCCGTGCCCTTGCAGGGAGGATCACGAGGATGCAGAGCCCCACCTGCAGCCATGGAGTAGACCCTCACAAGAGCAGGTGGGTGCCTGAGAGGAGATTGTGACTCCAGGGGACACCCACGCTGGAGCAGAGTCCTGGCTGGGACTCTCCTGTGGAGAGAGGAGCCCACGCTGGAGCAAGTTTGCTGGTAGGATTTGTGATCCTGGGGGTAACCCACGCTGACTGTCCTTGATGGACTGCACCTTCTGGAAAGGGAAACGTGCTGGAGCAGTTCACAAAGTGCTGCCCATGGGAAGGACTGACATTGGAGAAGTTCATGGAAGACTGTCTTCTCTGGGAGGAATTCAACACTAGAGCCAGGGAAGGACTCCTCTCCCTCAGCAGTGGCTGAAACAACCTGTGGTTTTTCAATATTTGTTTTATTTCTCACTATCCTGCTCTAATTTTGACTGGTAATAAAGTCAATTAATTTCCCCAAGTCAAGTCTGTTTTGCCTGTGACAGGATGCAATGAGTGATCTCTCCCTGTTCTTATCTCACCTTATGAACCTTTTGTTTTATCTTCTCCCCTTTGTCCATTTGTGGAGGGCAGTGATACAGCAGCTTTGGTGGGTACCTGGCATCAAGCCAGGATTAACCCACACACTATGTAAAACAGTTTTCCCTATCACCCACCAGCCTTTAGATAAATGCTTCATCTGGAGAACACAAGTGTGGGTTTCCTGCCTGCTGAAATATATATATATTTCTACATCACTCAAATACTATCTTTACAGTGTTGAGAAACAAAGCAAAGATGACAGAACCTTGTTCTAAACCAAATTTTTTTGGCGTTATTTTCTTCTGAAGGCTGCTGGACTAGAACCAAGGCTAGATTAAAACTGATCATTCAATACTTATCACCTACTATTCCCTGAAGCTGTATGAATGGCTGTCTCTATGCTTTCATCCCCAAGACCATCACATCAGTCATGTAAGAAAACTTGCTGGTCAGCAGTGCATTTCATCATCATATATTCAATACTATTTTCCTTTTTCCGTTAAAAATACCTCCAAATCAACAAAAAAATCTCATTTCTTTTTCATTTATCCTGATCATGTTTTCCCATCATACTCACATAGAGCACATTTCAGTTAGTTTAACAGATGCAGCTCGATCCGAATAGAACTACATCAGCATTGTATGATTCACCCAGTAAATTAAGTGTCAAGAGCAGGTATGACTGTGTTTAGTCAGTACCTAGGTAGAA
>JAOTQP010000001.1:37260037-37340320 GCA_026413545.1 Cichladusa arquata
TTTATATAACTATTTATACATATATATTTTGTGAAAAAAGTGAGGAGTAGAATGAAGTTCAAAGGAGCAGCAACATTAAATCTTATCATTAATCATAAATCTTATCATTAGCCCAGGCTAATAATAACAGTCCAGCATTGATCCTTGGGCTGTTTATTTGTTATTGGCTGCCAATCAAATATTAAGCCAACAACAGCTACCCTTTTAGCCTCCTTGTCCAACCAACATTTAACCCATCCAATTATCTGTTCATCCAGTTCATATTTTCTTAATTTCCAAAAGAGAATTAATTGAATGTTTTATTGTTTTCCTATCACTGTAAATTATGCCTTCTTCAAGCCAGCTTACAGTAAATATGCAAATATTGACAGTGTCTAAAACAGACAACCTAGTGATAAATATTTTGAAAAATTCTAAGGTTGTATCAAAAGTTCTGTCATTATGATATTTATTAGACTTGCTCTATCTTAATAAACTATACAGCAATCAGACAATATGTTTTCTTTCTTTTAGTGGACTATATTTGGTTTAATACTCACTCTTTCCTCTGAAATCCTTCAAAAGATATGGACTAGATTAACATTTCATCCCCCAGATTATTTTCTTTCTTGTTAAGTAGGAAGCGGTCTAGACAATCTTTAATTAGAATAAAGTTTCTTTCCGTTCCATAGATAAGAAAATATGGTTTTGTTATAGCATTTGTTCACATTTAGAAGTGAATAGAGTAATAAACAGCTCTTTGATTCAATGAAGTGTTAAAACTTTGACTGCCATCCTCCTCTCTCAGTAATTCTTAGGTATTCTTCAGTGGGAAAGCTCAATGAACCTCATGTTCTAGATATTTTTCCTTTGCATTAAAAACACACATAATTCAAACAGCTGTAATCTTACTGTATGCAGTGTATAATTGAATTTTCATTGAGACCAAACAAACAGAAATCAAATTACTTTGGGTAAAAAGTCCATTAGAAGTGATTGAGCCCCGACATCTTCCTTTTAGGCATGTTGTAAAACTGCTTTATATATCCTCATTATAACTGAGAGATAGAATAATCAGAGCCATGTTCTCACTGTTGGTCAAAACGAAGATGACAAATTAGATTAAACATATCAAAGAGACAGATTTCAGAGTGGCAAACCTCTGTCGAAATACAGTGTGAAAACTACAAAATGTTATTTCTGAGTCTGAGTCAGATATGATCTTATTTATCTACTATAGATGCTAAGCATAAAAGTGTGGTTTTCTGTGAAAGACCCTTACCTCTACTAGTCTTTGGGATAAAAAAAATAACAGTAAATAAATATGTCCCCTTAAAAAAACGTTGTAGTTTGAAACACAGTCGCTAGAAGATAATAGATCTCCAAGAATTTCTCAGAAACAGCCCCTATGATGAGTAAAAGCATCCCTTTTGCAAAATCAAACAGCATCTTTCTTCATTACTCCAAGAACTGTGTAAATCAACATTTTGCAGTAATGTAGTTGAATAGTTCAGATCACTGAATAGGCATGAAAAAGAAAAACAGAAAAAGTGTACATTAGGTACTTGGGCATTACACAAAGATAAAGTAAGTAGAGCTTAAGTTGAAATGATTAAAATACTGTCTCTAAACTTGCATGACAGAGAAGAATGTATGGAGGGTATGATAGATTATATAGAAAAATACAGATGTTATAGAGAATACAATTAGAGATGTAAAATTACTATCTCCTTTTCTGTCTTATGTAGGAGAAAGTGGGAAGTATGGACTCAGGACAAAGGGTAAGTGAACATACTATATCTCTAACCTTATTTTAAAGTTTATTTAAATAGCTGAAATACAAGCAATAAGTTTCATGAGTATAATAAGCCTTTTGGATAATTCCAGAGAAATAGAAACACATGTAATTTCCAGCATTACCAGAGTTACTGATGTAGGCTTTTCTGAAAGATAAGAGTAACATTGTGTTAGGCATTGTACAGAATCATCACATCACAAACTTTGGATCAGCTTACCAGTGGTGACTTTGACAACTAGAACAGGAGCCATGTGGTGGTGGGTTGTTTTTTTTTTTCATTTACTTTTCCCCCTCATTTTGGTGAATGCACAGAAAAATATGATTGATAAAGGTTCCTATGATTAAGGGAAAAGGACAATGATGTCAAAAACACTACTGAAAGGTTAAACTGTTAGAATAACCTTCTTGGGAAAAAATTTCCCATGGAAGGTGGCATTGTCCAAGTAAAATTGGGAAAGAGAGTACATTCTCTTAAAGGATTTTAAAAGAGTAAATTGAAAAGGGGGAAAATAATAAAGACTGGCAAAAAAGAAAGATCATGTTATAAAATGTGAGAGAAAGACCTTAGTTCTCACATTTCTGGTATTGATTATAAAATATAACTCCGTTATTAAACACGGCAAGTTAAAGAGCTTCAAATGAAGCCTGGACAATCAAGTCTAGATAGAATCATATTGTTATCCTAAATCACAGTAAAATCAACTGGCAATTCACTTAAAATGAATACTATTACTTCTATCCAGCGCCCAAGTCAGGCCCCAGGAATTTCACATTGTAAAATATTTTGTCTTTGACTTTCCTTCCAAATTGGAGCTAAAGTTTACTGTGGAACCAAAGCATCTCTTTTCATTTGTAACGGATACAAACTTAGCTTGTATTTGCAGCAGTATCCTTAAATGAAAGCAATATTTCTCATACAGTTAAGATTAGAAGGTGCTGAGGCTTTAAAAACATTAAATATTATATGCCTGAGGTAAAGTCATGGAAGTTTGCTGATAAAATAACTCAAGTGTGTAGCTGTTTGCTGATTTAGGATCCCAAAAAGAGGAAAAATGAGGTTAATGGAGTTGCAGTGTTTTATAGTAGACACATTAAGCGAGGACTGACCTTGATAAGCATTTGGGATTAATTACAATGAAAAGCAGTATACAAAGAATCAGTCATTAGCAAAATGGTTTTGCTCTGTCTTTAGGTCAAGATAGCAAGGCAGACTTACTACTTCATTAAAAAGGATGATGATGAAATGTATATTCTATAGCAGTCATTGCATACATATATCAATCTAATGTAAGAGACCATGAAGAGCTTTTCCTGCTGCCACTTCAGAACAGTTTTAGATTTATATTAGATTTAGAAAATTCTGAGCAATATTCTGAAGATATACTTGTAGTTCGTGTGTGATGAAGAGTGATTATTTAAATGCCATATATTTTTTTTTGTTTTGTCTCCCTTCAGTTAGACAAACTGAACACAATATAAACAAACAGAATTAATTTACCTCATGGGAAATTGTGGCTATTAGCTGTAGAAAACACCAGAAATAGAAGTGCTTTAGGCTAATATACATGGTGTCCTTGCAACAAGAAACATTAAAATCTATATAAAATGAGTTTTCACTTTGTACTCAAATAAAACAGACCTCCCAACCTCTCCAATAGATTACTGTTCTTCTTACCTACAATATCAACATGAGTGATAAAATAATGAATAATAATGATAAAATGAGATTGTTCATGATAAACTGCTTCAAAGAAAGCTATTGTTGAGCTTACATTGAAATAGTCGGGCAACTTTTTACCAGGTAAAAAACTCCTCTCTCTGGGAGAATATCTCTTCAAAAATACTGTTAGAATCAGTTCTTGCATTTTAGTATAATTATTTAGTAGGCTTGTTGTTCGTGATGACTGGATAATTTAAGAGATTAGCAGGTCATTTGTAACCATGGAAATCATGTTGCCTGCATATCTAATAGACTAATTTCCACATGAAGCAAGGCAGTAGTTCTGTTTATTTACTTGCTTGTTAAATGTTATTTTGAACTACCTTGTTTTCCTTAGGGGAATTGTCACTCAATTTCTGAAAGGAAAAACAACAAAGTAATGCTATGTCCTTACTGAACCTCAGCGAATATGCACTTTCTTATATTTTCAATAAATGTATATTTGACCATATTTGTAGAGTCATACCTTTGTTTGATTCTTGTCTTTTACATTTATGGTAGAGATTGAAAGTGTTCAAGGATTAAATATATTAAAGACATGCATGAGATTTCAAAATGTTCAGTTGTTGGCCTCAATACATAGGGATACAAATTAGCAATTGAGTCAGGGCAGCTTAACTGTAGTTAAAATTTACTGGCCAACTGATTGCATATGTATGTTTCTTATTCTGTCCCATTCTCTGGTACAATATATTTAAATCATAATAATTTCAACAGAGTAGAGTATGTCAAACTAAAAGTTCTTAAGAAAAGATAGGGAAAGCTTGAGGAGATAAAGTAGTTTCTGGCTTCTTTTAATTCACCACTGATGAAAAGTTGCGTGAAGTTCCTAGCTCAGAGGAATTAAATGACATTAATGCAGACATTTTAGAATAGGAAATATATGGTCCAAACCCCAGACTACAGAAATTTTAGGTTATTAATGATAAGGGTTTATGTTTGTTTTGGGGTTTGATTTTGATTATTTTCTGGGGTTTTTTTTATGCCACCTTTTGTTAAAGAGATCTGGAATGTCAAAGCATTTGTTTTTTCTGTTATTTGATGTAATCAAAGTTCAAAGGTCCGTTTTTCACATACAGGATGGGCATCATATCTATAAAGTACCATTCAAGCAGACATGTCTTAAAAGCTTGCAAAACCTATGAGTCACAAGGTGACTCACCTATCCTCTGAAGTATTTTCTCTGCCTTCACGACTGTGATGCTGTCTTCATAATTTGGGCTCAAATCATTCTTATGAACAAATAACAAAGTCCCAATAGACTAAACTCACTTTGTATTTTATTACTCCCATCACTACTTTAGCTAAAATACTTTAATATTTTCATAGTACTTGCTTGATTTGAAGTTTGTGTCATGGCCAGTTGATAATTTAACTGTCTGTGTCTTCGCTAATCTCAAAGCTATCTACAAGCTATTATCAATCACTTGTTAAAATGACAGTACTCTCTTGTCATCTAAATTATTTTAATAGGAAAATTGCACAGCAATATGACGTTGAAATATTAGATGAAAAATATTTTCAAAAATTATCTTCCAAAACTTTTTCAACTGAATGAGCACTTGGGAAACAAAAGAGGAATTTGACAAAATAGTAACAATATATTAGGGTTTAACCACAAAGCAATAGTATCAGAATTGTCATTTCTATCCAATCAGATAAATATATTCAATAGATAAATCAAAATAAATATCATGTGGAAATAAACAGTTTCTCTTAACCAATAAAATAAGAATACACTGCCTACTTCATCAAAATCTCTGTATAAGAAATAACAGATATCCCTGTTTAAATGTTATACAACATCAAATTCCTCACAAAAAAACAAAACAAAAAAAAACAAAACAAAAAAAAACACCAGTAGTTCATTCTTCAATGCTCTCAAAAATTTAAGAATTGGCGTGTTTTAATTTTTGCCATGCTGTAGCAATCTTGCACTTCTTATATAATAGAATAATAGGATGGTTTGAATTGGAACAGGACCTTGAAGATCATCTAGCTCCAACCCTCCTGACATGGCAGAGTCACCTTCCACTGGGGCAGGTTTCTCAGTCTCATCCAGCCAGGCCTTGAGCAATTCCAGGGGTAAGACAGCCACAATTTCTCTAAGCCACCGTTCTAGTGCCTCACCATTCTCACAGTAAAGAATTTCTTCCTCATATCTAATCTAAACCTACTCTCATTCAATTTGAATAATTACCCCTTTGAACCCATTTGCCCTTACATGCTCTTGTAAATAATCCTGCCTCACCTTTCCTGTAGGCTCCCTTCAGGTGCTGGAAGGACACAATTCCGTCGCCCCAAAGCCTTCTCTTCTCCAGGCTGAACAATCCCAATTTTCTCAGCCTTTCCTCATAGGATCATCTTGATGTCCTTCCTCTGGACATGCTCCAACAGGTCCATGTCCTTCCTGTGCTGGGGTACCCCAGAGATGGATGCAGCCCTACAGGTGAAGTCTTAACCACAGCAGAGTAGAGAGGCAGTGTCACCTTCCCCTGCTGGCCACACTGCTTTTGGTGCAGCCCAGGATACATTTGGTTTTTTAGGCCACAAGATCACATTGATAGATCATGTCCAGCCTCTCATCCACCAATACCCCCCAAGTCCTTCTGGGCAGGGCTGCTCTCAGTCTGTTCATCCCCAGCCTGTGTTGGTACTGCGGGTTGCCCCAACTCAGGTGCAGCACCTTACATTTGGTCTCGTTAAATTTCATGAGATGCCCATGGGCCCACTTCTCTTGGTGACAGCTGCACCACTCAGCTTGGTGACATCCGAAAATTTGCTGAGGCTGCACTCGATTTCTTCATTTATGTCATTAATGAAGATATTAAATAATACTGATCCCAAGGTTTTCCTTTCTTCAGTTTTTAAAGATGGTTATTATGTTTTCTTTTACCAGTCAGCCAGGACTTCCTCTGAGTGCCATGATTTTTCAGATATCATGGATATATGCATATATCTAATATATAGCCAGGTGGTACCAGAAGTGACCTCACCAGCAAGCATATCGAAACAAATGTGACTGGCAAAACAGGAGTAACCTTGACCATCCTGTCTTGGGAAAATTTTGTTGAGGAACAATTGAATAGCAGGTCTACAATGTTAATTAAGTCCATTTTTATAAACTGTACTAAGCAATGGCCACACAGTTGAACAGGAAATAACTTGTGCTAAATTTCATAGCAAATTTCAAGCAATATATCAACTGGAAAATATACTCCATGGAGTTCTATGACAATTAGACTGACCCATTTCAATCATGTACAGTAAATGAATTAAAGATGATACATGCTCTGTTTTTTCTCTTTCAGGTATAAACAGAACTTAGACAAGTTCATATAAAGATGTCTAAAACTGACTGAAAAAAGATGCTGTAATGTGAATTGACACCATGCCATAATCACCTTTTTTCTACCTCTAACGTGGTGAAAAGCAGTTACGACAGCTACATACATTATGTCATTTCATCAGAATGAAAGATCAGATGAGAAAAATGAATTTTTTTCATTCTGCTACAGGGAATTCAGGGAGAAAGAAGAGGGCTGGGTAAAGTCAGAGAAATTTCAGACTGTATAGGGGGGCTGCTTAGGCTTGGGTACTGTGTCCTCCACCCATAACCAAACTGGACAAAGCCCTGAGTAATTAAATGTCACCTCAGATCTGACTGTGCTCACCAAGAGGTGGAATTAGAGTCATTATGAAGTCCTTTTCAGCTTAAACAATCCTGTGATAGGATTATTTATAGGATATTCTTATTATTTAGAATAAATTCATCTGTAAAGTCCCTTTCTAGGATCTGATAAAAGAAGATATGTGAGGTCAATCAGAGACCAAGAGATGAAGCTTCTGGAAAATATGTGAGACTGACATGTGTTACTTCAGCCTCATGTAATTGGAGATTACTTGAGTGACTAGTGAGACTGAAGCGAATAGTGAGAGTGTACTTACTGTAATGCTATTATTCCTTGACTTATATGTCTTTCTTTCCTGTCACTGTATTAGTCTGAGAAATATGTGATCCTTCCTCCCTTTGCTCTCTCACTAATCTGCTACAGTAGGTCCTACTGATTGTCTTGTTTCCCAAAAAATTTCCTGGGAGCCTTCCCAGAAGCCACTGTTCTCCTGATGAGAAAAAAATAGTATGAATGTATCGAGACCTGGCTGATGGAAGACAGAACTGGAAGCAATGACTACCTCACAATATTTTCCACTGACATTTTCATCTTAATATCTATCTCAAATATTCACTGTGTGCTGTGTATATAAGGGAACAGGGATGAGTAGTCAATATTTTCATGATTTCTATGTCATAATATAATTTTCTTATATTACTCATTTATGTGTAAATAGTGAATTAAGAATTAAACTCTATTATATAACTCTGAAGAAAATGTAATTTGCTTCCTCCCAGTCTACACTTTTGCATAAAATGATACTTCTGGGACTTGAATCTCTATTCAATCCTGAGAAAGAAAAAAAAAATCTGTATCTGTTTTAAGGAATGTTTAAAGTTTGAACCTTAACCATTGTGGAATTTTAACAAATTTCTCTGTTCGGTATATCTCTGCTGGACCAACTCCCATTTGTAATCACATGTATAATTTCTCTTCCCTTCATACTCACAAAATATTATAGGAGATACTACAGCAAATATGTCATGTAACATTATCATCCCTTAGAAAATCAAGTCCCATGTATTGCTTTTTCCTTAGCTTGATTAGAAAATGATTACAGAAATTAGTAACTGGAAATTGGTTGAATTTCTTATTAAAAATGACACTCTATTTATTTTCGTGCCAAATTTAATATAACATTAAAAAAATTACTTAACACTGTTGGAAAACTTTTTTCTCACACTGCTTCTTATGCATGGAGTGATCCCAAACCATATTTATGAAGATTTACATTATCTACATCTAAGTTTTCTGTAAGACTAATTTATCTGCCGGTGTCAAAAGAACATTGACTATTTATGCCTGTTGACCAGGAGAAAATCAGTTTCAAATAATTTAGATGTGTTAGGTTTAACAGGTGACGCAACGGGTGAACAAGAGGAAATTGCCTTAAGCTATTCCAAGGGAGCTTCAGGTTGGACAATTGGGAAGAATTTTTTCACTGAGGGGTGGTTAGGCATTAGAATGAGCTCCCTAGGAAGTGGTGGAATCACCATTCCTGGGAGTGTTCAAGAAACAACTGAATGTAGCACTTAGGGCTATGGTTTACCCAACAAAGTGATGTTTGTTAAAAGACCAGATTAAATGATTTGGAATTTTTTTTTCCCAACTTTAATGATTCTGCGTTACTATTATTCTAGAATAATAAAACTAGTTATATGTTTAATCTCATGTTTGAATCATTTCACACTACTGTCTTGCTTTGTAAGGCCTTTGTTCTTTTTACTGTCTTTGATCACAGTTTAATACCTAACATAGTAAGGTCATACAGAGCCACTGTAATATAATTTCTTAATTCCACTTCTTATCCATAAATATTTTGTTTTAAATGTCCTCAAAAAGCATTAGCTACAAAATTCCAGAAAAATTATTGTTTTGAAAAAAAAATTAAATATTTATTAAAAAATAAATCCAAATCTTAATATTTTTAGATATTTTATTTTTTAAAATTGTAAGGAAATCTGCCTTTCTAATGATTCATGACATGCTCTGTGATATGGATTTTCTTGAATGTTATCTCAAATGGAATAAAAAATTGAAAGACAACAAGGGAAACACAAAAAAAGAAAGCTAGCAGAGTAAAACAGCAAAGAAACAATAGGCATCCAAAGGCAAAAACCCTGACACTATTACCTGAAGAAAATATAGAATTAAATATTAACTTCAAGAAAGTGGAAACTTACTATGTGTCTTCACCATAGGTACTAGATAGATATTTCTGAGGTTTTATAATGATCATAAAAGTGAGTGTTCTGTTGCATATTACAAAATAAATCAAATAAAGTCAGAACTTTCTGATGTCAGAGAAATAATAAAAGAGAATTAGTGTGCTAAAATAGAAGGTTTGAAATTCCAAGTGTCTTTTGCTGAAAAAGAGAATATGTTTGTTTTCCAACACAATCCTGATAGATTGACCTATCGACCACAATGAAAAAGATGAGGTTTTCATTTGATTGATTGATTGATTGAATATTTTAATGTGAAAAGTAATAATAACAATAGCAAATGCATGTCTTAAGGAGTTCTTCTTGTTCTTCCCCATGTACTGTCTGTTGTTCTTTATGCTAGTAAGAGCAACTTGAGGAAGACAATACTGGGTTGTTCAGATCAGTTCATATGTCACAAGAATTCCCTCTTTAGTATGTGTTCTGCAATAGACATCAGAACTCTCTGTTGAGATATGAGTACTTCTGAAATTACCTCATAGACAGAAGAACTGGGTTGAATTAGAATTTACTACCGATTATTCAAGAAATAGAAACCTCCAGATAACTATAAGCTGGGGTTTTTTGCTTTCAAACTTGTTATTATAGGCATAAAGTGTGACATACAAAGAGAAATCTGGGAGCTGCAAGATTGAAACACAAAGATAATTAGAGTTTTCAATAACTCCTATGTATACTGGGTAAAATTCAAGTCAAGCTGTGGGTGTTGCATTTTTATACTGTATAATTTACCTTTTTTTGGAGGATCAGACACACCACAACGAAAAAAAGGCAACTGCTGCTCTAATCTTGACTATCACACTAGCTTTAGTTCAAAACATAGCTTTCAAGCTTCATCTGTACATCAAGATCTCTGGAAACTTCCCACATCTTTTCCATTTCCTTTCCCTTCCTCTTTCTCAATACATTCAGATTTCTCCTGAAAGAAAACCGTGTGTAGAAAAGGAACTGTGAAACCCTTTGGAAGTTACAACCAGACATCTGGAAGGAAGGAAGGGTAGTATTCTAGAGAGAAAAATAAAATTTCAAGTTGTTATTTAGTGGACACAAACATCAAAATATATTTTAGTTCTGCATCTTGTAGGAAGAAAAAGACCAAAAAAGTTCATTGAAAGGGGGAGCTATGTATATGTGAAAAAGACATTTATTACAAAATTGAAGTGGTAGAATATATGAGTCTTAAAATGGACTTTATTCATGGAGGAAATAGCCTCAAAAACTACAGGCTGCATCCATGAAAGATAAAATAGAACACAAACCTGGAAATTCAGATTTAAACCCATAATGTTAGGTCAAGGATCATGTCAAGAATCTGCATATTTAAGTTGTAAAGACTCAAAATAAAATATTTTCTAACAAATCAAAAGCAGAGGGCTTGTCAGAGAGTGAAAGGTATCATCAGACAATGAAAGAATGCGAGGAACACTCATACAACACATTCACATGAGAAAAATGCGGAATAAAGAAGTGAATTTTTAAAATTGTGCTCAATGCAAAGGTAATCCAGAAGATTCTTATATCAGATCTTAATTTTACAGCATGAACTTGAGTAAATACATCCAATTGAATCTTTCCTAAGTGAGATTTAAAACCAAACCAAAACAAAAACAAAACAAACAAACAAACAAAGTGTAAATAAGCAAATACAGTGAATGGAATAAAACTGAATAATTTTCAACGAACTTATAATGAACTCTGATATGAAGCTGTGAGGATTTTGCTACCATGTGTAACCTATTCCTTTAATCAATAGGCAAAGGAATGGAAGGAGAAAAATACAAAAAAATATTTAAAGCTGCAAAAATGAAGGATTTGGCTGATATGTATCAATCTAACTGGTAAAGCCTATGTAAACAAAGGAACTAGTAAACACAAGATAGAGAAGGAATATTGATAAGGAGGTAGTGCGGGTTTTGCAAAGGAAAAATATGCCTTACAAATTTTTCTGCATTTTTAAAGTATCACTGAGTAGGTGGATAAGTATGATCTAATTATATTTCTATTTTCAAAAAGCTTTCAACAAACTCTCAGATGAATTTCTTAAATTTGGACGTTAGCTGCTCAGTATATGCCTAAATGTTTGGAAACATGATAAATAACAAGGCAGTGATGTTTTCAAATAATTCAAAATGACTCCACATAGTCAAAATCAAAAGTGTCTGTAAGGAGCTCAAGAGGATTTCTCCACGTTCAGTGACTCAAGGATGAATAACATATGAAATGTAAAATTAGTAACCATAGAATAATGCACACAAGAGGAGAACAAAAACACCTACAAAACTTAGTTATAGTGAAAATGTTGCAACAAAGAACAATTAGACATATGTTGTCACACTCACAAAAAATACAACGGATTCTGAAAAGGTATGACTGAGGGAAAACAGCATCAAGATCTGTATCATTTTGAAAAAGAAATGGTAAATGTAGTTATGAATAATATTATCTTTATTTTAACATTATAATTATGGATTTTTATCAAAAGTTCATCAGATATATAGTAAACAAACACTGTTTTTCTCACACAGCACTGTGTTGAATGGCGTGTTGAGTTCTTTGTTACAGTCATTTTGGAGGTCAAATGTGCGAATGTTTTCAGAAAATGGATTTAATACATCTCTCAGGCATTTAGGCTGGTATTGAATATTAAATACTATACTTCAGGTGTAATTTTCACGGGAAGATTTTAAATGGCCAATTACCAGAAATCAAGAGTTGACTAAATGGTGGATCACCCAGTGCTTTCTACATTTCCTAAACCTTGGTGTTTTTTCCAAGGACAGGATTCCAAAATGTGTTAACTTTAGTTTGATTCTATAGAGCAGTTCCTGCATTCCTTGTCTAATATGGTATTTATAAACAAAGCATGACAAAAAAGAGTTAAACATAAGCAGCAATGTATTTTAAAATATTTGTCCATGTAGTTTTAACCACTTGAACATTCTCTGTTCTGCATATGCAAGCCCTAAGTCCTTGAGCTGCTGAAGAATTTTGTACCTTGGACTTGTGTCAAAATTTCTCCCTTTCATGAGATGATGAGAGAGAGAGATCTATTTTAGGGTGTGACTCTGAAGATGGCAAGTAGGCATTGTTTACAGCAAAGGAAATCTGAGGAAATTATCCTAGATTTATGCAGCTAACTTTTGAATATTTATACTATATAAAATTAAGCCCATTCAAAAAATCTTAGGTCTTGAAGTTATGATTGTTACCTATTCAGTATAAAATGAAGAAATATAAAGATTTATTGCTCTTGCTACAATCACTGGGTTTTCTGAATGTCAAAAAAACCCAAAAAATTCCAAAGAAATAAGCTAAATTATTTGTACTTACCACACTGTAGTCACATGAACTATTACTTAACCTTGTGTCTAATTCTTTCCCTGTTCCATGTTGGACAACTAAAACAACTAACTTGAATTGAATCAAGACAGGAAGCATCATTAAAGTGTAATGTTATGAAATGTGCTCTTCAAAACCTATCATAAAATTCACTCTTGGGAACAGAAGTTCTAAAAACCACTAGGACACTACTTTAAGAGCTGCAGGTTTGACAGCATTTCATCTTTACATACGTCTTCATCTTGCAGAGCAGTAAATTTGGAATAATCTATTTCATGGCATATTTTCATGCCATGAATAATATTGTAGATCAGTGAAGTTCTTCATTGTTAAATGCCAGTATTTCTAAGTAAATATAACTTAACCTGCCAACCCTGAGAGGGAGAGAAAATTGCTACCACCTTCAGAGGAATCACAGAATTGTGTTAGATGGAAAACGTTTCTAGAGACGGCTAGACCAACACGCCCAGCCAGAGGAGGGCTATCACTCAAATGTAGCAAACTATGGCTGCAAAATGGTCTAGGTACTGTTTGTTTACTGTTCACAAACAAATCCAGAATCATAATCTCTGTGGCTACATCTGTACTAGCAAGTTAAGTATGATCACCAAATGGGTTCACACGTTGTATGTATCACTGGTATCACTGGTCCACAGTATTCCACTGCACTTCGTAGTTATCTCATTGCCTGGCACAATTTTTGGCTCACACCCTTGTTAAGAAAAACTACAATGTAAGACAATAACTGCAGCTACACTAATGATCTGATCAGAAGAGTGCAGAGGGCTTGAAATGTTCCAAATAGGTAACAAAGATGAGACAGTTCTCTTTGGGAGGGAGAGAGAATTTGGCAGTATAGATTCATATTGTATTGTTAAACCTGCTCTTGTTAGAGAGATGAGCCTTTGGGTTTTTCCAGTTACCAAAATATGTTCAATCAGCTGGTTATTCAAGTAACAAGAGAATTCCTTTTCCTCAGTGCCCAAACTAATATTCTTCTGTTCCATTAAAATACTGTGATTAAATGGTGCTTGCTGACTCAATGCATTTGTTATGCAGTTTGAGTGAGACTAGTACCATTTTCCACTGCACAAGTGAGTTTTTTTGTGTATCTGTATATGTATGTGTTGTAGATCTTCACTGTAATTTCTTACAAGGTAGTATTTTGCAGTTTGTGGGAAAATGGTTATACCAGTAAATGCTGTTTGGAGAGAGGATAAATTCATGCTAAGGGCTGCCAAGATACTCTGTTTCCTCTTGTATGGGGACAGCTTTATCCTGACACAATCCTTTAAATAACAGTACTCTTAGTAGTAGAATTGTTTGCAATAAATATAGGAGAAACACAACCCCTTTCCACTTGTATAATAAATATTTCCCTATTTTCTTAGTGCCAAGAAAAATTTCCCTTCTGACCCGGTTTCTATCACACATTGCATCAATAACACTACTACAAATTGTCCTAAGCTGCCAGCAGAGACTGTTAACATTTAAAATCAGAACTTAAAATAAATGCTTTAACTTATTTTACATCTAGGCCAGAGAAACTGTCCCTACAAATTTATTGCCTGCCTTTATCTCAGAGACTCAAAGATGAATCTGGCCTCACTGAAGAAAGTTAATGAAACGTGTAAGCCTCAAATCCTGTCTGCCTTTCTGAGTACTCTTTTTGTTTTCCTACTGGAATACTAAGGACAAATACTGTCCCATCTAACTCACTACAAGCAATCTTTGCTTAAAAGCACTATTCAAGGTTGACTCTGCAAAAATATTACTCTGGACCACTACCTGCCTCCTGTAACAAAGGGGTTAAAACTTTAATATACCTCAACTTCCTTTTCTGAACAGTGACACGTCCCTTCCTCAAAATCAGTAGGCAGAGTAAATACTCATGAGCACCAGATGTCCACACTGACGTGGGAAGTCAGAAAGATAAAATTCCATGTGCACACAAGAACATATTCTCAGCATTAGCAGAATGAAATAGAGACATCAGATAAGTGAAAACAGATGATGTTATAATGTCAAGTGCAGCAGATGTGTGTATAAAAGACAAGCTTTGAAAAGATTAAACTTTGATCCTGGTTAGGCTGTAGGAATTTATGTTAATCAGGTAGAAACATTAATCTACTTTGGACCAGTTATTTCCACCTTTACTGTAATGCTATTATGCATTGTTCTTAATGGAAGTACTTCTGAAATATTAACCATTATTGAGAATGATCAGTGGCAATATGTTGGCTGGGCACACTTCGTGTTTTGTTCCCATAAATCTGCTCTCATGAACAGCCAGAGTTGTCCGTAAATCCTTTTCTAGTCATATTTTCATCCAATGGAAAGAGGAAGCAGTAGAGGAGAGGGAAGAATGCTTTATGACACGATGTGCATTCAGGTCTCATCCTGATATGGTGTCAGCACACATCCAGGCACCACAGTTTTGATGTGACTCATATTTTTTACACCTTCAATTTAAAAGGTAAATATTCTTCCTTGTTGGTTTTTGAGCCTTCCAAATATGAATTTAGATGGAAAATCTGATTTGGTTGTGATTTCAGAGTTACATCTCCATGTTTCCACATATCTGCTGTGGGATTTGCTTCATAAGGAGGAGGTTTTTGATCTGTGTCTATTTAAAAGTATCAGGACCACATTCTGTCAACAGTCACAACCTTGAATGTGTGCTACTAAATGTCTTGTATTTATCTGCCAGAGAAAGGGACAAGGAACTACATAACAGAAGCATTGTACTACAGAGGTGCTCTGTGGTGCTGTCTCCACAGGGGACAAAAAAATCTCAGGTTTCATTTCAGTCCGAAATGCCTACATTTTACTGTTTCAGGTAACATCTCTCTACACCCATGCCCCAGGCCTGTGTGTTTTGTTAGTAGAACTGATTCAGTGTGGCATTAAGGTTCATCAGAGGCTCTTACCATTTCAGAGATGACTGGGAGCTGGTAGGCTTAGATGTACCTACCAGCTTAGTATTTCTGGTGTAAAAACTGCCACATGCTCATCTCTTTGGGCCAAGCTCTTTCATCTGACTCAGTGTCACGAGAGAGATCGGGGTTTTTCCAAGACATGGAGATGAAATCTCAATTCCATTGTGTCTAGGCTCTCTTTACTTTCTCATAGGAAGATCATTTTGTTGGCTGCCATATTCTCCTCATATACACCATTGGGATGAAGCAACCTAATCTACCAGAGGTACAAAATAACTGTTCTGTTCATCTACAGCCAAGTGTTACACGCAGATGACATACAGAGAAGTAACAGCTTACATGTATTTTCAAATATTGGATAATGATTTTTTGCTGCTATTAAGTATTAAGAAGCACATTTATTTCTACCTTTTAGTATCTGAACATAATCAATCTTCAGTTTAGATTGCTAAGGACAAGAATCTTGCTCAGATTTTTAGAGAATTGAAATTTACAGCAAATAGATAGTGCTCACCTTACTAGTCTTGCTCCTGATAGTAACCAATAGAAACAAGGTGCAATTATACCACTCCTACCTATCCTCTTTTTGTCTTGTTTAATAAAACTACTTGTTTTTTAGGTAAGAATTTATACCAAATGAAGTTGATGGAGGGACTTTTTCTGGTATCAGTGTGGCACTTTATGACTTTGCGACTTATAGCTGCAAAAATCTCTAACCTTTAAAGGAATTTTCGATCATTGCTTTTTCTTTTGCGGAGATAACACCTAACAGACTTGTGCTCTGAGATGAACTTCAAGATACCTTAGTGCTTTTAGGGGCTTTAAAGTCATAATAGAATAGTTTTATTTTATAACCCAGATCAGAACCTTCTCATCGATCTCAACTTCAGTTACACTTTGGTTATAATTTCAAGTTCTTCTAGCATTTTTGTATGGACTTGAACATTTCATCTTCTGTTTGTATCAACAAGGAAACTTGTACCCTTAACTTGGAATTGACAACTAGGCACATTTCTAGAAGGTCAAATTTGCCTCATAATTTTTATGTTAATATCTATTTTAGCAATATGATTCTTGCTTTTTAGTATGAAAGAATTGTCTTTGAATAAGAATCTAAATAATTTTACTTAATATCTTTTGAATATGAGAGTCTCTTTCCCACATCCATTCAAATAAGATCCCAAAATATCCAATTGTCTTAAATGTTCTCCTCCACTCTGTATGTGTTTGAAATTTATGCAGCCAGTACCAATTTATTTGATAAAGCAGAGTCCAGGTATCTTTTGGGAGAGTTTATCACGAACATAGCTTTTACATTGGGGTTGTTACCAAAAGCTGGAAAGCATATTAATAAGTAGGAGAAAAAAACAAAAAAGAAAGCAGATATTGGATGTTCCCTTACTTGTCATCATCCCACCTCTACAAGCTTCTAGGATTCGAACAAATGGCTAATGTCACATCCTTTTTTGCATGTTTTTGGACTTTCTCTGGTTTTACTATATATCACAGCTTGAGCAGCATGACAATGTCCCAGGGCATGTCTCTGCTTGGGCAAGTAAATTTTCTAGTTCTTCACTGAGCGGAGGCTCAGGGGCGTGATTGGCATGAAAGGTCAGTGCCCATTCTTGGGTTTTTTCAATTAGGGAGCAGAACAGTGCTTCTTTTTTAAAAAAAATTGTCAGTGACAGAGAACGCATTATTGTAGGCTTCTTGTTTTAATATATATCCACAGATAGCAAGGAAACCAGATTTTTAAAAACTCTATTCAGGGGCCAGAATTCATAACTGAGGGAACACCTTATCTAAGTCACTCTGCTTTAAGCATTGCTGAGAAGTCTAAAGATGTGCTGCGATTACATGCACTTAATGCTCGGGGTCAAAAGAAATTCAAGTGGTGTAAAAAAAATCAGCATGCATGTATGTGGTACTCTGCTTGTACAGAGATAGTATGCTTTACACGTTACACTCTGCTCTTCAAATTACTCTTAACCAGGATAGGCTTTGCCTAAAATATCCAACTTTCTTCCACTAACAGTAAGAGCAGCCTTGAGTATAGCACTATCCAAAATGCTAAGGGAATTTAGCACCCACAGTGATGATGAGTTCTGATGAGAACGTACCAACCGTGAGCAAGTATAACTGCTTAAAGAATGCAACTATGTTACATTTTAAGTTGCCATTAAAATGGCATAAGGGTCATATTTAGCACAAGAAATAATACCTGCAAAATGCTAAGTTTCAAAAAGAGAAATGCATAGGGTATTTCAATATATTTTAGCACTTCTCTGGGTCTCAAGCACTATTTAAGATGGAGAAATTTACTTTCTTCTCTGGTTTCTTGGTCATAACTACACTTTTATAGCTGAATTATTTTGGAAACATTCATGAAGGTGTTTACTTTAATAATTTTCAAGTAAAACAGGAAAGTTTGGCAAAGGTCTCATATAATAGAGACAACTTTGCACAGCAGGGAGTATCAGGCAGTATCTAAAAATAGAGATTGCTACTAGTTCTGCCTAGAATAACATGCCTGAAAGAAGAACACACATTTACACAGCTGGCTTTACATGACCCTTGTTTACGCAATAAAACAAAAGGAAATTACCTCTTCGGAGGTTTTATTTTTTTTTATCAGACACTGATTAAATAATAATTAGTTCAAAGTATCATGAGTCATTTCTACGTATGCATACTTATCCTTTTTGAAAGAGCAATTGTCTCCCTGAGGTAATATAGAACATCAGTGATCTGTGTGCTCTGCTCTAACAACCTTTCTGTTCAGGAGATCCAGTTTCAGGTGTTTCATAACTTTTTTTTTTTTTTTTTTTTTTTTGTCTTAAATCAATGTCACAGTAATGGCTCCTTCCTATGTGGAGGTGATCAAAGCTGAATTTGGTCAGAAGCTGTCTGCTGAACACTTAAATTCTATTTAGATCAGTGAGAAACTTGCCATTTCTTTCACAGTGTTTCTTTAGGACTCCAGTCTTTCAGCACTTTGTTTCTTCTCATGAACTCTCTCTCTGACTCTCATATTTGTTTTTCCCAAAAAAACTCATACATTGATAGGTCCGTGGGTGTCCCATTATTCTATCTTTTTTTTCTTCACAAATACTATCCAGGAAGTCTCACAGACAGTGCATTTCATTTAATTCTTCCCTAGCAAGTTCATAATGGAATTTAATTGTGTTTCCCTTATCTGAAACCTTTCTGCTCCCTTGAGTAGTTTCCTTCTTCCTTCAATAGATTAGAATGCTCCCTAGTATTGTTAAGATGTTAATCTCATTTATGTCCTCTTTTCTAATTATTCCATACATGCCAAAATGACAAGCAATCTTCTACCAACAGCATTACATAAAAACAGGCCTTTTTTAAAAAACATAGAATAAAACCAGCAGTCAATCAAATATTGCTTTCCTGAGAAATCTTTCCTAATTTTTCCACAATCCTTTACAATATTGTGAAGGAGAAAAATAAGAAAATCTGTAAAGGTTTTAATTAAAAAAATAATAAAAACCCATACAGTCTGAAACCTTTGGTTGCTTTATAATTATTTTTACTTAGGCAATTTAATTTTTATTAGTTTTTGGCTGGTTTAGTGTAAAAATCCCATTATTATTATGGGAAACTGCAAAACAGGGAAAAATATTGGAAAATATTTTTTGCTCCAAAAATAGAAAGAAAGTGAACTTCCTTTCAGTTTATCTGTGACCACATCTATGGTGGTCTTACACGGCTGTTCTGATCCTATTTATTTTTACAGATTCATCTCAGGTTCTACTACATCTCCAAAAATAAATTAGAAAGAAAACAAAGATTTGTACGTGTGAGGCTTTTTCAGCCAATGTGTCAGACTGGCAAAATGCCCTCTTTGAAGATAGAATAGAGCTGACATATAATTGTTGCCCTTACCTTTGTTGCTACTGACACTAGAGCCTGAACCCTCCTTGGAGACCTGAAAACAATTTTCCTGTGACACTCTGAGAAGTTACCACTGGTATTTTACAAATACTGTGAGGTCACAGATTTCGACCTATACAGAGCCAAGCAAACCTCTGGAGGGCGTTGTGTTTTATGGGAAAAATGTTTCAATTGATTTTTAGGTTAGCATTTTACTGCAACATAGAACAGATCAGTAGCCATGAAAGACAAAATTCACATTACAGTAGCAATAAAAGTAACACAGTCCAAGTTGTGTTTAAAATCTAAGCTTTTTTCTTTTTTAATATTCTTTTACACATGATTTTCCAGAGTCACAGAAGGAATATAAAGAAGGATTAATACCATGTAATTGTATCAAATAAAAAATATATCATGCTTCTTCTATAAGCAAACTATATATAGCTAAATCCTACTTTAGTGTTTAATAACGTTGTGGTATGTGGAATCTTTTCTTCTTCTTTTGAATTTCTGTAAACACAGTATTTGCAACTGTGTACTCTTTGCAAGAGTAAGCACAACAGTTATATTCCTGATTAAATTTTAAAACATTGTCCAGGTATCATACCAATTTATTAAGTTAGATAGATAATGGTAGAATTCTTTGAGGCAATTACCTCATAAAATGAGTTTCATTCTGAGGCTGCCATTTATCCACAAAATAAGTAATAGTATTTGCAGACATATGTTGATATCTGGGAAAGCAAACTAATATTTTCATGAATTACTCTTAGTAATTGGACAGAAATTAAGGTGGAAAAGGTATGAGTGCTTTGTCCCTCACACCTGTAGAGCATCTTGTGTTATTATCTCTTCTTTTAGGCAGGGCCTGAGCACAGTATCACAGCACAAGTGTCCATGTCTTGACCTCCTATCTTATGAAGAGGGGATGCACAATATTCATTTGAGAATAGACAACAGATGAGATATAAAAGTGGTTCATTTTACAAGCCACTTCAAATGTATGTGGAAAGTTTTTTTTCATTAAATAGAATCAGGATACTAAAGTCCAAATATAAGACTTCCCAGAGCATTCCCTATTATTAGATTATTGCTATTATTTCTTGTTAATTCAATAAAAGCCTTTATTTTTTACTACTGTGACAGATTTTCCTGGTTGAAAAAGGATTAAGAATTGTCAGTCTAGGCACTAATGTAATATATCTTCAAAAAATCACAAGCATTTAATATTCGAAAATTTGTCTTTCTTATGGTTTGTTTATTTATTTTAACATGATACCATGTCAAAATAGGAACTTCTATATTTATCATATTCAGCATGCATCAAGAATTGCAACGCAATGTTGCAATGTGCTGAGACAATCTGGCGAGATAACTGTGAAGAGTATTTTATTATACAAAATTACTGCCACTAAGCAATACCTTTTAACAAGAGAGACTTGAACAGCAAGGACTTGCAAAAAAGGCAACATTCAAAATATATTTTGAGATACATTGGAAAATCTTACTTTTGAAGAAAGGTTTTCCAATGCATGTCAATTTATCAAGAAAAAGTTTTAGTAAAGTTACTCCTTTTACTGCCTTTTATTTGTTTCATCCCTCATTTGGGCATTGGAAAAGATAAGAGGAAAAATTAGCCCACAACTAAACAAAGCTTCATATGTTTATTGATAATTATTACTAGATCTTTTACCTAATTCAAATATCACATATTACCAAATGTTTTTCATTGCATAGGAATCTTGATTTTTTAGCATAAGCTTTTTGCATGGAAAAAGTCTACCCTCCAGCTAAAGAAATCATGAAGATGAGATTTGTGAATGAAAATAATACGTGTTTTTTTCTTAATGTTTATGAATTCATTGCAGTATGCTATTCCTTCAGATATAAGAAATTCAAAGAAATCAAGTATTATTACGATTAGCTACTAAAACATTAGACCTAAGTTTTATAGAATATTTTTACATACTCAGTACCACGGTAGTAGTTTCACAGACAAACAAGCAAAGAGGAAGGAAGGTCAAAGAAAATTCTGCAATGTATTTGTCAAAACCTGGGAAAAGACTAAAGAACTTGGGAATCCTGGCCCATAGCCCAATACTTATGACCACAAAATAAATACTGCACTCTAATATATCCAATCTAGCCAAAGTGTTTTAGTCTACATGACAGGGCTATCCAGAGCTGACAGGATATTAATTCTAAAATTGATCCCCATCGGTCTTTTAGGCAACTTTATATTAATCCTCCTGCAAGTCACGCAATGCACACGATTTTCATCTTACATTTACTTTTCATCATGTGCACATTATTTCCTACTAAAACAGTTATGGTGCTATCTGATATCAGTTCTGGGACGTTTCCATAGCTCAGTGCTGCTGCCAATAGTGAGGACCCTTCTCTAAATAATCATCCTTAATCTCTTTAAATGAGAGGAGGGAGAGAAGGTGGCAATGGTGAGTGTGGGCCAGGCTGTGAGCACAGAGGATGGGCAGAGGCTGTCAGTGCTGGGCTCTCAGTACCTCCCCACAGGGCAGCAAAGAGAACCCACTCCCACAGCTGTGTTGGCTTTGCTGCTTACTGACCCCTTGCTCAAACCTCACCCCCTATGGAAAATTTTAATAAAAAATTGTGATGCTAAAATGAATTTGGCTCATCCTTAACCCTCTGTAATAAAATCAGAGGTGCACCTAGTGTTCTGCACATTGTAAGATTATTACTCATATGTTTATTTTTTTTAGTTGAAGTGAGATGAAGAATCAAGTCCAAATTAATTAAGCTTCATGTAAGACTGGCATTGGTAGATACAGTTAATTTTCATCTTCTACCAAAGAGATTAGAGTTCATATCTCAAAGGTAATTGAAAGCCCATATTTGAAAGGAAATAATTCCCTTCGGTTCAGAAGCAGGATTTACTTAACCTACAATGAATGAAGGAGTGGTGCAGTGAATTTAGCTAATATAACAGCTTTATGCTCTTCAGATATTTTTCCACTGAAATTTCCCTCCTGCTTCCCGTGTTTGACATTTTAAGGAGTACATTTAGTTGAGTTTTTCAATGAGTCTCTATGGTAACAGTAAAAATGCCCAATCAAAATACTTTACCTTCTCTGCCTTCTTGCCTGTTCACCCAGCAGAAGCTGCAAAGCAGAGAAGTGAGAATCACTGGTCCTTTCAAGTGTAATGGGAGTGTATTATAAAGTAGAAAGAAACTATCTGTAGATTTCAAGGCTACCAATGATCACACTAACTAAAGAAAGAAGTAAGTAGCAGCTTCAGTATCAAATAACCTTAGTTTTAAAATTAAATCTTTTGTATAAAACTGAATAATTTATATTTTGTTTTATTTTAAATGGAAGAATTGTTCTGTCAGTTTTTTTCAGCCAACACTGGGCTCTACTGTAGTACAGCAGCATGTGCAATATATTCATAAAGTCTTTTTATTATAAGTAACCACAAAAATGCCACTTTTCTGGAAATGTATATCTATTTTTCTGGAAAAGTAATAATCGCCAACTGCATTTCTGCATTTGTAAAATAAAGATATTTGTTCATAGATTGCCTGAATTACAAAAAAAAAAAAAAAAAAAAAAAAATAAAAAGGAGGAAGGCAGGAAAGATACACAGGATTAAACCTTACTGTCAGGAAACCATGGTAGCCTGCTGAAATCTATTGAAGGGATATTAGTGAACAGATATTGTTGTATCAAGAATGGCTTTTCTATATATTACTGCTTGTTTCAGGAGATATCAGAGGCTCAGCTGAGATCCCCTAAAATGTAACTGAGTCAGTGTGTTGCCATTTCCCATAGAAACTGTTTAGCTGTCGAAGATATATTTTAGAAAGCTATTCAGTGCGCCGTGGGGCACCTCCCTCGCCATTGTCAGGGCAGTGGCGCCAGGCTGGAGGCTGCCAGCGTTTGCCTGCCAAGAAAGCCCTCATGCCAGCCCATCATGGCAGGCTGGGAGCTGGACCACATCTCAGGGCTGCTGCAAGGCCCTGCTTGTTCTCCTGGTCACGGCAGCCTGCTCTGCACAAAGAGCCAGGCAGCACAGAAGCAGATCTATTTCACTGTTCCAATCAGCCTAGCGCAAACTCTAACGTGGCTATTCATAGCTTAACCTTTGGAAAATCATCCATCGTTAATAAAAAGTGAGATGTGCAGAAAACTGCACTCATAATTAATAGTCTTTTCAGCAATGCAGAAACAAACTGCAACATTTTAGTGTAAGAAAACTTTTCTCTGGCATTTGGTACTCAGTGGGCAGCTTCTCGTTGGTCCCTCATGAGCCCTGGCCATTACATTTAAATCAGCTGAGGATGTCCATGGAAGTGGATTACTACAGTTTCTTAGGGGGTAAATAAATGAATTAACCATGAGCAGATGCATTGTGTCCAAAAGAGATTTAAGTCACTCATTTTGGCTTTCTTTTGTTTGTATCTTTTCAGGAACTGAGACAAAAGCAGGAAAGCCAAAAAAGCACAAAAAATGAAATCTCAACTGCATATTTGTTCTAGGTTTCTCTTACAAAATAATTAGTGTTTGTCCAACTTTTAACCATCAATGTATTTTGATTGAGTTTTGTTTAAAGATAATGGTAAATGTAGAAGAGCGAAATCACTCAGGGTATATTGCAAGTCCCAAGTACCTCCAATTCACAAATACAAAATCAAAAATCAATATCACACATACAAAACTAAAACATATTCAATTATTTATGTCTGAACAACTGGAATTTTGCATGCATTTAAAACAAACCTTGAGATTTGCACAACATCATGACTTTCAGGAAAGCTCTGAGAGGGCTAAACCCAAAATTCAGCTGGAAATGAAAATATAAATTAGTGTTGTATATTTATTAGCATATGCTATCAAGCAAACTTCCCTCTCCAGCCCTCCAGGCACCCCTCTGGCAGTCACACTTACCCACCTGTGCTCGGACTGAGTGAGGCCCCTTCACTACACACCCCACACTCAGTCACACCAGGTTTCCTCACCAGCTCAACCCCAGGTTTCCCACAGCAGAGCCTTAGACATCCAGATGCTTAAAATAATTTAATCTTGCTGCAATAACAATACCAAAATGGCAGCTCGAGCTGGGTGCCTCCCAGGAGGGACCCCAAGCAAAGGAACCCATGGGCTTTTGTACTCACAGTCTAAGCAAGCAAAAGTTTGGGGTCATCAGCTCTTGCCCTGTGCCTTCACCTGGCTGGGCCACAAGTCTCCCTGCCCTTTGTTAGGCAAAGGGTCAGCTGTTCACAGCCTCTTACCCAGGGCTTTCTCCTGGACCCAGAGTCCAATCTGCAGCTGGCACTGCATCTTTCAAACCGAGGTACCTGCCCTGAATGTTTTCCTTAATAACGAACAGCATCAAAGCTGATGAAAATTACAGAGTGCACTTTCATTGAAGAGAAGCCGTAGATGAAAACTGAAACATTTCCAAATACAGTAACTTTTGATAAATGATATCAGAACTGAAAAAGATTTCTGAATTCCAGGTTTCTGAACTTGATCTATGGTCAGATCAGATGTCATTCATAAGTTGTTACTACTGTACTGAATTTTTGGCAAAAAATTCTGTTGCAAATTGAAGATCTAAAGAGTGGCTAGCACGTATAGATCAAGACATAACACAGTATGAGGAGGTAATGAAGGAGAAAATCAAAGGCATGGTTATAATACAGAACTACAGAGAACTGATGATTCTCATTAGCTTTCAGAAGTAAATTAACATGCAAATGATTATTAAAGCTTCCCAATGAAACCATGAATGTTGTTGTTTTTTGAGGTTTTTCTGCTGTCTTACTTTAATTATCTCATGAAAGGAAATGTAATGCATAATCAAAATCAGTATAGTACATTTGTTGCATAAATGCTTCTCCACATTGTAGCTATTCAGATACAGGGAAGAGTGATGTAAAGTCTTTTGCCCTTTCTAGTCTGCCTTATTGTCATGTTTTCACCCCAGCCAGCAGCTCAGTCCCATGCAGGCCCTGCTCACTCTTCTTCACTGGAATGAGGAGAGAATCAGAAGGGTGAAAGTGGGAAAGCTGCATTGAGATAAAGACAACCTAATACGTAAAGCAAAAAGTGCAGTAACAAGCAAAACAAGAGGTTCATCCACATCTCATGGGCTGGCAAGTGACACCCAGGAAAGCTGGGGTCCATCACGTGCAACCTGGGAAGACAAACAGCACCCTCCAAATGACTTTCCCCTTCTTTCTACTTAGTCCAGCTTTGCACTGCAGATAACTAATATCAAATATGTTAAAGATCTTAAGATTCTCAAAAATGCTTTAAGTTGCTCTTTCTACCTAAAAAAAGGAAATATACGTAGAGGGCTAAATATGGTTAGTCATTTTTACATGAAAGAAAAAAAAATAGTAACCCCAAGACCTCTACTCCAATACCTCTACAACTATTCTGTCCCGTGACAGGAAAATAGCAAAAATAAGTGAAATACTCCTCACAAAGAACACTTGTGAAGGCATACATCTACTTTGTAACATACTGATGACAACCAATCTGAATATCAATGTCATATCATTTAAAATTAAAAATTCTCTTAGTCATGTGCCATTGGCCAAGCTGTGTATCTTTCATAGATACATAACATCATAAGAACCTACCTGAGAAATAAAATATATTTGTTCTCATAAATGAAGATTAAAGATAATCGTTTCCTCTACAATCAGATTAAAAATTCAGTCTTTGAGTCACTTTAACTCAAGGTTAAATATGCTTTGTAATAAAAGACAATGGATCACTCTTTATTTCATGTTGGTAGAGTACTGCTCCCGTGGTCTTAATAAAGAGAAGATTGAACACAGATTTGCTTTGATAATTTTTGACAGAAACAAAGACATAGGAAAGTACATGAAGTTTGGGGGTTAGTTGTTGTTGCCTTTAAATTGCCAGTGTTCACAGCCTTCCCAAGTCAATCTGTCTCTTAAATTCTCAGCTTGTGCCATAGATGAGGTCAAGCACCAAGTGGAGGCATTCATAATCTTCTAAATTAAATGACTGTCTCAGCAAGACATCCCACTCCTTTAGCAGCATGCAGTTAAGGGATTTCTGGGGCATTACTGCAGTAGACAAGGAAAGTCTAGGTATCAACTCAATAGCAGAATCCTATGGAAATGGCAGTTTCAGCAATAAGCCATATGGGTCACAAATGAGGTAAGTAAACTCAGAAAATCCTTTCAAGGCAAGTATTTCCCTCAGCGCTCTCCTACAGATTCTGAAACTGAGATTAGTGAAATGGTGTATTTTACTGAATCCCTAGAGTGTCATAATTTAATAGTATTTCACAGCTACAGTACATCATCACATTACATTACACTCTCCCTGTCACCATACAAACTACAATACCATGAAGTGATAACACAGTGTAATGAGACATACAATACAGTGTAATGTGATATACAAGAAAGTCAATGCAGCATATCTCAAAAATTACCCCCATTTAAAGGGAAGCTTAATACATATTTCATATAAATATACAGGTCATTCATTTTCTCCATTTTTTGGATGTGTTTAATCACTGTGCATCTTGATACTTCAACAGAGAAATTTAATATTATAGTCGGAAGCAATCATATTTTACTAAGAAAGCTGAAATCATAAAACGGAAACCATTTTCTATGCAACTTTCTGAAAGGACTTTAAAAGTCTTTAAAAAAAAAACAACAAACTTTTACAAGAAAAGAGCTTAAGCAATCTTATAGGGTCCTCATGTCTCTGAGAGGTGGTATTCATGGCAATTAACATTGTCTACAGAATTGAAAACCAGGCTGGTTGGTGCTGGCTGCCTCCACACACATGTGCACACTGATATCTTTATACCTTGGCTATTCCATGAGAACATTCACAGATAGATAGCTAATCTTTCCTAACTGCTGTTGAGATGTGAATTAGGGAATTTCTGCCTTTGCAACAGGAATAAATGGTCAGAAACTATAATAAAACCTCTCAAGAAAAAGCTAATAAGGACAAACTTAGTTGCAGATGGGTTTAAGTACACATTATGAGTCTCTCCAAAGAAAAAAAAAACTTGAGTATAACCTAATTAGAGGAACATTATACTAACATTACATTTATATGGAAGAACAGTTATCGCTTAAAAAGAAGCCTAGATGAGAATCCACACAAAACACACTTATCAGATCTCCTCAGTAGATGGGTAAAGTAGCTGGTTTTTTTAAATCAAAATTAATACTTTGCATTGTCAATTCTTTAAATCTGTAGTAAGATTGCCCAGCTAGCCTAAAGAAGCTGTTTTTCTCTCACATCCCTCTGCATTTATCTGGAGCTGTGTCAATCTGCAGGCATATCCTCTTCCAGCTTACAAAGCTAGGTGTTTTTCACCTTCTGTCTGCTGAGAAAGGAAGATATAAATAGCAAACAGGAGAGAAAACGATGCACCAGTGCACCGCACAGCCACCTCCCACTTTCACACATGTGAAGAGATATCTTTCAGCAGGTTTCAGTGAGAATCATAGGGTCAGCAGTGGGATAGCAGGAAATGGAACTTAGCCCAGGAAACTGTTCTGTGTCTGTCAAAAAATAACTTAACATTGATGTTATAATACAGATTAAGTTAGAATATATTTCAGGAAGAAAAAGTAACAAATATGCATCCAGTCTTCAACCTCTGTAAAATAAATATTTGGTGTCCTTGAATACACAAAGTAATCTTTTTGTAACATTTTCGCATTTTAACTCCTTCTTTTCACAGGTCCTAAGTATATGTTTTGCTAATTTGCAATCATGACATGATTTTCTAATTCTTACTGTTCTACAGAACTTGTACATTTTCTGAACTTGCTGAGATGTATTAATTTAGGATTATTACTGTCAAGAGTGAAATATTCTCCTAAACATGTTGCTTCACATCACAGAGCTTCACAATTGAACTGGCATTCCATTATATCAAACTAGCAAAGCTATCTGCCATTTAAAATAATCAATAATAATGGCTGTTTTTATGGAATGTAGAGATGCCTGTTCTCAACCAGAACAACCTCAAAGTTCTCATCCCACCCCGGAAAGTTCAGTGTTTGTGAATAGCATTCTCTTCTTTATTAGTATTTTTTCAAAAGTCTGACAGATGATGCTTTTTCAAAAAACCCATATGCAGAAAAAGTTTTGATCAATTTATTTAGAGTTATTAGTGGGATGGGTGGTTTTTCCATTTTCCTTTATAGAATTAAAGTCGGTAGCTTACTTAAATATAATTATTTGCATATTCAGACATTCACATTAAAATATATTGATATGAACAATTACAGTAAATCAAATTCATCCAGAGGCTCCAGGACTTACTGCTGCTCCAGGACTCACTCACATGATGCAGATTTCACAGCTAATGGTGTGTTCTTGTGAAAAAGAGGTCCTCTAAGACTTCATTCAACATCAGATTTGAAGATTAAAAGAATTACAAATATAGAATTATTTAAACTAAAATTTCCCGAAGTTTATACTGCCAATTATTCAAACAAAACTGTAGAGGAATGCAGGATGGAAGCTAAACATACAGTTAAAACACTAGTGAAGTTTCCATTTTGGTTAATCACGAGTAATCAGCATCTCAGTGATTTTTTTGCTACCATGGTATAGAAGAGTCCCTCTTCAGAACTTAAAATCCATTTCCTTAGTCTTCTTAGTTATCCCACATGAAAAGGCTGTACATCTTTTCCTACTCTGGCAAGACCTCTAAAACCCTCTTGAAACAGAAAAAGGGGTTTTTTAGCTTTAGCTCTCCTTTATATCTCACACAGGATTAATCCTCAGAGATGAGCGTGGCCAAAGGCACAAGATAGAAAGCATAGTTATTACTTTGGCAGGTTGTTAAAGTCTTTTATTTGGAATCTAACATTGTCTTTGTTGTTACAAGGAAAACTCTTCAACATTCTTGTAGTATTTGTTCCATTCCAGTTTCCTGGCATAGAGCCCTTTTGTAAGCACTTCAGAGGCCAGTGTCTGTGTTTAAAAAGGCCATTTTATGTTTGCAGTAAGATCTTTCTGCCTAGAGTCATGCTAAGAAGAGGAATGAGATATGCTGCAAAATTCTAACAGTGATGCCTGTTTCCATTCTTCCTTGTACCCATGTAGTTGTGAGGGCTTTGCTCCACATATTTATCTCCTTTGCAGAAACTCTCAGAATCTTTCCCCAAACTAGTAGATTTCATAGCTATATGGTAGAGCCAAGATACTGAAGCAGAAAAAAGAGATGAAGGATAAGACTGCTAAAATATAATTAAATGATTAATAGCACATCCTCTTCTTCTATAGTGGCAAAATTCCCAGTGAATCTTATAGATTTGCATTTTTTTCCAGCTTGTTCCATTTTGTCCAACCTTTTGAATATTAACTTCATACTTTTGTTCAGACCTATAGTCTTCGTTTGCCATCATGCTCCATCATGCTAACAGAGTAAGAAGTTATGAATTGTTTTTATTTGTAAGAACTTATGTAATGACCTCTACTGTGGATGTTCAAGTCCTAGAACATAGAATTAAAATAATGTGAACAATTGAAAAGCAATCAGATGAATTATTCCTTGGGTTACACAAAGTTTTTCTTATCCATTCAGTGCAGGATCTCAGTCCCTACTTTTAAATTAATGCAGTTTCATTAGCTTCTCTTTACTGTGCTCCTTTACATGTATGTCCTAAAAACCTCCTGACAACATATAAACAGAAGTCTTAATTTATAAAAGAAACCTTAATTTGTAAACCATTGTTTATTTCCAGAACTTATATAAAATAAAGATATTTTTTGTAAGCTGCAGAGTCTTTAATCAGGGTGAATGACAGCAGATTTGAAAAGAACGGAACATATCTTTGTTTGCCTGTCCATAGCTGAAGTAATGGCATAGAGCACTAAACCAACATCTATTAAGACACCACATAAATTTTCTTTCAGGATTAATGGTCCACTGCTAGTGTAAAAGAGATTAAAACTAGAAGCAAAGAGACAAGAGTGTCCAGGGCTGCCCCATGGTTCATTTCTACGGAATTTGTTAGGGAGCAGAGCCAAGAAGTCAAGCGTTTGGGTAAACAGTTCAATGTGAAATTGCTTACTGAATGCTATCAGATGTTATGGTCAAATACATCTGCTGCACAGTTAGACAGGATATAGAGTGATTTAGCACTGAAATCACTGGGGTTCTATGTGCTGCTACCAGCTGAAAGGCTGGCAGCCATAAAGTTGCCAGTCACCAAGTGCCACTTCTTCATTTACATCACATTGGTATTCAGACAGTAGCAAAGCAACTCCAAAAGTGAATTTATTGCTACGAGAAAGTCAATATTTTACAATAACTGTAGGAATTCTGAAGCACTAATTTAAAAGACTACTTAGTCCAAATGATTTACTATTTTATACACATGTATACTGCTGCTCATTGCCACGGATACCAAAAATCAAGTAGACCTGTGAAGCTCTTAATTTTAGACACTTGGACTTTTACAAAGCAAACTGCCAATATTTGGTTTAACTAGTAAAACTAAGCTTTTAGAGACCTCCATGACTTTCCTAGAACAATTATTTATTGTACATGGTTCATTTGTCTCTCTCTTTTTAATTTTCTTGAAACAACATTTCATTAGATTTTTTGCCCTGAAATGTGCCACCAGGCTGTCAAATCAAACCACCCTATTTTCTTTGGAAATATCAGTCTTGCAAAGAACTATCCTTCTGAAAAATAAAAACTAATTGAGCCAACAAAATGAAAAGTAAGGAATGATTTGATTTTTACGCTGTCCTTGTAGCATATAAAACACCATCAGAAATTTCAGTATCCTTTCTATGCTTTTTATGTATGAAAACAGACACATTCAACTAAACACAAACACATAAATTACATAAATACTCCCTTTATGATCACTGTTTGTCTTTGGAAGTACAGATATCCTTAGACTCGGCAAAAATGACTGATACTCAGCATTCATTTAATTCAAACATTACCTGAACACATGACAATGGAAATTTACCTACATTGAGTTGTCATTATTTATGTAACTTGTCTTCCATGCTATGGATGGATTGCATCTCCATCTTATCCTTCCCATACTTATCAATTCGATTTTTTTGTCGTTGTTGTTGTAAATTGGAGGGCTTTTCCTATTTGTGGGGAAAAAAATTCTTCAACAAAGACACAAATCTGTCAAGCAAAATTTGAATTCTCTTCCATAGACATATAATTCCCACCTGGCACTGTCATTTTGCATTCATCTCAAAATACATTTCAGTAGATATTTCTGCAGCTGCAATACATAAGAAGTAAAAGGCAGCAATAAGCTTTGTTTTCGTTAAAGTCCTGCAGTTTGTGCGAGGGGGCATTCATTTTGAACAGAGAAGGAAGCATTTCTCAGCAACTAATAATTGTAGCTCACAAGTCTGATTATGTCAGTACTGGCTCCTAGAAAAGACCAACCGATATAATTGATCTTGTAACATTTAAAGGCTCTTCACTTCAAGCGTATTTTATTGCTGCCTGGCTACAATTATGTTGACCAGAAGTGAGGCCAGCTCTGGGGTTCAGAACTCAAAGGAAAATCAGTTCAGCATGTAACCACTTCACTCCTAATGGCAGAAGTTGCATGGGAAATTAATTTTCAGGATCACATTAAGTCAGACGGCAGAACTATTGTGGGATTCACTTGGATAAAATTGCTCTAGCTGCTGGAAAGATGAGTGTCAGTAATGATATTTATTAAACAAAATGAATAACGTTTGGAAGCCATGGAAACCAGAGAACTAAAATTGGGTATATGCACTAAGTGCAAGGGGTCACCAAGAGCTTTTAAGACAATCAAAGGACTTCAAGTACAATTGTAGATTAGATAAATTCCTAATCATTTTTATCCACCTCTATCTCATAGAAGATAACAGAGTAAAAATTAACAGAAAATACCAGAATGTATAATAAAGGAAATGACTGTCCAGCTCTGTTATAGAAGAATATTTTTATCCTTTGAATATCAGCCTCAGTGGAGCTTCTATTCTCTGTGATTCAAAGACCAATTCCTTACTTGGATCGACTGCAAAACAGTAAAAAAATTAAAGGGGGGGGGGGTGGCACCCAGGAAAATATCCTAGCTAGAATTACAATTTGTGAAAAATGCATAGAAAGCTGTACAGGTGTAGTCCATAAAGGTGTTAGTTATAGAAGTAAAACAGAATATTTTTGACAGAAATTAAATTAGAAAAGGTAATGGATTAAAAAACATTTAAAGACACATGACACTTTTATTTTACTTTTCTCTGGATGACTACTGTACTCTGAATCTTTCAAAATATCACATCTATGTTTACCTTTATAACTATTATTAGTTCAGTTGAGTAGTCGAACTATTTACACTGTAAAAAGTTAAGATTTTAAGACTACAAATAAGAGAAGAAGAATGAGATATAGAAAAGCTCAATAGTTTTTTTTCGAAAATGCCAACAGAGACCACTGCTTTTGAAGTGCAGAAAAATAGTTTTATTTGGAATTTTGCTTAATTCTTTAATAAAAGAAAAAAAAATACTAGATCACTATAGTTGCCACAAGAATTCTACAATAAACTTCCTATCCCTTGTGCAATGCAAAAGAAATAAATGAAAAATGAAAATGCATTCACGCAGCTTCTTTTTTTTTTATTTAAGCAATGGTCCAGTGGTTCAGAATATCTTAACTTGGAAATGAGATCTCAGTTCTTTCACAGAGCATTTTGCATTGCTTTATGGACAATGTAGCACTTACTACACTCAAACTACTATTTCATTAGTCATAATATCTGTAGGAATAATGGTGTCAGGTACTTTGCCTTAAAAATATGTGTTTAAATGCAAATATATAATGAAAAAAATAGTGATTTTAAAGATTTTAAAAGCAATTAGCTTCCTCAGATTTACTCTGTAGCATAAGAGCATAAAAGATAATGTTACTTCCAGCAGGAGCACTGAAATTTAAAGCACCACCTTATTGTATTTCATTTGAAGCCATATTATATTATAAGGTGCAAATACAGTGAGAGTTAATCAAGCATGCCAAGTATCTAAAGCAGCTGACAGCTTCCTAAGATAATACAAGTGGTTCATTTTACCCATTAGTGGGAACATCATAAGGGTGAAAATGTCCTTTAATACTCAACTTCCATAAATAGGCCATCTGTTTTCCATTAGCTCAATATGAAGATGTACTGAAATAAAGCCATACTTCTGTCTTTGATAACAGTAACACCCTTTACCATACCTGGAGTTACTCAGTTAGTTCATCTTTAAAAAATTCAGAGCCACAGATGCCATTTATGTGGCATATTCCCTGTTCTGGAATACCTGCATTGTGCAACATATCCATATATTACTGCCCTGTAAATACTTTGTCCTAAACTGATACAATTTTTTTTTTTTATATGTGAGCATGCTGGTAGCGAAGGGAGCAGCACCTTCAACTGAGATATCCAATACTTGGTGGGGAAAAAAATGAACAAGCAAAAGGGACATTCTGAATGACACGACCACATTTCTTTAAACTGCTCACCTCCAGCATCTTCTCCCAGGTCCTAAAAGCCTTTTTCTGTTGTGAATGGGAAGGAGTTGATAAGAGGTTTCTCCTCACTTCCATATGTTTTTTATAAGATGGCAACATTAAGGTAATATAATTCAGAGAAGACACCAGTCCCATTCTAGATCTTGCAATCAGAATTGGATGGATCTATTTCTACTGTACAGAGATGACTATGCATCCATTGTGCTAGAGATTGACAGCATTACATCTTCTTGGTTCTCACCAGTGAATGTTCCAAGGAGTGTTCTGAAGTTATCTGTTCACATTCTCAAGTGTCTTTTTGCACTCTGAAAATACAGGAGGGTTTAAGAACAATAGATGAAAAAGCACCATAACTATAACAAGAAGAAATCCATATGTATTTTAAGTCTCTACCTGAAAAAATTTTTAAAAGCCTTCCATTTTTTTTAGATTGGTACAGGATTTGAACTGGTATTCTTTTCCTTGTAGCAATGGGCAGGAGGGTTTTGTCTGCATACATTATATAATTACCTTGTGATTAGAAAAAAAAATAAGACTTTAAGTAAAAAAGAATACTTTCCACGATTAGTCAGGGACTAATTACATAAAAGATACATGTAGCCACTGTTTTCACTATCCTAATCAGGGAAGGGGGTTATGGTTATTTTTCATTTGTTTCCCTAATGTTATGTCTCTAAGGAATTTAAGAGGTCCACTTAAAAATTGTTTTCTGTAAAGACTGGATCACTGCAATGTATGTAAAGAAACTGATATACATATCTTATATTCGCATATGTGTATATATATTTGTATACAGATACATACATATGTGTGTGTGTGTGTATATACATATATATATTTAAAGCCACAAATTGTGAGTGTAAAGAGCAGGACTGAAGAGAGTAAAGATGAGATGTGGATGTTAGGAACTGAGGAAGTAAAAGTCAATGTCTCCTCATTATAGGGGAGGAGGTATTCATAAACAAAATCTTTTTTCTCTGGAGGAAGGGAATCTTCTTGAACTAATGCAAAATGTAACTAATTTTGCCATTTGATGTAGCCAAAAGCCAACAATATGTCTTCTAATGCACTTTTCCACTAGCCAAGCTGCAAAGGCTTAATCTGATTCATTCTGTGGTTTCCAGACTGGCATTTGCCTCTGTGACAATGATGCCTGATTATTGTCACTCCCTACTGTCAAGCCTGCAGCTTGTTCAGGGCACTGCAACATGATTATTAAGTGTTTTAGGCAAATCTGATGCTAATGCCGGCATGCTTTTCTTTTCTACTATTTGTTTGGAGATTAGCCTAGATGTGCTAGTGTATAATCAAAGTCCATGCTGAAGCACTCTGTTAAAAATCTGCTGTGAAGAACAGGGAGAAGTTTGCCTTTCTTTAAACCTGTAAATAGAGAAAATCTTTTTTTTTTTCTGATGTTCTTCCCCTCCAAACACTGTCTTCCATCTCTGACCCTTTCAGACAAGGCAGCCTTTTGATACAGCATGCAGGTTTAAATATTGTCTGACAGGAAGCAACTGAAGTAATTATTATACATGCTTTTCAATTTATATTTCAATATGGAACTGTTAAACTTCATGGGGCAGCTCTTCAGCTGATGTAAGTCATTATAGCATCTTTAGCTTCAATGAACCTTTTTAATTTTACCATAGAGGAGATGGCTCTTTTGCTGTTTACCGTATTTAGAACTGCTATTCAGCAGCTCAAGTACTGCTTTTGAAGCTCTGATTGAAATTACTGCTCATTACAGCCTCTGCTATTTTTTTTAAATACAATCATCCACATAAAATGCACAAACATTTCATCTCTTCTAATATTATTTCATTTTAAGTTTTTTCTCCTGCAGGATTGCATATGACTTGATTAATCTCATTCCACATTTTAGTTACTTTCTTGGGCAATTGTCTTTAAAATTCTCCATATCACAGTGCAGTATTATCCATAGTTTTGAGGAGCCTCTGCCTCTTTTTCATTCCTGTCATTTTTTAACCTTAGGAAGATCAATTCAGAAATATTGAATTATCCCATCTACTTTTAAGATAAAATTGATATTTTCTCTAGATTGCTGTCATTTAGAGAGAGCACCATCTCTACTAACTTTGCCAACTGCAGTTTAGATGTCCAGTCTAATTAAGTCATCCAACTCCCCCTGTCACCAGTGGAAGGAGGTAAGTTGAAAGTTGACATAAATCACATTTCAGGGCCATCCACTTATTATAGAGAACAAAGAGATTCAGGCAAAGGCACCATTTTGAAAAACATCAAGGGAATGCTAGGGAAAGGAGTTAAAGTTTCCACTGTTTAGCAGTAAGTCCAGCAGTGCACTGATCAGTGCATTTAATTAAGAGGGTTTTGTTCTCACCTGTTCAAAACTACTCAGCTTAAGTACTCCATTCTGGACTGGAGACACTGCTGTAAATTGTTGGAGGTGATGCACACTGCCTCATTTAACAACCCTAATCTCTCTGTCACTGAGTCATTAACATTTTTGTTAGCCCAGCCCTAGGGAGAACAGAAGTGTGACATAAATGAAAGAACTTGTCCTGAGCAGATTTTGACCCTTATCACTGTGCTCTGTTAACTGCAGCTGCCTCTGGGAGCAACTGATGGCAAGTCTGTGTCATTTGTCGCAGCTCCCGTACCCACTGTGACAAGGGAAGAACCCAATATGATATTTTGTGAACAAAGCATGCTTCTAAACTGAGGCCACATAATTCCCACTAAAAGGACAGGCAGAGGAGTCACTCCAGTAATAAAGGGTAGCAAACCACATTGAACCACTGGTTCTACTTCAGCCCCATGTCCAGAGGGCAACTCCCAAAAATCTCATCCTTTTGGCTGCAAGTGCTGACTGACTTGGATTTTGGGAGCCAAGTGTGCTCTGGTATACAAGCTTTTACCTTTATGAGAGTTAGTACCTCTTAATCACTGTATTACTCATGGAACAAGAAGCATAATTTGTGCAACATTTGGCTGAATTACATTATTTTTGTTTCATGCGACATCGCAGTACATCATACACAGAAGCTAAATTCCTCTGATTTTAAAATTTTCCTTTTTAGTAAGATTGATGATTCTGTATGCAATTAGATCCACAGAAAAAATCAATTCAAGTCTCCATAACAAGCAACTTTTGGTTCAAATGCATTCATAAAAAATTAATTAAGTGGGTTTCCACAAAGTCAACCTGTTGATTAGTAGAATAACTTTTACAACATTTCTTTTTAGATGCTTTCAGATTACTTTTATTCACTGCAAATTATTTGTTCCAAAAGAGTGCAGATTGTGATAGACAGTAGAAACCTGTGATACAATAGACATTATGATTCTAATAAATTTGTCTTTTTCAAAGCAAACAAAATCACCAATGTCATTTTGACAACGGAAAAAATGTCTACACAAAAAAACTCCAGAATATACTAGCTCAAGGCCTCACCTCACTTAATAACAACTCAACACTATTACCTTAGAATTGGTTCATAACTGACAATTTAATTAATTTTCTCTCTTTTTGCTAGAGCAATATATTTATCAAGTCGGAGGAAGAAAGTACAGTAAACAAATTCATGTAGAAGACAAAAGGAAAGCAGAAGGCCTTGGCAGGAAAGGTAAAATCTCATGATACCTCTTGGCCTAGTTGTTTAATCTGCTACTTGATTCTGGACATAAAAAAACTTAAATTTTGGCATGTTTAATTTCAATGATTTGATGTAATCCATTCTATTCTTCTTATTTTCAATAAGGGTAAGTATGGAAAATACAAAATGGGAAACTGTAAAATGAAATATTTAAATTCTGCAAACACAAGTTGTCCTAACGATACTAGATGCCTCACGCTTGTGTAACAACCTCTTCTTAGATAACCACTCCACATTTAATCTCACACAGCTTTAGGACAAAAAAAAGAGAAAAGTTCAATCGAATTTCCATGTAATTAATTAGCAAAACACTTGCACATATCAAACAGAATAGAAGCTCCTAGTCCTGAAAAGACATTTATCCTACTTACCATGAGTCCTGCTTATCTTGTCATGGTGTGATAGGAATTATTCCTAACCCCCACCCTGGTGTGAGCTGAATGTGACATGACAAGATCCAACATTTGTATCAACCACTCAACAAACTCCCTACCTTGCATTTTAACATCAAGGCTTCAGTATTTTAGAGTGTAGGATGGTTGGGTGTTATCTTTTTAAACATGTAGCACAAGCATTTCTGGCCTTAAAAGTTTTTTATCCAGGTGGAAGACATAAAGTAAAGCCAGGATAGGTACACTGTGGAAAAAATTGGCTTTGCCATAAACTCTAACTTCAGACAGCAAATTATGAGACAACAGCTCTTTAAACCCCCAATGAGAAGACTCTTTTTTTACCTTTAAAGGCACCTTTAAGATGCTTCCTTGTCTTGCTTGCATCAAAGACACCCAGACAGGTGACTTTTTTAATCTCCCTACAAGGCAGGACCTCAGGTACTTTCTAATTTGTCTTCTCTCACTTCTGTTCCAAGAAACAGCAACCTAAGGACATGATACTTTCTCAAAAAAGAGAAAGGAGGCAATTTGTACCTACAATTCACTTCCTAGCTGTCTTTGCTCTTGTTCTTAAATTGCCTAGCTGTGCATCTGAAAAGCAGTCCAGTAATATCTGGGAAGATACTGGAATAGTAATAAGGCTCAGAGACCCTCAAGTTGGTCTTCAGCCAACAGACCTTGTTATGAACACGATTTCACAGATATCATGAAACACAATATTTTCAATTATTTTGTGTGTCCTGTGTCTGAAGAGACAAATTCAGAATGAATATGAAGGAAATAGTGCCACCTGCTGTGGTACCAGTAATATTCCCTCCAGTACATAAGTCAGGGGAAACTCCAGAAGCTGAAATGCAAACAGGATGAATTGCTCAATAGTTAACAATAATTAAATCACAAAGGAAATTATCGCTTGCAGATGTCATTATTGAGGAGGAAATTTTTTTTAATTGAGTAAAAGGGTTTTTTTAAATTACATTTTCATTGAGATATTAGACACGGCCCTGTTCTCCATCACATTGAAGTACAATTGTCTTTGTTATTCTACTTTGTTTGCTTCAGCAGACAGTGAAACTAAGCTCTTTCTGATGTGTCATCTACGTTATATGGCATACAATATGCATGTCCCTATGTTTTGATTCCTCTTTAACTTTCTTCTGTCACAAAGCCAATGTATGTATTTAGAGATTTTTCTTCTACACTACTAGTTCTGTCTTCTTGACAGAAAATTGATTTTTCTTGTCCTGATCCATGAGCCAAAATAAAACTGCTGTCCTATTACTCAAGATCTTACAATACAATCAACTACAGCTTTAAAGCATGTCATTAGAAAAAGAGACATTAGAATAACTACAAGCAGTCTGAAGTAGTTTCTTCATTAAAGAATTAAACAACCCCTAGTTTTCTGCTGATAACAAGGTACAGACTGCAAAATTCTTCGCTGCATTTACTGAACACTGTACAAAGAATAACATCTCCCTTCTCTTTGTTTTCTCTTTGGAAATAATATTCAGAAATATATCCTACTATAACTGGTATTCCATCATGCTCATCTTGAAGCAAGATGGACACTCACATTTATTTCTGCATTCATTTATTTTGAAGATAAGTGCAATAACTTAAAATTATTGCTTATATGGTGAGTTTACAGAGATAAATGCTGTTCTGACCACATCACCTCATCATCATGACCTGTGATGTGTTACTTTACAGAAGGCATACAGTGACTTACACAGAGTGTGCAGATGCCTTCCAATAATGTTGTAGAAGTGTCCACATCACATATCTACAAACTAGATCTATTCTTTCATTGAGCTGTCTCTAGGAAACTATTCCAAGACAGAACCCCACTACTGTTGAGCTCTCTTATTCTGCAAGTAGACACCCAAGTCAGGTTTGTAACACACACACAAGTAGTGCTGCATGATGATGAACCATCTGGTCTACCTATGCTACAGTGTTCAAGGATGCTGAGAGCTACAGTCCACTTAAACTCTCACAATAAATCTATTTCTGTACAAACTTAAAAGGATTGCTTCCTCTGATACTCTTTTCCTGGAAATGAATGTGTATGAAAGACACTGCCACTAAAAATATCGACCAGTTCATGTCATGATGTTATGTCTTTTACTTCTTTTTTTAAATGTAAACTTCATATAGAGAGCCAGAAAAATTATCAAGGCCTCACTCTCTGAGATAAAGGAACATTTTATGTTTTTCCTCTAATTCACAGCTGACTTAAAATTAATTACAGCATCCACTACAGATAAAAAAATTGAAGTGACAGATTTAATGTTAGTACTGTAACTTCTACCAGTCAAAGGTGAGAAGAAAGATGTCTTTATTCTTACTGTTGTCTATAGACTTTTCTAATTTATACAAGGGGCAGAGAATCAACCAGAGCAAATTTTCAAAATATGGTTTAAACCCCTCTTCCTTACCTAAATTATCTTTCTTCATCCAAAGAATTACAAGCAATTCTGTAAACAACGTATATTCCTCCTAAACATGTGAAAATAGGGGTATTTTTCACATAAGTTAATAACATGTTTTTTGTAATACATCCTTTCCCAAACTTGTGTGTAATATTACAAACTAAATTGATTTGACTAACAAGCTTTATAATTAGTTTATTTTGTGATAGGATTGTTAAAACTTCATATATTAAAAATTAATTGGTTCTAGGGTCTAATATGACATAAAGCAAACCTACAAAATTTGGGTTGCCTTAGTATTAGTATACTTAGCCTTAGAGTAATGGGATTTGAAGAAAATATTATTTTAAATTATTATGTGTAGTTTTCTACCTATAAGGTAAAAAAGAGACCTGTAAACAGTGGCCTCCTTAGAAAATATTATCTTATAATTTTTTACATAATTTCTCCTTTTCCCTTTTTCAGGCATCACATTTTGGGTTTTTTCATTGTTTCATTATTTTATAGTATGAAATGAAGTTAGACATGTTTTCATACCTGAAAGCAAATATGAAAAGAGAAAGAAAAAAGGAAAGGAAAAGAATAAATCAGTCCATTGATCCTTTTCTTTATGCTAGTATATTAAAAGAGTGAAAGTCTACAAACAACCACTTTCCCATGGCTTTGCCAATATGAAATCCTACAGAGTATATAGCTGAAGAACCATTACCATTGAATTCACTTTAGATATACTTACAGGTCCATATTCAAATAAATCTTTACCACATTTCACAATGATATCTAAAATAGTTTTTGAATTATAAAAAAAAATCAGCCTGGTAAATTAATGTCACACATGTATACATATATATATACACACACATATAATGTTACATAATGTCACAAGAGGGTTATTATCTTAGAAGATAGCATTATTTACAGGTATTCTCCCAGATAGCAAAGCAAGATAAAATACTAATCACATTTACTTGACCTTTTACGTTGTCAATTATTTGAATATGTTTACTCCTGAAATCACTTTAATATCTAGTTCTGCAAATGGGCAAGAAAGTCCATTTTCTTCCTGTAAAGATTAATTAAGATCAACATTCCTGTAGAGAACCAGTTCAAATCTTATGAAATTTCCATGTTTTGCTTGACTCAATATATGGATAATCAGAATTTGCTGATTCAAAGTTCTGTTGAAGATTTTGTGGTTAAATATAAGGTATGTCCTGCAAAGTTTAAGTTTTAGAAACATTAAATTTCATACAGCCAAGATCTGCATAACTATATAACTGACACAATAATTATCCCAATGAAGTGTCTTTACATAAGCCAACAAGCAAACTAGGTTTTATTTTCAAATTTGAGTGCTTAAAACAATGAAAATCTTGATAAGCAATCATGACTGAATTTTTTTTTCATTGTGTTTTAATGTTCTAAGGTACTCTAATTTGAATGTTTTGCTTTCTATTTTTTCTTTTTTGACTATGAAGATAACCCTTGTGTATAAGAACTAATGAAGCAACTCTGAAGTTCTGAAGTTTTAAAAAGATAATACACATTAATATTTTAGAGGTACTGTGTCTGTAGAAACATCAACCCAGTTAATTTAAAGTTGAAAGTTCATTTAATTTAAAGTTCATGTCATTTGAAAGGATGTTTTGTAAAAGTCAATTTCAAGTTTCAAAGGTAGAGTACCCACTCACTCAGCTGTTTCTAGGAAGCTGGAAAGGTACTTCTGTCTACCATTTCCAAATGAAAGCATTCAGTCTAATCCCACACAGAGACACAGAACTTCCACCTGACTTTACAGCCTGCTGTGACCCACACTTTCATCAGCACAGGATTTACCTCACCTACCCTTAGATAGGCTGATGCCTTCATGTGACTACATACTGAAGTTTTTCTTAAGTGTCAATAGAAAGAATCAAAGGTTCTTCAGGACATGAGTAACCAACTAAAGTAACTGACTGAAATAGATCAGACAAACCACAGCTTAAAAGTGTCTGTTTCTTCTCTCTGGTGGGTGACTACTTCAGTTGTAGATACCTATTGGTTAGGCTAATCAAATGTTTGATCAGGCTTATCCCTCCTGTAACAGCAATTAGTGTTTGACCTTTAGGTATGATGACTTCTGGTGCACTGTGTAATTGCAAAGGATGCTGCTGCAACTTCCTCTTAATAAGGCAAAAAGATTATTCTTAGTTACTGTGGGTGCCAAGTGTCTTTTCTGAGAAAGAGAATTGGCTAGGATTCAATGGAGAACAGAAGCAGAGTGATGGAATAAGTTTAGAGAGACTGGAGAGATATGCACCTTATCTGGGAATAAAGTCAAACAGTAAAGACTATTTTAATCACTTGTCTTAGCTGGTGGACATCCAGAAGAGACCATTAAGGCTGAAAGGGCATGCCCTTTCTGAACTGATCTGTAAAGCCATTACCATCTTCTCAGGCATATATCCCTTACAGGACTTTCCAAGCACAACAGGTGTCAGATGTCACTCAAACTGGATCCTTCTAGATGTAAAAGAGAAAGTATTCTTGGCAGTGTTCTCAGTAAAGTCTCTTTAATCTGAAATAGTCCAAAACTAATGCCCTTGAGGGAATGCTGCAAGACATATCTTTTTCAGAGAGTTGCTGAAGCGGCACACTTGACCAAGGAGTGATGTATAGTGGAAATGAAGAAACTTTAATCTTCATTATTTATCTGCTAAATGGTGATTGAATATTATGAGATGTAGTAGATTTCCATTCATTTCAACACACTGATTGGTTCGCTTAAAAAAAAACCCCAAAAACTTATCAAGAACATCTAACATGTAAAATGAAAGTCTTTTGTTACTATATAGGTCATGATGATGATATGATGTGGTCAGAACAGCATCTAAAATTAGAGGTAAATGAGAACACTTCTGAAAGACTATGCCTGAAGTGTTGATAGGGAGAGCAAATTATATGCATTAACATGGCAAGAATGTGTTACTAGAACATTATACAGCCTAACCTGGCAAACAGTTATTTTTACTTTCCATCTAATTTTCTCAGTTCTACCTGTCTTTTGATCCTACACATACTTACATGTATACTTAATCACTTAAAGGCTCTTTCTAAGCTTTAAAACTGTGTTTATTTTATTGAACTGAGAAACAGTCCCAAGTTCCCCTGAGCAAGTGAACAATTTAGCTCTACTCAAGCTCCATAATAAAGCACACAGGTGGAGTGGGTGCCACAGGAAGAAAGTTTGTGTCATCAGTGAGCACTCTTCCCATGTAGTGAGATGATGAGTAGATGAGTAGACTTAGCCTACAAGTGTTTGTGTGGCCAGAGTTAAGCACATACATTTTCAGTGTGAACTGAACTGGAGGATTAGTTTGTGAACACTAGGCTGTTATAGCCTGCAGAGCCACTAAAGTCTTTTCCCATTTTTACCCTAAGGCAAATTTTTATGGGGATCACAATTTTATTTCTATTGGTAAAATCTAACATATTATCACCTACTGTAAATGAATAATAGCACAACTTTCAACCATGGATACCAAAAGGTATTTCCTTAAAAAGTTCGCTTTTACTTTTCCTAAAAAGATCTCCCCAGAGGCTTGGAATAGGGCTTTGAAAAAGTACTTCTGTTAAGAAAAAAATTAAAGAAACTAGACAGAAGAGTTATCATGATAACATTACATTTTTAAGATGTTGCTGACTAAAAAAAAAATAATAATTACCTGCATGTAGGTCTTAATGATTCTCTATTTCTTCCAGTTAATATTTTTTTCAAATTAATTTTTCATAAGAAGTTAAAATTTTAGAGAAAAATACTGGTTTGGATGTTATGTTCTCTTCCTTCCTTCCTTCCTTCCTTCCTTCCTTCCTTCCTTCCTTCCTTCCTTCCTTCCTTCCTTCCTTCCTTCCTTCCCTCCTTCCCGCCTTCCCTCCTGCCTTCCTTCCTGCCTTTCTTGCCTTTCTTTTCCTGCCCCTTTCTGACCATGCACTGATGCACCAGACTGACTGAACCATAGAGTTACTCCTGTAGGTCCACAGATCCCTGCACCTGCTGCCTTAAACATCATGTGCAAGGGCCTGGAGGAGGGCAACAATAGAGGAGAAACAGATAAAGCAGATACAAACACAAACTATTTAAACAATACTAAACTTATATTAGCAGTTAGTATAAAAACATTAACTCCAAATGGCATGATTTCACCCCCAATAAAATCAATGGGAAGGGAGTGTTTCTCTGTGTGTGTGATTGTTTTGTTGCTACAGTTTTTTGTTGCTAAGGTTTTATCTGGAGCTTCACTGGAATCCATATAAAGACACCATTGTGAAGTGTAGAGAGATTTACTCAAAAATACCAAGAATATTCAAGTTAACTGCTTCAAAATAACACATTAATGGAGAAAAAAGAAAGAGAAAAATGTCTTTCTTTAAAATTGGAAATCTAGTGAGCTATTTTTGCTGGAATTTTCCAAAATTGTTCATCTTAGAGTAGACATTTGTCATGGGACATATCAGTCTGAACAGTTTAAATATGGCAATTATAGGTGATTCAAGGCAGGGTCTTAAAGACAAAAATTTTAGTCAACCTTAGCTAAAAGCATTTATTGTAAGTAAAATAATTTGAATCAGTAAAAAAATCCTTGTAATGTGTAGGTGAACAGACCTGTACGGTTTCCTCAAGGTCTATCGGTGTGTACAGAATTGTGAGTACATGGTGAGGAAACTGCCTTTGAAAAAAAATCTTTAAGCAAGGCTGAAAAAGAAATACAATAAGCAACCACCAAACAGTTAAAGTTGTCATTTTTTTAGAGCACAGCATATCTACTTCTTCTAAATTTACTTTCAGAGTTCAAAAGACATCATTGACTAATTATCTGCCAAAAGCAGTACTATTGTTTGAATTTTATACATCTTAGTTGAAAAACTCTTTTATTTCCCTAATGCCTTCTCTAAATATTTTTTTTCTGCCATTTTGTAATACACTACATAAACTCTCCCGGGTACAATGAAAAGAAAAGAATTTTCCATTTATCTTGGGAGTCAAAGGCATTTCAAACTTTAAGACAGGAATACTGCAGGCTGATTTTCAATTGAGAGAATTCATCTCTGAGGTTTTAGTAATTGAAAAAACTAGGAGTAATGCTTTTGAATCATTGATGCACATCATTTTCGAGGCAGTCTGAGTCCTTTTCATTGAGGAATTTCCAAAATCTCTTTATTGGGACACAGAGATACCTTCTGGACATTTAGGTCAGTCTCTGTGAAAACTTCAATTGGCAAGGAGTAACTTCAGCTGGCAAGGAGTACCATTTACTTCATTACTTTTATAATGCCTATTTTCAAAAGCATAATGAAAATAAACAGTTATAAACTGAAAAGATTTGCATTCCTCTGTTCTGAATATAGTTGTGCTTTGGATACATCTAGATCTTTTCTGAAATTATTAACCAACACATATCAACCTCTACCCACATTAACTTCATACTTACTAGAAAAACATGAAGCTACTGAACAGCTGATGACTATTTTGATATCCAGTCCTTGTAGACTGGAAATGTCTGTGCCACAGATAATCTGTCCATTTGTGGTATACAGCTCTTTAGCAGAAGCTGGTTACTTGTATTGTGCAGGGTAACCTTCTCACAAAATATTGAAGAAATCTTCAGAACAGATTAAACAGCCACAGCAGCACTATCATCTTAAACAGAATAACAGTGCTCAAATAATGACTGACTCTTCCATCTGTGAGGTCTCTAAGCAAAAATAAGGGTTTTTGTAAGTTTTGGTTGTTTTAGGTTTATTTTTTGGGGTTTTTTTCCCCCCGCTGGAAGAGTGAGTTTTGTTGTTTTGGCTTAAATTGGTTTTACCAGGTAGATAATTATGAAATAAAAACCTAAATGTGTCTCACAAATCCTCAGCACTTTGCTCAGCTGATGTTAAGGCTCTTGAACTGAAAGAAATAGGATGACTGCTTCTCCCAATTTAAAAAGGGGAAACATCAACAGAAAAAGCTATTTACTGGGGCTATAGTGAACCAGCTACTGTACTGTGTAGGAAATGAATTTTAATTTTCACAAAATTGCTTAGTAGGTTGGTTTGCTCAGCCAAGTAATTCTTCTGCTTAAGAGCTTTTCAGGAGATTTTGCCATTACAGATATATTGGAATTCATATTCTACAGTAATAATACAAGTGGGTTTTAATTCAAGACCAGGTTAAAGCAATTTTATTACAGATGTAACTATTGCATCATTTTTTCAGAGATAACAGTGTTTCGTGGATCCCTCAAGACTTAAAATGGATCCAAAATAGTTGAGATATGATTTCACAAGAAAAGTTGTTAGGCATTTTCCATCTTAATCCATTGATATTTAAATATTTCATGGCACCCTTTACATTATAAAGTAGTGTATTGTATTTTCAAGGTCCTATTAAATCATCTGTGAAACCTCCTCATGGAAAGCTTTGCAGGATCCCAGCTACTGAAAACTAGGAAGTAATTGTTGTGCCAAACCTTAATCTTTTTATGAATATGAAGGGAAAAGGATTGATATTAACTATTTTTAGACGGCAGCATATCTGAAAAACTTTAATACTGGCATCTGGATTTTCAATCTTAATTTCCTACACCTTTCTTAAAAATTTTATAAGCAGAGGGGAAAATTTTCTCTCTCCCAGGGATACAATTCTATAATCACAGTATGTGCTTTTACTTCCATCTTTAAATACCCTTTTGGGTTTATATTCAGACTTCATCTCATCCTAAAGTAGACGTCTAATGTGGATCAGGAGAATGCTACATGTGCCTAAAATGATTAGCTGAGATGTGGATTTCTGTGTTAATGGTGTCTAAAGTTAGGTGAGACAAATACACCTCTGAAACAGGTTTACTAGATTCTCATATCCTATCAAGAGGAAGCAATTTTTCCTGTTATGCCGCTGCATAAAGAATTACAGAGTTCATTCTTCTGACCATAGTGATACAACAGAGTAAATATGTATATATATGTGTGTGCATGTGTGTAATAATGAGCATAATACCATATGTTGGTTTTCCACAGTAAAATTAAAGCATCCAAGATATTTCCATTTTATGTGTTTAATTAGGGCCTTCCTTTTTTTTTTTTTTTTTTTTATTTAAGCTGCTTTTTGCTGACATTGATGTCAATAGTAGTTTAAAATGTATGGCTTGTTTAAGCAAGTGATGATACCTGCATTTCATAAGAGCTCAAGATAAAAACAAATATATTCCAGAAAAATAGCCCTTAAAACCAGCACAAACCAACAAAACTTTTATCGCATTTCCTAAAACTTTTAATCCATTTTCATTTTTTTCCAGCTCCTTGTAAACAATCCCATAATTACAAATGGCTTTGATATCAGGTATTTTCTGTTCATACATTACTTCATAAATTTACTGATTTGGGCTCATTTGGGGTATTAATGTCTATTTTCTTTTCACATATAAGAAACCAGTGACCTTTTTAATAATCAGTTCATTTAAAATAATTTACTTCAAAAGAATAAGCCTAGATTTCTCATTATTATTATATTTTGTGTACTATCCACCTTTTTTAACATTTTTTCCTTATATGCTGTAATTTTCATTTGTAAAAAGTCTCAAGCACTAGTTTCCCCTTTCAGTTGCACTGTAAAATCTCAGCCGATCTGTTTGCATGAATTATTGTTTACCAAGGGAACAGAAAATCACTTACTAACTCCTGAAATCAATCAGGTTATGTAAGACAATTTTATTTTAACTAAGAGATGTAGAGCGTTTCAAGACACAGATGCCCTAGCAAAAATATCTCTAAACTTTTTCAAGGTTTTTTAATTTCCCCTGTGGTCATTACAAAAATCTTGCTTGACTTTAGGGAGTACCCTTCAAATCAGGTTTCAATTTTTCTGCCAATGCAATGGCAATAATAATGCCTCTTTTCCTCTTATAAAATGCTAAAAGTCAGTCAAGAAACAATAACCAACAGCAGTAAATTACTAGCAGAAGTAAAAGCTGTCTTCCACGCATATTGATGAAAAATTCAAAATGAAAGAATTTTTTTCACTGCTAAAATTATTTTCCAGAAGTATTAATTTGGAAATTTCAAAATGTTTTGTTCCAGTTTGGCAAGGTGTTTTCTCTTCCAGAACTGCTATAACACTGTCCAGGAATTATCATACAGCTATCTTGCCTATTGCCCTCCACGGAACTGAGTTTGGAACTGGATAATCTTTAATGTCCCTTCCAACTCAGGACAACATTCTGTGATTCCATTATTCTATGGTTCTATGATTCTATGATTCCATGATTCCATGATTCCATGATTCCATGATTCTATGACTGTATTTAATGATGTCCTTCTCAGGAAAATTTTCTTGGCCAGAATTTCATTTCCATGGACAATTTGCTCATAATTCATACCAACAAATCAGCCTGAAGTTTTTTCAGATGTAGCTACAGTGAAGTCTCTCCAGTTCATTAGCAAAGGCAACCACAAACAACCTCATCATCTCCCCCAAAAAAGTGTGAGGTCTACCAGTTGGTACTGTTCCCCAAGGCACAGCCTGAAATTTAGAATTCTATTCTTCCTCCAGTTTACACTGAAAAAAAATTGTTTAGGAAATTATATTTTTTATAACCTAGTCCTCATTTCCTTTGGCACTTTTGAGTCTAAGTCAATAAAAGAGCTGTCGAAAGTCTGTAAGAAAAACTGCTGTCAGAATTCCTGACTCAGTTCCCAGTTTACACAGTCCTAGATCTGAGCACTTTTAAAATGTTAGGTAGGGAGAATTGAGTAGAAGGATGTCTTGTTGATGATCCCTGATATCTTCATTGTAATTGAAGCTAAGTAGTGATGTTGTGCTTTGCCTTGGCAGAAGTTTGGCCTTTCCAGAGCTTTCCTAAAGAAAGTCTCCTCTTTTTCTTGAGTGATCCTCAGACAGGCTTTTTTGTGTATCTAAAGGGAAACAGCTAAACTGATAGTCATATATCCTGACTTTGGGCATCTAATTTAGGTGTCTAAGGACATCAGCTCATCTGCTTCATTTAGAGTAATTGAAAAGATATCAGCATAAATCAGCCATTATATCAGCTGGTGGGGAGGAAATTCTTAAGTGACGCATCTAAAACCATCTGAAACATTTATCTTAAGGAGGGGTGTAACCAGCCTAGACTGAGGCCAGCTGGATTGTACCTAAAATTAGGTGCTTAACTGCTTCAGTTCAGGCATTCTGAGTCATACTCTGAATCACCCTGTACATCACAGTCTATAGAGATAAAAAAACCCTTAAAATTAAATGTTCAACTTTTAAATACTTGAAGTCATTGCAAATATATCAACATCTGAGTAATCTTGTGTAGGTGGCATTTATTCTTTTTCCCATAGAGGCCATGGCTTTGATGGTATCACCAAGGAAGTGGGAGCAGAGGAAATGAGATGTTTCATCACATTTATTTGAGTTCCCAGTAGATTTGCACGTTCCAAACAAAGGACATCTGAGAGGAGGGTTGAGCCTGACGGTGATGCCAGGGCTGCAGTACAATCCACAGAAGCAGGCATGAGTAGCTGTATGGATTCACTGTGACTGCTCAGTCAGGCCGTGTAGGCACTGACATTCCTGTTTTTGTAAACTCAGTAGGGATCGGCTTTTTTGACTTTTTCTTTCTTTCACATCTGAAATATATATATATATATATATATATATTCAGTATTGTTCATTTTGTCATTTCATAAAGCATATTATGAATGCCATATATAAAGGCCATTATTCACACTCACAACAAAGAAAGAATCAAAAATTCTTTTTTGAACAACAGTTCTGTCCACAGCTGAAATACTTACTTAGTGAGGTTTCGCAAATTGGGATAACTGGGAAAAAAATGAAGCAAATTCAAATAAATTACTATAGAAACAAAGAGTATTTAGACAGGCCAAAGTTCATAAACACGGAATCTGAAATAAAGCCAGGCATTTATTTTTAAAAAAATTTAAAAAAAAAAAAAACAGTAACAGTAAGTCAATTAAAATAAAAGATCAATGCAATTTGAAAGCTAAATATATATGTATGTGTGATTGCATGGCTGTAAAAAATGTAATTGTTATTAATAAGTTAGATATTTTATAATAAACACCACATGTAGTTAATTGCAAGCAGAAATCATAGGACTTGGAATGGTAATATTAAATTGACAGTTCCATTAACCTCAGCAGGTCTCTCACTTACATGGGTGCACAGTCTGCTCAAGGGCAGGGGTGTATAAACAGTCTTTTCTTATCTCACATAGTATCAATTGAAAGAGAACTGGAAACTATTAGCAGTCTAACTGGGAGTACAACAGTCTTCTTGTACACAGAAGTAGAGAACTATTTAAAGAAAAGAATGATTCTGAGCTCATTAGGCATAAAACCAGATTTCAGGTAAGGAATTTTGAACATTGTGAAACAATTACAAACCTGTAATTGTAATAGGACAGCATTGAAGTTACATATTTACTAAGAAAGGAAGGTTAGAAAGACCAGGGTTAATTTCAGTGGTGCATCTTTCAGTTTCAGTTAAAAGGTGTTTAGAAAGTACTTATTTTATGAACAACAAAGATCAAAGGTATCAAAGTGTTTTAATGCACTAGGTCCTTTTTCACCCCTCGGGAGAGTAACTTTCACTTCTGATTTATGGTACACATTAAATTACATTGGTAGTAGTCTCCATTAATCCCCTTGTCTATATATATGTCCGGATCCCAAAACCACTAAGTAATTTTGTGTGACTGGCAAGCTTTGCTCGGGAGAAACTCTGGTCAGGCAAAGTGCATTGCAGGTCACCACTGACCTAAACTAGCTCAGTGTTTGCCTATACCTCATAAGAGTCTAAGTGGAAAAAGGAGTGATTGACCAGAACCCCTGAATTCACCACAGAACTTTTGACAATAGCTCAGTGTATTTTCCCTATTTTAAAAATCTCTTGACACTCCAGTTAATTTCAGTAACTCATGCTGACATAATAAGAGCAAATTGCTTCAAGACACATTCATAAAAGCAATATACTTCTACTCTCTTTTAGGTTTTGTTACTTTTGGTACCGGCACAAAGTATCCAAGTACCTGTTATTCATAAAACAAGTGCAACTGATGTCACCTAGTGTCAAAGTGAAATTGCTTTGTTTTATCTGTAATCTTTCAAGGTCTATTTCATTTTCCAGTATAGGTAAAGAATGCTCTGTGGGTTTGTGAATTTTCACTTGCAGACTTATGGCAGAAATAGTTTGGTGGAGCAGAGTTTTCTATCTACCTTGCTTGATAACTGAGACATTTTGGAGCAGTTTCTCTAAACATAAATTTTCAAGTCCAACTGCATTTAAATATTAATTTTTCACTAGTTGCTATAGTTCAACCAGATTTTTGAACACGTTTATTCTTAACTGAACAACCACAGTGGAAATTAAGACCTTATAGATACTAAATAATTTGGCTGGTTCTAGCATTGTGCACGTCTTCTTTTTTAGAAAAGATTTGTCTGTTTCAGGTGTTTGCTGGTGTAAAAGATGCTAATCTTCACTTGATTGGCAAAGCCTCTCTGTCCTTCAAGTGGCTCTGCTAATCTTATTATGCAGGTGAAGTAGCCATTGCCAGACAAGCGGGATTTCAGAAAATCCATATTTCAGCCCAGCAGCCTAAAAGCCCTGTGTTCAAGCAGCTTCTGAGTATGGAGCCATCCTTGTCACACAGTGCCATGGACAGACAAGCAGCCCTGCACAGTTTGAATGTCTTGCTCCTAATTGTTTGGCTTTAATCAGCCCTTGCCCTTGAGTATGTTTTGTCAATATAAAATATTGGGTTCTCTCCATAAAGAGTATTGTTGAACATACTAAGCTTGGCTTGCAGTCAATTTACAAGAGAAGGAAATGCCTCTTCCTCGGTTGGAAAGGGCAGAGGGAGGGAGATAATTTATACCAAATCACTGCCTTGTTTTGGATACAGACAATATGGCTGTAGGAGAATCCCTGTCAAGTTCATCCCTTTAGGACTAGAACCAGAATGTCAGAAAGATTTGGTTTGGTCCATAGTTTGGGTTTTGTCACAAACAGGCACTACAGCAGGAGGTGTAATAATGAAGTTAACCCTTTTATTGACGTTAACACATTTGCAAAGCAGTCAAAAGACTTCTAAAGGGCCTCTCAGTAACAGCAAGAAGATTTCCAGAGACCTGACTTATTTTTGGTGGCAAAAGCCTGCTATTCTTTCCACCAGGGAGGTACTTGTTATCTTAAATCTCATTATTTTCCAATTTCTACCTGTTGGTAGCTCTACTATTGCATGTTTTCTTCTTTGGTGGAAAGCAACAACAAGAATGTGATGCATACAAAATATCAGATAAGGTTTTATTTCTGTGTCCCATAAAAATAAATAGATAAGTTTAAAAAGTGTGTTTCAATACTGACTAAACAGATGGGAATTTAGTGTAGTACCTGCTGCTCCAGTATCATGACCTATGCCTCTGTTTTTTAAAAATATATTTACAGCTGGCCTATGCTTGCATACAGACAGAGCTTGGTCTGTCAACACCAGTAATAATGAACACAGCCACAAGTTTATTTGAGGGCACAGCTGTTGAAATGCTCATGTTGCCACTGGCATGCACTGTGTGTAGTGAAAAAGCTACATGAGCACGCTGAAGGAGGTCTGAAGGAAACCAGACTCGCAAAATGTGGTGACACAAAGGGAGAAACACCTAGCTCAGCCGGATGGAGAAACAGCATACTATAGACACTGCCAAGAGGCTAAACACAGAAAATATTTTAAGTAATTCCAGCAATGATAGTCCCTAGAAAAACATAAGCAGATCTGCCAAAAGGATCATTTTAGCCTCCCTATCCCTAAAATTTGTGGATGACATACTATCAATTATGTTTGACTGCTCTCAGAGCGAAACTGAACTATTACATCACCTACCATGCAGAACTCCATCTTTGCCTCTTTTTTTGAGCAAAGATGAGCTCAAAAAGCATCTTCATCCATGCAAAAAGGACATATATATCTGTCAACCACATAAATTGATAAATTTCTCAGGTAAGGTATGTATCCCTTAGTGACAATTTTACTCTAAGAATTTCACAGATATTACAGGTGCCTTTGAAATACTGTGACTGGTAATTAACTTCACTATTTCTAAGAATTTTGAATTCATGGGCGGTATGTGTATGAAGAGCAAAAGCTAAATTCAAAGCCATGCACTTTAAAAAAAACAACCCTCTGTTTTCTCATTTCTTTCTATTTCTTCAGATCTTGAAGTGTGTCATATTAAATTTCCCACACATTTTAAGTGATTTGACTCTCGTGTGGTTTTCCTAAATGTTGAGATTTGCAAACTCTGGAAATAATTTCCAAAACTTAGAAATAAGTAGGAAAATAGCAAAGAAAAATAAGGTTCTGAAGTAATACGCAAAGATAAATTAAACAAGTTGCACCAGACTACAATAACTCAAAATCAGCCTTGGTGGTACATCATGTCTCTCATATCCTTTGGTAATTGCCAGGAGTTTCCTATATGAATGACAATAACATGTGAAGGCACCCAAAAAGACATAAGAAATTATATTTAAAAAGCTTTTTTTTTTAATCTGATGCTCAACATTAAGCAATTATAAAAAAATAACAAGCCTGGTACAATATATTATGTGACATGAAATAGTGTAATGATGGAGGAAGAACAGACAAATTACTTTTAATATTGCTGTAAGGTATGGCAGCAATTATTAGGATTGTTTAGACCCATTGCTGAGATACTTCCTTTGTTACATATCTAGTTTGGTTTTAAATTTCAGGGAAATTTAGATATGCAGCTTTCTTATATAATGGAACAAAAATAACCAACACTGTGCCTGTATTAAAACTGTCACCAGTTGTAGCATTTTTTTGATAGAAACTTGACCAACTGAGCCCTTATATTTGAGTATGGCAACGCAATACAGTGTATTAATGCATACATGAATAATATGCTAGTCAGGATTGCTGCTATTCAAAAGAGAAAATCTAATGCATTGCAAGAAAATTCAATCCTTGCTAACTGATTAACCTTTAGGTTCCACTTCCTCTCTTCTCATTGATTGAGAGATATTTTGTGAAACACCTACAGCTTCATGTTATACAAAATTAAAAATTGTTAAGGTACAGCTCTTTCTTTTTTTATTAATTAAAAAAAAAACAAACTTGCTTGACAGCATATATTACCAATCACATTAAAAATAATTACATTTATGAATGCAAATTAGAGATGAGTCAAAGAATGAAGATATAGAATAATGATAATTATCATAATGCCTCAAAATATTTATACATTAAGCAAAACAGGAGAAAGATAAAATTATTTAAGAGACAGTAAAATTGACATATTTTAACAATCCAGAAAGCACATAGACACACAAGAGTTGAAAATATGTCCCTTTTGATGTACCTTCAGAATATAATCAGCTGCAATTCTTTTCTCAAGTCCATTTAATCAGAAATGATTTTTCATAGCCTAAAGTTTAAAAGAAATCATCATACCAACTGCTGAGTTTTCTAAAGTGCAACTGGACAGCCTAAGGGGGGAAGAATAATGTGCTCCAGTGGAGCAAGTTCTAAAATATTCTATGGCAGATGGAGTTTTCTCTGGAACAACTAGATTACAGATTACATTTTATTTTAAATGTGTGTTCTGTCCTTTTAATTATTATATTTGTATACTGTTTGTCCTTCCTTGTTAAAAGGGCATAGAAAAGATTTTAATTCAATGTTAGAATGCAAAACATATCAACATTTATTAGAAAGAGAGAATGTAGCAATTTTTAGAGTTAATACTACCTGATGACTTCTACTTTAAAACCCAATTCTCCATTACATTTCATACATCTTTGCCAAAATATAACCTTGAGTTGAAAGCATCATTTTTATTAGGATTCCTGCCATTATTATTATCAATATTATGAGAAAGGGGATTTCAAGACAAGAGTTCTGCTATCTTTCAGAATTAGATTGGGCAAGTATTGCAAAGATACTTCATTACCTACACCCTGTAGAGGAAAGAAGACCACCTTATTTCATTTCTACAAAAATATCTCTAAGTTTGATTTAATAGAAATTGTTTTCTCTGGGCTGAATATAGCACTTATCAAGAGGTAGCATAAAAAATTTTGGTTTGAACATTTGCAAAATTTTGGAACAATCTTCTTTGTGACTTTTCCTGGAATTTTAATGCTGAAATCTGAAAACTTAAAAGTCATTAAGTGCACTGTTTTGCATGCAATTATGTAAAATAGTTTAGAGTTTAAAAAGGGTGAATGATCTTCTTATATTTTTATCTCATATATACGTTTTACCTCCCTGTCTCATTGGTGGGCAATTAACTGCCTTCAGTGACTTGAGACCTGGATTAATTGAAATGCACTTTATTTATTCATACTGCAAAACACCCATCTTCACACCACTGTAAATGAGGTGTTAATAGAGTTGTGGGACCACCACTTTAGGTAGTTTGTTCCCAGGGAAACCAGGCCATAGGAGGTTATCCAGGGAATTACTAAGAAAGCGCTGAAGCACAGCCTGGCATCTGCTCAGGGGTGCTCCTGCAGGAAGGCAGCAGGGGAACTAAAGGCAGCAAAGTGGTGGGGTCCCTTTTTAGGTCTTGGGTGGGCATAAACACCAGTACAGGGCTCAGCTGTTTTACTGAGACTGGCAAAACTGATGAGCCTTACATGATGGAACTGCCAGTGCCAGATATGGGCTGTAAGCTGTGATGCTTGCCAGGTATTATATATATGTCTGAAACTTTCCTCATCTGCCTACTCTCTCTGTGATTTGATTTAGCTGGCAACAATTTCTTTAATTGATCAGTGTCCACAGCTAATTACTTTTGTCTAACTCTGTGTGGTTTAAAACTCATCCTTTTATCCTGGGAATTATTTTATTAATGAAACGAGGCATTTACAATTCTCTCACAATTTAATGTAGAGAAAGGCAGGCCTGGCACAACAACAGAAGTCTCGGGAAGGAGAAACAGGAAACGTAGTATAGGGAGGAACAGGCATGGGCTGATCAAAGATAAGGAACCTGCTTGCTGTGGGAAACCTCACACGTATAAACCATTCACCAGTAATCACCTAAAGAAATGAAGACCTGCCAGTAAATGAAACTGGTTTTAGAGATAATACAGAAATCGAAGCACTGCTATCTATTCTGGATGAGACACAATTCAACAAACTCAGATGTAAGTCTTCAAAACAAAGAATAAGAAAAATGTATAAAAGTATGTTAGTGAAATTTGTAAACGACAACAAAATCCACCCCTACATGGAACCAAATCTGATGACAAATACAATTGTCAAGATGAACATCATATTCCACCCATCAAAGAACTACAGATGCTCACAAATTACTCTAACACCTCCCACTGCCACCACCAGAGTGAAACAACCTACCTTAAGACCTATAGGAACATGAGAAATATGAGCCTTACACCAGGAAAAGCTGACGAATTAAACTGTGTGCACCACAGATTAAACTCCATTATTATGTTTTTCTCTTGCTGTAACAAAAGATTTCAGTTATGTTATTAGACTACTTTTATATAAATATTATGGTTTAGGAATGGTATTTTCCAATTTATAGCTCCCACTGAAACTATATTCCTTCCACTCTCTCCCTTCCACCCTCTCCCTCTCCCTCCCCTGTGGAGGCCTGAAGAGGAGAACTGGAAGCATAAAAAGTAAAGATAATAGGTTGAGATAAAAACCATTTACTGGAAACAGCAGTGAGATAAGAAAATGAATAGTAAAGGCAACTACACTAATGACAGAAGGTACAAGAAAGAGGCAAATGGTTCACAGGGAAGCAATGCCTGGGTCAGTCCCTCCACCATACTGGCCCAGAACCCAGAAGGGATCTCTTCTCCCTGGAAAGAACTCCCTGTTCCCTCCACCTCCAGCAATGGCATAGAATAACGTCCAGGTCCCAGCCATGTCCCCGCCTGGCTACTGCACAATTAACCTTATCCTGGTCATGCAGTAAGATATGATGTTTCTTTGTGTTAGGCCAGTATTTCAAGTGTGGCTTTGCAGATCCATTGATTGTGGCGATAGATACATAAAAAGTAACCTGATTCCCCCTACTCAGGAGGCCAACAGGTACTTTTTAAAATCTGAATTATCTCTGCCTTTGGCTAACTAGAAGATGTAGTTCTTTCCTCCTGAAATGATGTGTAGATTCTTGCCTTTAATGTTTGTGAAAAGGAAAACATTGTATGCTAGCCTGTCTCGCTGTAATTCTAATAAACTACTCACAAATACAAGAAACATAATTTATGATGACAAGGAAATTAAGTTCTTTTTCTTGTTTGCTTTTTCTTAGTTTGAGCACGGATCAAAAGTCAAATGGAGTCATTCAGGATAATGATCCTTCTCAGGGGCAAAATTCACTGCAGTTACTTAAAGACCAGGTAATTATGCTTGAAAAAGCATAGCATGAATTTCAGCCCCCAGTTCAACAGCAAGTCCCAGAGCAACACTACAGCCCCTGTGCTATCACAACTTAAGTCTATAAGCCAAGGAGCTGTTATAGTCTCTTCCATGACACTTTAGGAGTTTTCCTTTTTCTTTTCTACTCTGCAAACCTACAAAATTGGCAGTCAATTTCTCTCCTTCTCCTTATGAGCCATGCTACTGTGAAGTAGCATAGTAAAATATGTACTGTAGCCTATGCTCAAATGCAAATTTTTAAAATAAATACTGCATCTTTGGGGATATTATTCCAATTTTTAAAAATCTGAAATGTTCTAAGATTTGTTAACAAAACTGGAAAGAGAGTTGGTTTTGAGCTAAGATTGGTTTTCTTTTCCTAATAAAGCTATGCCACAAAGGGGTAATATTTTTCACTAATGCTCTCTAACTTAGTTTCTATGACCACTTCTCTTAAATGGCTGTATTGGAGCTCCAAATTCATAGCCCTAGGTAGATGGTAGTCTGAAACAGTCAGCCATCTCTTGGACTTCGGTCCACAGTAAATTAGTCATAAATAGCAACCACTCTGAAAAAAGTGGCTACCTTTAAGACTTTTACAAGGATAGATAAATGTCTGGAAGTTTAAAAACACGTTAAAAAGGGTATTAGATTTTCTGAAAACTGAAAAATACATGCCTTTATTGCATTTTTATGTCAATAATTTTTTGCAGTTTTTAAGAGTCTGTCATGCAAGTCATCTAGAACAACTGCTCCTAAGTAAGTTATCAAAGAATAATAATTTGTTTCTCTACAGTGCCATATGTTACTCTTTTAACTAGCCACAATGAAGCAGGCTGAGAATAGACAGTTATAAATATCCTGCAGAGTATCTCATTCCACCGTTGTCTCTCTAAATGAAGGACAGAGCTCTTATAATTGGGGAATGTAACCTCTAGAAAAAGAGGCAAAACACATTCCCTCAGGTAACTCCGACCCTGTTATTCAATCACTGAAATGAGGCAATATAACTTTCAAAGCACCTTTGTAGCTGGCAACAACAGCATCACTTTCCATCAAGAAACAGCAAGCTTTAAAATGTGCTGGTTAACATGTGAACAAATTAGCATGAAATGAAGCTTTGGAAAAGATGCGACTAACTGGAAAGGTACAGTAATTTTTAATATAAACTTCGCACTTCAGCCCCGTAGCAGCAGTCCTTCCAAAATGACACTGTTTTCCTATAAAGATCACAACAGAAAACTATAACCTAATCCTGTTTTGCACAGAAAATATGTCACCTCTGAGCTGGAAAAGTAGCCATATTGTGTCACTGAAATAAGGGTAAATCAAGGACAGAAATACATTGGTTTTGACTAAAACAAACAAGAGACTGTCTCAAACAATGAGATAGCCATCTATATCTATGCCTTGATGTGACCAGTGAAGGTCAGCTTTGTGTGTCCTTCTTGAGGTTTATCTCAGATTGTGGTCTGAGGTTAACACTAGCTTGTCTCTGTTCAGATTTTACATGGAGATCACAATCTCGATTTAGCTTTCCTGAGCTAAAAACACACTTATTTTTTGCTGTAAGCACTATCTCAAGCAGTGTTTTTCCTATATCTGAGCTGTCCTTACATCTTCAACAGCCGTACAGAAAACTAGCTGCCTGATTTTTCGATCTTTATCTGGTGAACAAAAATCACATTACATAACTCGCATTTTTATATCTGAAATCAGAATGTGATAGGACCCACAGACCACAAACCAGGAATTATACTCAGTGCCAGATGACTGAAGAGTGTGAATGTAGAGGGAAAGTCAATGTTATTTCCCTGATCGTACATTCTTTTTGGGGGGAATCCAGAGGAGCCCAACAAAGATGATCAGAGGACTGAAGCACCCCTCCTGTGAAGATAGGGTGAGAGAGCTGGGGACGTTCAGACTCAAGAAGAGAAGCCCCTGGGGGTGCTTTAGATCAGCCTTCTTGTACTTGAAGGTGGCTACAAGAAACTTGGAGAGGGACTTTTTCCATGGCCATGTAGTGATAGGAAAGGAGCAATGACTTTAAACTGAATGAAGGTAGATTTAGATTAGATAGAAGAAAGAAGTCTATTCCTATAAGGGTAACAAAATCCTGGAACAGGTTGCCTGGTGAGGTGATGGATCTCTGGAAATATTCAAGGTCAGATTGGTGTGGTTCTGAGAAACCTGATATATTTGAAGATGTCCCTGTTCATTGCAGTAGGATTGAAACACACAATTCCTTCCAAATCCTTCCAAACCTACTGGCTGGTGTTGGGACACCAGTACTGCCCTTCTGACTTTCTGAGGTGTATGCTTTTAGGAAGAAGAAATTTTAAAAAAAAAAAAAAAAAAAAGTTTGGTGTGGAGTTCATCTTTTCTAGTCATTTGTAATTTAGGCATTTGGCTTAAGGCTGGTTGCCTAGACTTCCTCTATAATCAAGTGAAAAGAGAATTAATTCAGAAGAATATATATATATATACAGCTATTTAGGATAGACAGGCCCAGAATTTTGCAGGATTTCAGGATTGCAGCCTTTCTCCCCCTCTGCATTCCATCTAGACAAACCTAATTTTTATCTGAATTACAATCTGTTTTCAGGCAAATCTGCATTAGACCTTATTCACAAAAAAAAAAGTGTATGTATGTGTCTCCATGGTCATTCCTGTTCTGGGATGCTCTTTCTTCAATGAAAAAGGCACTAGGTAAAGATTAGTATTATGTTTTTTAGTATTTCTATGACAGTGCTTTTTTGTTTGGTGGACTATTTTTTCTTTTTGACAAAGCAAAGTGAAAACACTAGTTAGCTGGATAGTGTCCCTTGAAATGTAACATACAGTATTAGAGTGTAGCAATTTTGTTTTTCAAAATATTAGACTCAATAGGGTCTAATACTCTTACCAGTCCAAGAACTGCATGTCTATTTAACATGATTGTCAAATTAAAATAATTTTTCTGACAGCTAAATTAAGAACAAATAAATTACAATTCAATTTGTAACTCTTTTTCCATTTGGGAGATGCCCATGAGAGTCTTTCCCTGCAGTCTGTCAGACAAGCTTACCTCAGAAAGTGCCTGAAACATACACACACACACACAAAATCTGTAGATCAGACAAAACAAAGCAGCCTGCCATCAAAATGCAGAAGAGTTCCTCCTAGCAGAGTTTTTCGAGGCCTCTACTGATTGCTGTAAATTAAACATAGGCTTTGTCACACAAGCAGAATTTCAAAACAATCGGCAGCTATTAAACAGAGGTTTCTTAAAGGCAATAAGTAAATGGAGCTGAGCTAAGATGAAGATGAGTCCAAACTTAGGGAATTTATATCTTATGAAGACTTCAGGAATAGCAAGTACCTAGTGGGCTGAAGTTATTTAATAGGTTTACATAGCTCAAACTCAAACATATGGGCTCCCCAACAAGAAGTGCAGGCTGAAGTGTGAAGTATTTCTCAAATCTGACTCCACTCATCCACATTTTCTGGGCAAAATTATTTTAACCTGAATTCCAGTACATATCATGTTCCAGGCTTTTAAGAAAGGACCTCCAGTGATCCCCTGTCTCTGACAGCTGACCCCTGATACTCCTGAGGGCACTTAGAAGGAAAATGGGATATGTAGATGTGGCAGGCAAAGCAAAAGCTGGGATGCCTGTGCTGCATCTGCAGCAAGTGAATTGCATCTTAATGCCAGATTTACAGATAATGGAAATCTAAGAATAAGGTATGAGTTATTCCAGGGCTGGACTGAGCAGCTTCCCGACAAGCAAGAAGTACAGAAAAATGTCTGCTTCTGAATTTCACCAGAGTAGTTATCCTAATGCCTTGAGTGGTAACAGGAAACTGTGACTTTCTCTTTTGTCACAGAACCTGAACAGCCATGCTTGTACAATATCTTGAAAGGAACAAGCTTCTTCAGATTCCCTTCTGTTTCAAACAGACCTTTGCTCTAAGCTTGCCTTCCTTTCCAACTGTTGTGTCCCACCTTGAGCTACCTATCTTGGAGCCTGCTCAAGGACATGGGATATCCTTCAGCTTTCACAATAGCACAGTAGTTACTGAGATTTGTTTTATTGAGATTTGGTTTTCACCTTGTACACAGAAACATCCTGAACCTTTTAAATTTATATTTTTTTAAATTTATTTTTTATTAAGCCATTGCTGCTGCCCCTGGCTCTTCTACAGCATCTGGAACATTTAAATTATATCTAAGATATTTTCTGTAAATTACATGTCATTATAATTACTAGATAAACTTTGATGGCTCATTCTATGAGTGGAAGTATTTTTAGATCATCACCAAGATTTATTCTTTCTTTTAAATTTATAAGAAATAAAACTATTGCAATAAAATGAAATATATATTGGCAGAAATTTACCTACTCTTTTAAAATTGCTGGGGCTTATGCTAGAGACCATTTTATATCTGATCTAATTATATATAATTTAATTTAAACAGCATACTGCAGGTGAAACTACAGGAATGCAGCAGCTTTCCAACATCACCTCTCCAATGCGCCCTTAAGCAGGTGATGGTCTCTAAGAAATTACTTTCACTGGTGTACTCAGCCTCCTTCCCCAAAGCAGAGCTTCAATTTTTCAAGGACATGCTCTAAGAAAGAATGTTTAGATTTCAGGAACATATAATATTTTTCTGCAGGCGTGCCTAATTTCCTCTCACAACTCCCAGCAATCTGGACAGACTACAGCTTTACTGTGGAAGAAGAGGGGCTGTGTTTCTCACTTAAGCAATCTTTGATGGGTTACATCAGGAGACATTGCATGGGAAAGTTACAGTACATTCAAAACAGCACCTGGGAAACAGGGTGAATGAATGAAACCATCCTTTTGTAAAAGTAAGAAGCTCCTGTGCACAACAGGCAGCAATTCTGTAATTTGTAGATCATTCCTGGGAGCACAGTCAATATGTGGCAGACAAACACCCCAGCTGTCACTCCTCATTCAGTTGAATGACTTCATAGAGTGGAGATGCTGCCCAAGACCAGCTTTGATGATGGCTCATGTCTCAGTGCAAACCAAACAGATTAGTACAATAAAACTTTTCCCAGAGAAGCTCTCAGGTTGCTGACATCTCCTACATAGGTATGACATTAGGGACAAGTTTTAATGGTGGATTTGGCAGTGCTGGGTTAATAGTTGGACTTCATGGTCTTAAAAGTCTTTTCCAACACAAATTATTCTGTGATTGAATGAATATAGGCATTGAGAGGTCCTTTTTACCAGCAGATTTTGAGTCTAACAGCTGAAAACTTGAGAAGCCACAGCTGGGCTGTAGCAATTTTCCTTGCATGAAGGTTCAAACTTTGTGGGGAAGCATTTGTTTACAGGAAGTCAGGGAAGATATACCCAAAACTCTCCATCCCAGCTCTATGCGTAATCCTCACTTCTGGTCTTCCTTTAGAAGACTTGACCAAAACTAGACCATAACCATTCACTTTTTTGGCAACACACACTGCTGGGCAGCTGAGAAACCACTATGCTAATTGCTCAAAAAAAGAAAAGGAGTCAGGGTATCAAAAATGTTACTTTAAAGGAATAACTCTGAAGCATCTTGAACTAAATGAAGAAAAGTAATAGGTGTTCTGATTTTTCCTTTTCAATGCCTTTTTGCCCCATCTATAATATCTGCAAATTCCTTACATACATTTTGACCATCAGAAACTGTAAGATTTAGTGTTATAGAAGAGCATTTGTCAAGATTAACATTTTGTTGTAAATAACATCTACAGCCACAAATAAAGCAATGCAAAATTAAATTATTAAGAGGCCTTTCCACTCAAAATATGGAATAACAATCCTTTAGGATAAAACTCCATGCTATCCTATTATCATAAGGGAAGTCCAGGCTATCAGCTACTAGTTGATATTAGCTGAGAGTTATCACCAGGCTATTATTACAAAACATATACAAAGTAAGCAAATTAAACTAAACTTGAATGTCATGAAGACTGACTTTTAAATCTTAATTATCTATTTTAAATGCAGGATTTGCTTTTCAAACTACCTTTTTCTTGATTAAGCCAAGAAAATGTGTACTTCTTTTCTGGGCTACTGCTCTTCAATTCTTTAGTACCTCTTGGTTGTATTATAAATGCCATAGAGACATTTCACCGTGCAAGTCCATGACTAGTTTGACTTGAAATATATGTAAATAATTTTAGAAAACCTTAGCAAATGCCTTTTGCTCTTTTGTGTAACATCATTTTAATTTATTCAATGGGATTTTTAATTAGAGTTAAGTGATATTTTCATGATCACAAACTATAAAATCTTTCAGGGAAAAGAAAAATCTACCAGGTGGCAACTCTGAGAGTACTTTCATAAATACAAATCATATTCTTCCTATATTATCAAGCTACTTCCTAGATGATAAATTCAGTGTATTTCACAGATAACAAAAAGTCCTCCCACTCAGTAATTCTACATGAGTCTATGATGCCTATGACCTCTGAAAATATGTGTTTCTGGCACAGCAAAAAAAGGACTTCTGGTCTAACCTTGCAGAAATACTATAGGCCACAAGCACTTGTTTTTTTTAATACTTCTGACACATTAAGATAAAACCAGGTTATTTCAAAAAATACAGATGACATTTTCATACACATTTTTGGTCTCTAGAAAAAATAAACTGTACCTCAGGGGACCAGAATGAATTAGAAACTCCAAAAACTGCAACTGGTCCTGAACATATAGCTAGGAAAAAAGTAGAAGAAGAAAAACAGTTTAATCTGTCTACCAGTTGCCATGAGACTTGTTTGTAGCAATGCATGTACCACAGCTGGGTACCAGTTCATGAAGGGCATGTAGCCAAGGGAACTGGATGATTGGCTAGCTCCTGAATTGACTAAATAGAAGAGTGAGGCAGAAAACCATCTAATGCTTTAAGGTGGAAAAGAGAGGATGAAGATAAAAGAGGGGGAGTAAAGGTCCAGTCTTGTGATCTAAATCTCTTGAGGTTTCTGGCACAAGAATTTTGACAAGGTAAGTTAGTCAGCTGCTTTGTACAGCTGCACAATATTCCAAAATTCATCATGCTGCTTACTATTCTGTCCTACAGACTCAAGATGTCAAACATCCTATTATGTCTTCATTTTAGGTGATAATAATCCACCACAAACTGATTTCTCTATCCAGTTCTCTTGTTTCGTCATTCACTTCTGTGAATCCTCCTCATGTCCCTGATTTGCCATTCTCACTATCCCAGGTGCCAGGGCTGCTGCTCCTTTCTGCTGCTTCCACTTTTACAGTGCAATTCAAGTCATCAAGTGCTGTTATTCCATAAGTCATTTGTGACTTCTGTAGTCAGCCACAGACAGAAAGTTGTCACAAGACCAAACCTTTTTATTAGGAGGCAAAGAGGGCTCTTTAAGACAATAGCTGAAAATAGAAAGAAGGAAACACTCATAATAGTAGGCCTCAAAGTATTGGGCATGTAGCAAGACAGAAAATTCAGAAGACAGAGAAATGTGGCCCTAGTAATGAAATGAAACAAAGTTTATGGGACAGAACAAAACTGATTGGAGGAACAGATTTGAAAACAGTGAACATGAGAACTGCAATTAGGCAGGGAAAATAGGGCTATGACCACTCCTTGCAATGAATTGGCTTACATGAAAGAGAAAAACAATATCCTGATCTATTTCTCCTTCTAAGCCGCTTCAACTTTCAATAACAACTTGAACTTTGAATTGAAGAGAGAACATTGCTACTTCTGCTACCTGACCCAGCAAGTAAACACTACTCAGTAACAGCTACAAGAATTAAATCAACTATATAAAACCATACAGTCTGAGAGAGAAGCAGATTCGAGTAGCTTCTACCTACAGTTATAAATTTACAATGTCTGGAAAACCCAAGCCTTCCCTTGCAGTTATTTTTCCAGCCATAATTTCGCTTTCTTCTCCAGTTACCTTCTGCACCAAAATTGACCATCCTTTAGATTAGCTCTGAGGCAAAGGCTTAACCAAATTTTGAGGAAAAAAGAAAGGCCGCTTACACAGCTGGAGTTCTGTATGATAAATATCAAAAGGCCTATTGCATACATTGAAGAAACCTCAGCTTTCAAAACACTAGGTATGCAAATACTTTGCAATGCAGACTTTTGTGCAACCTAAATCTAGGGCTTACAACTAGCTAGTCATCTTGCCTCCTTTTAAAAAATTGTCTCTGTCTTCTCTCTTTTCCCCCATTTCTTTAAATTGTTTTGGTGGTGACACTGTCAGTTTTTCATTAAACCATTTGCTAGCATATCCCACGCTTCCGTATTTTTTTCTCAGCTTGCAATTGTGAAGTGAATTAGGTATTCACTAACTAGAGAAGAGAATCCTATCTTTCTTTTTGTTATATATATATATATATATACACACACATACATATACATATACATATTTTTGCAAAGAAATCAAAACAAAAATAAAACCTTGACTTGAATTAATATAAGTCTTCCAATTTTCAGAGAATCCTTTGGGGCTTAATCTTTTTCCAGTTTATTTGAAAATTTTGTGGGTAGTTTATATGAATTAATTTTATCTTCTTTAATAAAACAATATTAAAATCATATATCTCTCAAGTATTCACATGTGGTTGTTACCACTGAGTTAAACAGTGTTGTCTGGTTTTGACCCAATGGTTTTCTCTTATAAGAGACAGCACATTTAAGAGAAACAAGTGTAATAAACAGGATGCATGCTAAGAATATTTTGCATTATTTACACCCAAGCCCCAGTATTTAAAAGCAAGAGCTAAAAAGAGGATAAAAAAGGCTGTCCTGAACCCCAGTCCAGAAACAGTGAGTAGTTTCCAGAAATCATCCTTATCTCCACTATAGCCAGCTGGAGCCACAGGCAGACAGAGATGTCTTGGCTCTGGTGGCAAATCTCCCCCTTCATGGGTCCTTGCAGTACAAAAGTGCCATAACCATGGTGAAGAGCAGAAAATCAGGTCTTCATTGTTTTAAAATATGCTCCCTCAGTGAGGAAAGAACAACGACAGCTAAAATATTACTACCTTTGATCTGGTACCATGACAATCATCCTCAAGTTCCACCTGCTGGTAGGAAACTCACTTAATGTCCAGTTCTTACTCAGCACAGAATGTAAAACTTCTAGATTCAATTGGTCTAACTTGTCATACTTTGCAGGTAAATGCTCTATTTTTATGGGAATGGAGAAAATTACTGTGTTGTTGATATTGTCAATACAAGATGAAAATAGTGATTCTGTGGACTGTACACAAAAGACTGACCATTTTCTTTTCCAGTTCTAAATAAAATGTATGCTCCCATAACACAGAATTTATCTCAATTCACAGAATGAAGATATTGTACTCTCTACTGTCAACAAAAATATTAATTTTTTTGCTACTTTTTGAAAAATCATAACAATTCTTAGAATAGTAGAAAACAGTAACTGATCCAGTTTCCATATCCCTGTGTATTTTGAGAACTTTGTCCTCTGAGACTGAAGACATCCATCCAGATCCTTCCAGAACCATAACTCCTAAGATTCCTGAGGTAAAATAATTTAATTTAGCACAATCTTAGTTCTGTGATTTTAAGAAACAATCTTAAAAACAAGGTACAGATTTTGTGGTTGAGTTTTAAAAATGCAGTGCAATACCTGTTACCACACAAAAACCTCCCACATGATTGTTATTCTCTCCTCTGACCATCTAGGTAAGGACATATCCTCTCTCCATATCCTCACAGAGATCAGCAGCAACCTCAAGGAGTTGCAGGAATGTAAGTCTGCTACAGAACGACAGGGGAGAAATAAAAAGAACGTTGTCTCTGAGTGCTGTGAACTATGAACATGCTACTACAAGTTCTCTTTAGTAAGCTATTTTTTCAAAGCTTGTTACAGTCCAGTAATGAGGCAAGAATCTTAATCTCATCTTCGAAATCCCAAAAGACACTTTTGCTTCATTTTCCGTCAGGTCTACTAGAGCTTGTGTTGTTGGGTTATTGTTGTTCTTGCTCTGTAATGTTTTTTTTCAATCCTGTAAGATGACTGTACACAGTCTCTCCTCCCCTTCCAAGTCCAAGACTAAAAAATTAGTATTTATTTGTATCAGCAAATAGCATCAGTTCTCTGCACTACAGATTGAGCAAGCTAATACTTCAGTAAATTGTTGCTGCCTCCTGTTACATCTGTTCTGCTCTGTTCACTAATTGCCTGTCACAGCCACTGAGACATGGTGCCAGCCATGCTGCCACTTCCTCTTTGGTCAGCTTGTCAGCTCCTATTAATCTGAGCCTTGCTGCTTTTTCCACAGCCAACATTTTTGCACTCTGGATATAATGAAAATCTATTACTTTAGTGTTATACGGAAGTGACAAAATTATAATTCAAAAGAGAAAAAAGTTAATGACTTTTTGCATGAAAGTTGACAGTTTCCTACTGTAGCAGCAAATTATTTTCTTTGATCCTGCTTCAATTTCACAGCTATATATAAGGGTTTACATATCTTTCAATCTCATGCAATATTATTAATATTATTATTCGTTATTAATCCTTATTATTGCATTATATGGAAAGAAACTTCTAGAATCAAACTTTATGAACAAGAAAAAACTAAATCTGTCCATAAGTAGTGGTATCTAGAATATGACAATTTGAAGGAAAGTAATCTAATTTTTAAGCTGAAGTTTTTTACCTCCTTTTTCCTTGGGAGGAAATGCAGTTGGTTTGAAACTGGTCTATATTTGCTAGACCAGATAGTTTTTGCAAAATTTTTATATTCTCAACATTTTAATTCAGTAGCCTAGGGTACAGAAGTGAAAGATCACACCTTAACAGATAGAGAATGAGAGCCACAGAATCAGGGAACCGCTTACATTGGGAAAGATCTTTAAGATCATTGAGTCAAAGCATCCAAATTAACTGCTAAACCACATCTCCTGCTTCATCTAAATGTCTTTTAAATACCTCCAGGTATGTTACCTCAGCTGCATCCCTGGGCAAATTCTCCCAAGGCTGGAAAATCTTTCCTGAAGGAAGATCACTGCCCTGGTCCTGCTGGCCATACTAATTCTGATAGAGCCCAGGATGCCATTGGCCTTCTTGGCCACCCGGGCACACTCTGGCTCATGCTCAGTTGCTGTTGACCAGGACCCCCCAGTCCTTCTCCTCCAGTTTTCCAGCCACTCTTCCCTCAGCCTGAAGCAGCATATGGAGTTGTTGTGACCCAAATGCAGGACTTGGCATTTTGCCTTGTTGAACTGTTCTGATTCCCAGCAGGGCTCCACAGGGTAAGGCATGAACATGGACAGCTACTTCTGAGCAGCTCAAATGGAGCAGATCAACAGTGTACTCCCCTGAAACTCTCTGTCACGCATTAAGCTTTGAACAAAATGTAGATATAATATGTCTCTTAAGGAAAGGAGGGCTCAAGGTGACACATAAATTACAGGAATGAGAAACAGAGTGATGTTCTCACAAGTGATTAAAAGTGGCTATGGCAGACCTTGCTTTTTTAGGATAATATACTCTCTTAGTTTTTAAATTATGCACAGGGGGAAAATAATAGAAATATCATTTCAGAATAATCAAAATCATTTTGCTGCACAAATTTCTGAGTGTGACTTCATATGGTAATCAAAGTCCTAAAGCTTCAGGGCTAAGCATATGCTCTCGGATTATACAGATCTGAAGGACAATTTCCCCAGGTGGGATATTTTGGCTGTCTATGCTATCAGCTCCTCGGAACAATCTGTCCTTGCTGTGGTCTTGATGAATTAGCATGCTTTCAAACAGTTCCTGGGTGTAGTTCAGGGGTTAGGATGGGTAAGAGACCTTTAACAAACCTGCTGACAGAGCAGAAGCTGCATGTTATATTTACAGGCAGGTTTATGCCTGTTTTGCCCTCCATGCTGGAGAACAGCGTGGAGAACCTTTATTTTATTAGCAGGCATTTATTCTCGGAGGCCTAATAGAAGAATGACAAAGCAAAGCCACCTCTCTGTTCACCCCATTTCCCTGAGCTCTGCCCACGAGCAGGAAGACCTGGCACTGGAGTTTTGGGATTCTTGACTCTGTAGCAAACTCCCCAGAGCCCATGAGAAGCCCTGGACCCACAGTAATCTACCTGACAGCTAGACATTCAGGATGCTTTCCAGCCTGACATTGAAATGTAAGACTTGGGGAGTTATTCTGGATCAAGGAGCTCAGTCTTTCAGCAACAAAGTGACTTTATGATCCCTCTTTATTTGCTCATCAATAAAAATCCAAATATGTGAAACATCTGCACTTAGGACCCAAATACAAATAAGGCATTTTTCAGACTGAGAAACAGCTGCATGACATTATTGACAAGGTTGGCATGGATTTTGATATTCTGCAACCTTGGTGAAAAAAAAAAGGAAATTAATCCAAACCCCACAGCATTTATACAAATCAAATAGAAATAAAAACATCAGAAATATTTACATCTCCATAATTTCATAATTACCTAACTTCTGTTTGAACTTCTGACCCAAAGGGCATACGCATACAAAGATAAAAAACAAGTTGAAAAAAATGAGCATTTTTTTCAGAGACCTAAGAAGAAGTAAGGCTTATTATATAAGCAATGCATTCTCAATAAAAGAGCCCATATGTTTGAAAACATGATTATATAGTAAAGAAGAACAAGCTGAATGACATGACACTTCATTTCTGGAGGACCTGCAAAATCGATAACTAAGTCTGTGTAAAATTATTCACATCTCTTCAGAAAGTATGACCTGAAGAATGAGTTGATGCACATCACATTTTCTTCCAAGTAACTGGGATGTAATGTAAAATCTGTAGACAAGATCATTGATTTTTTTTTTCACCTTTAAAAAATGAGATATTAGGATGAAATTTTTCTGCAATATAACATCAATGCAATTATTGTTGGGATAAACTCATGCCTGTGCACTTACTTATTTAAATTGACACATATATTCTTTCCTTCATTCTGCTTTGCAAGTTGAAAAATAATTGCCTTATACTTGATTACTTCAGTTTCTATGCTCTTGTGCATTTTGAAAAGTAGAATCCCCAAATATTGTCTTTCCTATTTTGCTGGTTAAGCACTTAGATTGCCACAGGGCTGGACTGAAATTGTTCAGGACATGATGAGACTCTGGATTTCCCTGGGCTTTATCAGCCAGTCAGAATTCAGGCAAGGCAGCCAATATATTAGAATGAAATGTCAATTACAACGCTCTTCAGTGTTACAAGTTTCTGAGGATGACTGGGAAATAAATGCATGATGGTTGGAGAAATTACTTTCTTTGTAGTTTAGCTGTAATACTGGCAGCCAGCAAAGAGAGAAATCTTATTTTCTGTTCAATTTATTTAAGGGTCTGCACATCTGTGCAAAGCTCAGACAACAAGACACGCTTCCTTAACCAGGCCAAGGTACCCAGCCAATTCCTACAGTAACAGCCCCTGCTAGTATTTTCAATAAAATGTCTTTCTGTGTAAGAATTACTTCTTCTAGTAAAAAGAGAGCAATGCCCCTAACATTAATTTCTCTTGCACAAATTGCTTCCACAATATTTATTCTCCCATCGAATTAACATTATCTTGGCTTGAAATTAGAATTTCTTTCTATTTTAATGAGATCGCCACAAAGACAAGGTCTTAATCTGGAATGACCTTACTACAACATCTCTTAATTGTTGATGGCAGCAAATGAAATGCAAGTGGACACAGAACAAATTGCTTCATTAACAGTATAGTCTATACCTAAGGAACTGTAACCCACGTTTCCAATTCATGGACCAGTTCACCTCATCATTTATCTCCCACAATGAGATTACACTGCTTATGTAAGCTAACAGTACACTTACTTGCCACATTATGAGAATATGCTGTTGAGCAACTTATGGTAGGTATTATTAATCAAATAAAATATTGTCTTCACTTCCAAATACAGAAAATATTTTAAAAGAATGGTGTATCTGAGAATGCATGAGAAGGGTACATCAACTACTGGATTTCTACTGAAAGATCCTTCCATTTGTCGAGTATACTATTCAGAAGTCTACTTTCTCACATTGGTAGTAGGGCATCACAGGTCTCATGGAAAAATAAAAGTGTCAATCATAACGAAGTTATTAGCTATAAGCTCACCTAACCCTGGAAAGGATGTAGCATTTGGGTTCAATATAATTTTTCAGCATAATTGTTGGTGAAGTGTGGAAATTGCAATATTAAAGATCTTCCCAGGATATTCAGCTATTTTGACAATTAAATGCATTTATATGTGTGTGGCACTGTGAAGCTTCATAAATTTAACTTTCTTTTAAAAGTAATTAAATAATGGTGCACCAAAACTAAAAGGTAAACACGCAGGAAATGGGAAATGGCAGAATCAAGTTCTGTTTGCAGCTTCAGTTCAGCAGCTTTGCATGTACATAAGTTCTTGAATAAAACTATGTAGAGGATGGTGACAAATCCAGAAAGGCTAGTTAGCTTTCATCTCAATGACAAATCACATTTGCTTTTATTACTGCTTTTATTTTCATTTAGCATCCAGGCTGTGCAATGAACAAAGACGATATAAAAAATATAATGAGAGCAATTAATAGATTATAAGCATGACACAAATACAAAGGCTGAAACAAAAGGGTATATTTAATCTCATTTGTGTGGGTAAAATACCTTTTAAAATAAAATATAAAGGAAAAGTATGCTTAAAAAAGAAAATCCACCCCTAAATAAACAAATAATTCCATTTTTTCAGCATGACTTTGGAGATGAATAGACGTTATTTCAGGTCTTTGAAACTGGCAATCTGAACCAAGAGCTTCTGATGGAAAGCATAGCTGATGAAAATAAATTATTCGTTGTGTGGAAGAACTACTAGAGAGAATGGAAGGGGAGGGAAAGGACAGACCACATATCTATGAAGATATTCCTCTGCTCAACCACCCCCATCTGAATGTGATGAATCCAGAATTATTAACAAATCACTGGGAAGATCTGAAATATCTGCTATCTCCCTAGCAAGCCCTGCTGCACCAGTACCAAAGTCGTGGTTTCATCTGTTGCACTTCATCCATGGACCAAGGTTTGTGAGACTTGTGAACTTTCTCTGCACCTGAGCACACAAAAAATTCAACAGCAGGCTTCTTAATGGCATGCTTCATTGTAAGTGGACTTGTGACTTTTCAGAATCTAATAATTTTTTCCAAGTTAACTTTATTTTCATAAGCATGGAAGAAAAGAACCCTGACAAAGTAGTTCTCCTGCTCTTAAGCCCAAAGGCACTAGAACACTTCAAAGAAGCAAATTGTAATACTATTTTTAAAAGAAAAATGTTTTTCTTCTCCTAAAGTAATTTGCATTTTAAATGACAGAGACATTTTTACTGAAGCATTAAAATAAAATAACTACTTAAAATATGGAAAAACTTATGCCAAATTTATTAGTGTTTGGAAAAGTTATGGTAGGCTTATAATAAAAAATATTATACACCAAACATTACTCATAATAGTAGGTGTTATTTCTGCTCTCCAAGCTCCAGATGGGAAGCATCTCAGGATCTGAATAACAACTATGGTACCATTCTTTTTTTAAGGCACTAGGATTTAGCATGTATAATAATTCATTGTGCTCTCAGACTGATGGTTTAGGCTGGCCACCACTCACTGTCTTGTTTGCACACAACATAGCCTCTGAGACAAAGCCAGGTATGGTTGAGGGATATTTTGGTCTAGTTTGCAGGGCTGCAGCTTGTTGTGATAAAGAATTAAAGGTTTGTGTTGTTCCACACCCCCTAGGATTATCTCAGGCACCTTTCTAGGCTCAAACAGACTTGTGTGCCATTATTACATTTTGAGACATTCAGGCATGTGCTCCTACATACTCTACATAAACACCTTTTAAGCAAACTGTGATATCTCCATCTTTATGTGTTTCAAAACAAAATTATTTAGTTATTAAAGGCCTGTTTGGCCATTGGACCACAGAGGAGACCTGGACCAGCTGATAGGTAACATTAATATGTCCAGCACTTTGAAGAGGAGATTGCACTGGGAGGTGGGTCATTCTGTACCACTCACCTTAGGACACAAAAAAGTCAATCTCTGAGCAGAGACTTCAGTAGCATTGGCTTAGCCAAAAACAATCCTGAGTTGATTTAGGGAATGCATGAATGGCAAGAATACTAATTTTTTATTTGATTTTTTTATGTGCATTTATTCAGAAAGCTAACATTTTAAAGTGTCTCTCATTCTTTGGAACAATTCTGTTAGTGAGCTCAAAGGCAGCATGAGTAATAAAGTTTAGCAGGAAAAATGTAGATGAGTAATTACACAAAAATCTATACACCTCCTCTCAATCTCATTTGAAAACATCATGGACAATTTCTTGCAACGGACATCCCTCTCCATCTCTCTACTGGGGATAATAAACCTTGGAGATTAAATGAAGGAAAGAGGCAAATGAGCCATTTAGTTCTATTAACTATTCTAACCTGACATGTATGGAATTATATGATAATTACTATTGAAAGGTAGAACATACCATATGGATAGGGCAGAAATGGTCAGGCAATATCAAACTACAGTTCATTTCAAACTGGACTGCAATCTCTTAGCACTGCCAATTTTAATAATCTTGCCAAGCTACTGAGGAAGCTGAATCGACAAAAATGAGTTTTTGATTGATTAGGATTAAGTCACAGTATTCCATTTTTCAAACACAGAGATATTGGGGTTATTTAAAGGTTATTAAATATATTCTGTGTATATTTAAGTGTCATCCTAATTTCATCAACACTATTCAAGAACAGACTGTTCAAGAAGATTTTGATGTACAAACTGTTTGTTTAATGATCAGTTAACACTGTGAAGGTCAAAACCCAAAAAGGCTAAATCCAAAATACACTATTTGCAGTTAATGGTGTGTCCCATTCCTACCACTGCTAGTAAACTAATATACTGTAAGCTCTACATCTGTAATACAAATTCAAGCAACCAAAAATCTGAATATTTAGAAGTATCATGCAAAATGCCCCAAGCAACTAGAACAAAAGAGGGTTTACACACTGTAGGATGTCAGAATCTGGCCCTGTCTAAGAGGTGTCAGGTTAGTAAAGGTAGTTTTCAGATAATAACCCTATCTCTGTGCAAGTTATAAAATTCCTATTAAATATTACAGTGATCCTCAGGTACAATAAGAAATTAATAAAAATAAAAGTCAGAAGTGAATATGCAGAGGAGAAAATGTCTCAAAAAATGAAAAATGACCTAGAACTTACAGGCCTCGAGTCATTTCTCTAACAGCTGCAAAAATGTCAACAGCAGTAAAACATAAAAGCCAGCAGAGATTTCATTAATAGTGCTCTGCTGCACTGCAGAGGGAATTGTGCTAACGTACACTAGAAGGACAGACATTGCCTTTAAAATTCAAATACGTGGACTGGAACTTTTCTTTGGCTTCAACTTACCTGCTGCTACCTACATGAATGAAGCTGGCCAACAGGAGATCATTAATCCGTGGTCCCTATGAATCTCTCTTTTTCTCAGTGAGTGGAGCACAGCATGCTGGAGCACATTCTACTCACAGCAAGAGCATTACAGAGTCCAGAGCCTCTGGAGGAATGATTGCTGATTATGTTAATTCTGCACTTGGACTATCAGTTGAAAAATATCCCTCACACCACTGCAGGTGGAGAGCTACTATATGTGTGCCCTTGAGCTTTTTGCTTTCCAAATATCAGTGACTCCATTTTATAATTTAGCCTCTCTTTAAAGCAGCCTCTAAAAAATGGAAAGCAAATATACTGTCTGTGAAAGAAAAAAAATGTCACTGGTGTTAAGATGCTAAATGTGGTCTCAACAAATTTGGGTTAAATATTTAGATTTTCTCACAGAAGCCTAGACTGACCCTAAGCAAACCAAGAGAAGAAGTGCAAGAAAATCACTTAAGTGAGGCATGAGGGCACTGCCTTGCCTGTTTAATACCAAGCTGTCTGAACAAAGAGGTTGTCTTCTATTACCTGCAGGTATGGCACTCATATACCAGGGCATCACTGAGGACTTCTTGGTGCTGCTTTAATACAGCTTTATATTATAGCAAAGGTCAAGCAATATTTTGGGATGCAATAAATTTAATGTTGTAATACCCAGACTGCCTGAAAGCAGTAGAAGGCCCACTGTTGTCAGTTCACACAATGAGGAAGAAGTGGATGAGACACGAGGCTGACTGCAGTGCTCTGGCCACACCTTTCCCCTGCCTTTCCCCTGCTCTCTCATGTGACACTACAAATCCAATATGCTGATAGAGGCTAGAGTAATCAAAAAAGTTGAATGCCTGAAGAGCTGGAATCCTAGCACAGCTTGGAAGGATTTCTAATAGCTAAGATCTCATTAAAAGATAGTGTTTGCATGTAAAGTCAGACAATAGTGAGATAGGTCTCGTAGGCTGTGATTGGCAGTGCAGCTGCACTCTCCATCCACTAGAGACCTACAGGTTTATGGATCAGCAGCCAAGGACATGGCCCTGCTTAATTTTGAACTGCAGAAATGCAGCACAATACTACGCTTTCCTTCTCCTGTTTTTCTTACAGCACAGGTGACCTTATTCCATCAGGATATTGACAACGAATGCAGCGGCGTCAGATTTTGTTACTGAAGTTAATTTTTGGCAAAATATCTCTGTGTCCTTCTAGGCAGGAGCAACTGTTGAATGTCAAGTAGATGTGTAATAAATATTGAGGAAGTCAAGAGTTTTGGAGTGGCAGTTTGAAAGGCAGAATGTACATTTAATTGCATTTTAAAGGTACTAGATTAGCTGAGATGTAATAATTGCCTTGCTATTTTATTTCCCAGTATCTTTGTTAAAATGGAATCAAAATTTTGTAATCTATTTCAAATAAACAATAAATCTCAGGTCTTTAGCATTCTCTAAATCTTAATTTTTACCAAAGAAAGAAAGTAATGCAGAGGCCTTTATATGGTAAAGATCTTAATGCTCTTTCATTCAAGATATCTTTGAAAGTCCTTGAAAACACCATAGAATGGGGGAAAATGAATCACTGATAAAATTCTTCAACAATCTTCACAGATCCCAGGAGCAGTTCCCTTTCTCACTGATAGAAAATCTATGTAAACATACATCTTTTCTTCTGGTCTCTCAAGCAAGTCCTGTTTCTCATTTGCCAAAGCTTCAAAAGCTGCAGTTCTTTAAAAAAAAAAATCCCTACTGTTAACAGGAAAAGGGATTTATTCCTGAAAGAGCTTACTTGTAGTTTTCTGAGCTACCTTCAATGTGGCAGCAGGGTCCCTGCAGACCTGCCCCAAGCAATGGTGGTATAACCCTAGTGTGGCCCTCTACATTCTCCTTCCTTTATATCCCCTATATATAAAAAAAGAAATCTATTCAGCCTGTATCATCAAGGGCTTTGTAAATCTAGTTTCAGTCTTCATTTGCTTTTAAATTTTGCCTGAATTCCACATGTCCCATATCTCTCAGACAGCTATGCGATTACTCAAACAACTAATTACTGTGTGCATTCCCCAAAGGAAATGTGGAAAGGCCATCAGGCTCTTCTTAGCCCATCTCTACTTTCCAGCTAGGAAGCATAAAAATTCTAATCTATTTCTTATTCCATGAAACAATTCTATTCTATTTCTATAGGGTTATGCTAAACTGAGCCAGAGTCACAGAACATTATGGATAAATTTTCCCGATTTTTACCTAATCTTACTCTATAAATTTTGTGATGGATTGACCCTCGCTACATGGCAGGTGCCCACCAAACTGTTCCATCATTTTCCCTCTCTTCCATCATTTCCCCTCCTCAGCTGGACAGGGAAGACAAAATATAATGAAAGTCTCATGGGTCAAAAAAAAAGGACAGGAAGAGATCATTCACCAGTTGTCACCACAGAATCACAGAATCACCTCATGGGTCAGGTTGGAAGCAACCAGAGGGGGTCATCTTGTCCAACCTCCCTGCTCAAGCAGGGTCATCCCAGAGCACATGGGACAGGATTTTATCCAGATGGTTCTTGAGCATCTCCAGTGAGGCAGACGCCACAGCTTCTATGGGCAGTCTGCTCCAGTGCTTGGTCACCTGCACAGTAAAGTTCATCCTCATATTCAGGTGAACTTCCTGTGCATCAGTCTCTGCCCATTGCCTCTCATCCTATTGCTGGGCACCACCAAGCAGAACCTGGCTCCATCCTCTTGACATCGTACTGTCACATACTTGATGAGGTCCTCTCTTAGATGTCTCTTCTCGAGGCTGAACAGGCCCATCTCCCTCAGCCTTTACCCATAAGAGAGATGCTTCAGTCCCCATATCATCATTGCTTCCCTCTGCTGCACCTGCTCTAGGTGGTCCACATCTTTTTTGTACTGAGGAGCCCAGAAGTAGACACAGCATTCCATATCTGGCCTCACCAGGGCTGAGTAGAGGGGAAGGATCATCACACTTGGCCTGCTGTCAGTGCTTTTCCCAATGCATCTGAGGATACCATTGATCCTCTTGGCCACAAGGACTCACTGCTGGCTCATGGACAGTTTGTTGTCCACCAGGATAGCCAGCTCCTTCTCCTTAGACCTGCTTTCCAGCAGGTTGGCCTGGTGCCCGGGGTTATTCCTCCCCAGGTGCAGGATCCTGCATTTTCTTTCACCAGATTTCTTCTCTGCCCATCACCCCAGCCTTTTGGGGAGGGCTGTTCCTTCTGAAGGGCAGTCCTCACAGCTTTGTGTTGTCACTAAATTTGCTAAGAAGGCATCTGCCCCTTCACCCAAGTCACTGATGAACAAGTTAAACAGCACTGGGGGGCCCAGTATGGAACCTTGAGTGGCACCACAAGTGACAGGCCTCCAACAAGACCCTGTGTCACTGGTTAAAAACAGTGATTTTTGCAGCAGATATTGGATCTGTCATTCATCCAGTTCTCAATCTACCTCACTGTCCTCTCATGCAGTCCACACTTCTTGAGTTTGCTTAAAGGAGTGTTGAGAAAGACAGTGTCGAAGACCTTGCTGAACTGAGATTTTCTGAGTCTTCCTTCTTGCCCTTTTTGAAGACCAGGGTGAGGTTTGCTTTCTCCCAACCCTCAGACACCTCTCCTGATCTCCACAACCTTTCAAAGAAGATAGTGAGCCACCTAGACGTGGTGTCTGCCAGCTCTCTCATCACTAGTGGATGCATCTCATCAGGGCCCATGGGCTTGTGTATGTTTGTTTGTCTAGGTAATCTCCATCCCAATCCTCCTCTGCTTTTTTTTTTTTGTTTTTTATATTTCTTTTACTACACAACTCAAAGATTGCCCTTGCCTAAAGGTTCTGCTGTAACCTGTTTGGCAGCTTGTTGATTGAGATTTCCACATCATTAGCTGTAGCAAATGTGTATTCCCTGCTTCTTTTCATCTCCTCTCCTTTTTAATAATTTATGAGGCCTTCTGCATATTTTTAATGCTCATTCCCCAGTCCAAGAATACCATGGCTCTCCATCTTTCCACTCTGCTTAATATGTTCACAGTTGAGTGTCATTAAAGGATGAGATCTGTCCTTCCCTAAAGGTGAAAAGTTGTGTGTCCTGTTGAGGACATCACTATATTTTCCAACTATTCTCTCCAGCATAGGAGGCAGAATCTTGTGATCATAAATTCAAATTTTTTCAGTATGCCATGCCCAAAAAGACTGTCTATGAACTTGTCACTTCCTGCACATGGCATTTGTCAGTATCTTCCGTGTTCCTGTTTGTGTAACACAAAGCGCACATTTCTTCTCCCTGAAGGGTTTGCATTTTGAGGCTGCTATGTGCTTAAAAAACACATATACAGGCCCTCAAATCATGCAGTGCTCAGCATTAGGATGTTCAGAAACACCACAAACAAATGTCTGTCTGGCATATCCACAGTAACAAAACTGGAAGATACAAACAGTAATCAGGGAGAAGAAGTTGTACTATTCATCTAGAAAAGTTCAGAGGTACCTTTTAAATCACGCTGAGCTGCACACCTTGAGCCTTACACAGAAGTAGGTCTGAGAATGAAAAGTGTTAGCAGACCCAGTGAATAGTATGTTTTATGTCTATTTTAACTCTAGAAGAAAGTTGTTATAGGCATAATAGAAAACTGAAATACAGAATTTGATGCCACGTCAAGAACTTCCTTCTACATTTAAAACTTTCCCAAATAAACAGTCCTTACTGTAAAAACTGTGGGAGCCCAGGGCATACCCCTGGCCTCCTTGGGGGTCTCAAAACCCCCCTGGCGAGGGTCCCAAAGAC
>JAOTQP010000001.1:37340420-37371261 GCA_026413545.1 Cichladusa arquata
AATTCAGGGAAAAACCAGGATTTAAACCACCAGAATGTCCCCCCGAGGTGATCTCGGGTCTAAGAGAAACCTCGGGCACGGACAAAAAACAACAATTGGCACTGATTTCTCAGGTAGCTGGCAGATAAATCATAGATTTTGCATATGTTTCTCTACAGTTTCAGCAACTAGGACTGCATGTATACTGCAATATTCTAGGAAAATGTAGGAGGTTCTGATTGAAGACTCTATCTTTGGGATATCCAATTAGCTATAGATATCTGCCTTATTATCTCTGAGACACATAATTGGCATAAAATTTCTTCAGGTTATTATCTTCTGATGTTATTCCTCAAGTACTCATTTATTAGATCCTTTGGTCTTGCCAAAACCGGGGTTTCCCTTTATATTACTAGACACAAAAGAATATCTACAACATTTAAGAATTTATCTTTCTGGGAAGAGCTCTTTGCCTCTAGAGCTGAAGCTTGCACCAAGTACAAAATTAGTATAAGGCAGATGACACTAAAGTCAAAGAGATCTCTTGAGATGTAGGAGATCTTTCATGTCTTTCCTCTTTTAAGAAACGGAGAATTCAGCTATGCGACTACTAAATTTGCTTTTATGTTTCTGTTGCATGTCACTTCCACTGTTTGTGTCTTGACACTGTTTGCCCAATTAATCAAAAAATTCCACTTCTGTATCATTGGAAAACTTATTGAATGTGCTCTCTTCTTTATTTCCCTCATTAATAATGAATATATGAAAGAATACCAGCAGCAGTATTAACTTCTGTGGTACACCACTTGTGCCTGGCATCCAAATAGACTGCATACCACTGATAACAACCTTCTGAGCCCCAAAATTCCATCCATTTCTAAATTATTTTTCTTCCATTTTTCTAGTCCATGTTTCATAAACTTGCTTGTGGGAAGGTTATGGTAGACAGTGTTGGAAACCTCATTAAAGACAAGACAAACAGGAGGCTATCAGAATGGATAGACGTAGTGTTTGCCACCAGTTCCTTTCTGCATTCAGCACCTGGCCTGCATATACCCCAGTCTTTCTGGTTTTAGCTAATGTTTTTACCTGTAGAAGACTTTCTTGCTGTCCTTCATATTCTTTGCCAGATTCGGCTCCAAACAGTGTGAGCATGAAATGTATTCTCCATAAAATTGACAATGTGTCAATTTAAGTGAAAACTCCCCCTTTAGCAATAAATGTTCCATTGGGAAAAAACTGGCTGCAAATACATTAGTAATTGTACACTGCTTGCATATTCTGGCCTTGAAACCATTCAGCATGGTTTGGCTTCATCCATACAATCAAGCTTTCTCAGTCTGTTCTAAAGAGGTGATCATATGTCTGCTCCAAGTGAGCCAATAGGATAAATCTAAAAATATTGCCAAGAATTTTTTGACAGCAAGACAAAGCAAAAAGATGGCAGAGAGTATTCTAGCAATGCAACAACATGTGTGAAAGGCTTCCAGTGCCTGGACACATTTCCTAGTTTCATTCAATCTATGGATGAAGCATAGCTTCTGTGACTCGAGATGACAGAATATGTACCTGAATGTTTCACAATACAGCACTGAAGTGACTTTCATGGGATTATACTGATTTACAACATATGCAGGTGCAAGACTATTAAATATTTTATTAAAAATTAGATGGGGTATGTATATACACCTCTGACAGCAGTTCCCAATTGGGACACTGTCTTCATTATGCAGAGCTTAATTCAGGTCCCTTTGAATCTACCCCAGCATGTTTATCAACATTGTACTCCTGTCCTAAGGCTGAGGCAAGGTTTCTTGCCCCAGAATATATATTGTAATAGTAATCACACAGTCTATTTTCTGTTGTTTTCAGCTTTCCAGGCCTGTCCTGCTCTGAGATTTGCACCAAGACGTGTAAGATGACCAGAGAAGAGGATGAATAAGACACCTTCTTGCCCTTTTTGCTATCAGGTTAAGTGTTGAAATAAGACAGGTGCTTGCCTTCCACTTTGTGCTTGGACCCACCTAGATTGGCAATGAACTCTTGCTAAAACATCACAAAGCACTGACTCAATATTTTAACTGGTTCATAAGAACACCATGGCATTCAACACCATGCTACAAGTACAAAAATAAAAATCCCATGTCCTATGGAGTTAAGAATCCTTCAAATGAAAAGTGGAATGATCGAACTAACTGTTACTGCATGTCCTACATGACCCTGCTGAAAACCTAATGTTTCAGGGAGTGACTGCCAGCGCCAAGCTGGGCCTGGCGTGCCTTCAGGTACAGACATTACATTTGCCCATGGGTCACCCACAGATCTGCTTTAATTTGAGCTGCATCTCCACTGCTTATCCTCGGCTTTGTGAACAAAAACATGAATGAGACTAATTCTCCCTGCATCCCTCGTGAAGGGCTCACAGCACAGCCAGCATGCATCCAGGCTGCATCAGCCAATAACAGCGTGTGGTTTAGAAGTATGAAATACAGACATGGCTCTGTTCCCATGGAAGGCAGACTGGGACACTGCTGATGAAGGTTTGCCTCCTGCACTTGTGTGTATTCTGGTAGGTGATTACATTTTCTTAAGGAGACCTGCTGATTTATGTAAAAAATAAATTATTCCCCATTATTTTATTTTCAAATTGCCTTCACAGTATTTTATACGTGTTATGCTACATAATTAACATCTTAATATTGTAAATTTTTACAATATACTGCTCCTGAAGCTGTAGGAGTGTATTGAAAATACGATAAGCCATGTTAGCCGAGCATGAAGGTTACTTAGAATTAGTAAAAATAAGCATTAAGAAGTTTGATTCTATATTTTCTTCTGCTCATAGCCTACAGAATTTTATTGGTTTACATCACATACTTATTATTTTCAATGTCTTTCAAGGTAGAATATAAAAGGTCATTCCTGGCTATATAATTATGACTGAGGACAGAAGAGAGAGGAGTTATATCTTTTTCTACTGATGGGAAGACCAGGCATAGGAAAAAAGATATCAAGAATGATATCTTTGCCACTACTGGATGTACTCAAAATGATTCAAACTATCCTGCAGTCAAGTGCCGCATTGTAAGATAAATGTTTCCTAGGTGAAATTCTGTGGCTCAGCAGTGACAGCACTCCTTATTCACTCTCAGCTGTGTAATACAACCCTACTCTGTTCATTAAAGTTGTAGAAATAAAACTGGAAGATCATTTGTCCTTTAGTTATTTCATAGATATACATAGAACATACATTTAAGTGGATCTAAGTTCTGCAGGATTTTTATTTATGAGGGCATGGGCAGAGGAGAGAAAGTGCTTGCTTTTCAAACTCATTGAGGGCTAACAAAGTAAAACCTGCTCTCAGGAAAAGCCAAGAACTGCTATTTTCATACTGTCCTGAGCAAATTGGTAGAGCATGTGAAGATAACACCCTTTCCATGGAGTAATATTTTGAGAAAGTGATCTGTTTGAAAACACTCACTAGTCATAAATCTGCTTTAAATTTAACCACTTGGTGTGTAAAGATCTGAAAAATATAATCATTCCTTCAGCCTCTCCTGAGAGTTGAATATTTTCTCTTTTCTCTCAGTGGAACAATTGGGCTACACTTGAGCCGTAGAAGGTCTTCCTGATTTCTTTTTGTTGGTATAAGCCTCAGCCATACCTCAGAGTGAAATCCATTTAGCCACCCCAACCAGATACTACTTCCACAAAAAAAAAAGAGATACCGAGTGGACATTGCTACACTCCAACAGTGCACATGAGTATAGATACAGGCAGAGCTGATGCCCTGGAATGTGGTTTTTTTAGGGAAGTTCAGTATGGTAAGAAAACTTATTTGTTTTCCACTTATGTCTGCATCACAACAAATTATAGGAAATTATTAATGTCTTGCCTGGTTATATCAATTAACTGTGTGAAAATGTACTATGTTTGGGCATCTGGAACTGCAGTGCGAAGACAATGTCACCAACAACTCAGTCCTGCCTCCTTTGTTACAAATGCATTGGTTTTCTAAAATGCACTTCTTAAAGGATCAGAACATCACACAATGACCCTAAAAACTAAAATCTGAGAAAATCTTGTTTAGAGCAAAATAGCAATGTGTTGTTTTGGAGGTAGAATTCAAGATTATTATAGTTATTTCAAGTTATAAAATTGCCTACAAAACCATGATCTCCTCAGCTGTTTTGCACTTGAATGTTATAAGCCACCTTCAATTTAAGAAAGCTATTTCATCTGCAGTGGCATCTTCTGAATATAACAGAAAATACAAGACATGCTAGAAGCAATGTGTCTGTCCCTTGAATTAGTCTGCTGTCTGTGGGAGTCCCTGCTACACCTACCAGTCGTAGGAGTTATATGCAGGATCTATGCAATGTTTGGTAGTGACAACCTTTGCAGGTTAAATTGTAAGCTGGGAACTACTGGAAAGGAAAGCTAAGCAAAAGCCTTTAGAAAAAAAATGTGCAGACCTTTATACAATACTAATTATCATCTTAAGGAGCATTCTGAACTCAGAGTAATAAAATTATAAAAAAGTAATAAGCAAAGTGAAGATGTTTTGTGGGTTTTTTCCATTACACTATTCAGAACACATTTTTCCTTTTGGGGATGGGTGTGTATAATAGTTTCCAAAATATCCTGTCTTCAAGTAATCTTCTGAAGTTTACTTGTTTCTCTTTAAAAACATTTCACAGACTTTTAAGAAACAGCACATAACAGATATTCATTCCATCCTAACCAGTTGCACTCACATTTTACATGGTTGCACAAGAACTCCCTCAAGAAATGTGCCACAATAATGAATGAAAAGCTCTGTTGTGTGGCCAGTTCCCCATCACAGACTGAAAACATATGCACTGTCACACGTTATACTAAAGGGGAATGAAGGTACAAGGACACTGATGTGCCTTCCTGTCCCAGCCCATCTGCTGAGATTCCTCTGTAAGATGAAAGGATTTAGCTTGGGTTATGTCTATTTACTGTGACAGGATCACAGGCGTGCTTGTGGCAAAATAAGAGGAGATCCCATTAACACATACACACAAGCCTGAGTGGCTCTAACTTTTCAAGTGAAGAGTCAATATTCACAGAAGATATTCTGCCATTGGTACTGGTGTGTTTTCAGGCAATCTGACACTTGTGGAAGGCAAAGACATATCTGTACCAACTAACGGAAACAGTACACACAGTACATATTTTCATATTTCACATCACTGTTTTTGTCAACCAAAGAATATAAAATATATTTCAATTTCATACTGTCTGGCATACTAAAAATGTTGCCATGGATAAAAACTATTTGTCACTTGGAATCTTAATTTCCTAGTGCCAACTCTGCAAGATATTTCTGTCAACAAACTGATTGAAATGACATCAGGGCACTCACAGGCGGAAGGGCTTCATTTATCTTTAGAATTACTGTACTGTTTTTCTTTAAATGGTTAAATAAGAGGGATTCCTTAACGGAGTGCCTAATTCACACATGCTCTTTTAGAAAGCAGTGGTGAACACTCAGAGAGCATGATTTACTGGAGGTATCATATTAGAGCAAAACATTGGACAGGGTCAGTTGCAGCATGAGTGCGTCCAATGCAGTCTTGGTAATTTTACCATCTCAACTCCAAATAATGCAGCAACTTCAAACTTCTCTCTGAGAGCTCATTAACCAAAGGCCTTGGTAATCACCTTGATGAAACTTCATGCTTCCGCTTTGCAAAAAAAACACATGTCTGCAAACTCTGGTAAAATAACTAATGGCACATTCAGCCTGGCAGATTCAGAAGACCAATATCTAAGAGCTATAGATTTACTCTGTAGTGCATTTTTCCATCATGCCATGTCCTCAGATCACCCTCTTGGAATGTTTAGAAACATTATAGTAGTTTGTGTGCTCCACACTTGCTGTGTTCTTCATACGGATCCGTCTTTACACCTGGACAAATATTCAGCTTCAGCAAACCAATATAGTTAAAAGAAAGCAGAGAGACTTGATTTTTATTTCAGATAAACCATCTGAGAATCCAGTTCTTAATTGGCCTCTGAAACTACTAAGAAAGGTAGTATAGCTTGATATACTTTCCACAAGATGTTTTTTCTGTTTCCAGATGAATGGCTTCGTCTCTGTGCTGTTACCAGAATACCCTACCATCTTAAAAAAAAATCATCCTAAACTGATTTTTCAGCATAAGGTCTGCTTCCTCCTTTCCTTGTAATTCACATGCAACTGCGAAGACCCTCTAGCAAACTGTACTGTTTGTATATTTGTTCCAATGTTCTGTCAGTCTGAACTATATATCCAGTTCCTTCCTCTGTGTATAACAGCATTGGAAAGATTAAATATTGATTTTCCCATATTACTTTAAATTATTTAGGGAAAAATGCATTCTTTTGAAATTATGGGTTTCAATATAGTGCAGTAGGGTTTATTTAGATTTATTATGTACGATCTTTTACAGTATGAAAATACTGTGGACACTGCACAGTGGAGTTTCAGTACAGCCTCTGCATTACTCTGTTGGCCATGTAGTAAGAACAGTCAGAAATAACTTGCTAATGAAATGGCATGAGCTTCAACCATGGAATTATGAGGTTGAATTTTTGTCATTGGATTTTAGTGAAAGTTAAAAAATGCTGCAATGAAAGACTTAGAACCCGAATGCATTTATTTATTAATTGAGTTTATATGACATAGCGAATTCAGTGTAATCTCACAATAGTCCTCATTTCCTAGTGTACTTCAGTTTTATTCAAAGAATATATCTTGAAATAAAAGGCCGCTCTACTCTGAAGACCATGTTCTCAATTTGATAGTCAGATTTTGGCTGATACTGATTACCAAGAGTCCAATAATTTATAGATTTTAAATTTGTATTGCAGTCAGTCCTGCTTTGTTATGAGATCATAGTGGGAGGAAAACCATATAGAAGGAAACAATTTTCAGTTACTTTTGGCCTGGTGATAGATTGGAAAGGGTGACTGTGAAGAGCTTCTGATCCTGTTACCAGCTCTCAGCAATACAGTCATTAGTCCCACACCTCAGGACAAAATTATCATCAACTGAGGATTATCATGCACTGAGGATTTGCATTCCCTAGACTGTTTTTGTTTGGTTGTTTTTTTTCTTTAATATGTGGTAACTAGGGTACTTATTCATCACAAGAACAATCTAAAATAAATACTGTTGCTTCTGCTCCATGAAATAAATCATAATAAATATGCAGATATACACAAATTAAATCACAAGGTAGAGCCTCAAATAACAAAAAAGCACCCTTAAACCCCATCTAAATTCATACCATAAAACACAAATTTCCTTTTAGGAAGCCATAATGACTGCAAAAGGTCCAAAAAGGTAAGTAATTTCCATAAACAAGGTGTATATTCTGTGAATTAATGTAGGTCATGCCCTCTAAGATCTATGTATCACATCTATTTAATGATTTTTTTTTCAAATTTTTTCTTCCAATCTTTTAAAGGACTTTTAAATTGCACAACAAAGAATTAAGGGCAGGGTAATGGTGTGTGTTTAAAGTGCCAAAAAGAAGAGAGAAGTTGTTAGTTTGTAAGATATGGCTGCTCCCAAGACCTCCAGCCTTGAGAATAAAAAGTTTCTAAGTTTCTATAAGGGGAAACCTTGATGGGGAAACTTTTCAGTTATTTGGTTCACTGGGTGCCCAGAGGCAAAACCACATAACTTTAATACACAATATTTTGGTCATGGCTTCTTCAGTCCTTGCTGCTACAGCTACTCCGCTTGTGCAGAAAAGTAAATATTCACTGCTCTAGAAAGTTTGAGGAAGCCTCTCATTGAAAGTCATTGAATGATTCCCTCATGATTACCTTCTATCCAGTGATACTACAAAATACTCAAAAAAATTCCAAACTCTCCTTGAAATATTACCATAAGTGCATTTAAACTGTTTTTAACTGTGTTTAAACAGGATTCTATGCAAAAATGAGCATCTAATTGAATAATATTTATTTCAATTTTCAGAAGACAGTACAGATTTATCTCTTCCTTTCATGCTATAAAATATTTTATGGTATGCAATAGCATCATTTAAGTAACATTTTCTCTTATACAAATGTATTTTGATACATTTTATTTCTGGAATTTAATTTTTTTACATGGCCTCATTAGGAAAGGCTTCATTCTTTCTTTTTCCCAGAAGGAGTTATTTAGGTTTCAAATGGTTTTTCCAGTACATGATTTTCAACAATCATGTCTTTATTCACTTGCTCCCAGATTCTTCCACTGTACTTTGTGCACCCAGCTTAAATACTTAAATAAATGAAACAATCACTCAATCAATTTGTCATAGTCAGTGCAGCAAAATATTCACTATTAGGAAGAGGTTCCACTCTATTCTCATTAACTGCAACAAAAATCCTGGTGATTGTGTTTGCCAGTTCTTCATTCTTAATCCTGTAGGTTAGATGGTCAAAATTGAGAAATGTCTCCATCTGACCCTGAGAGCCAACTGTAGTAGTGGTCACACAGAAGTGAGCAGATGAAGGAAAACAAGGGATGTGGTACTGATTACTGAAATATCTCTGTGGTCATTGCTGGTTCTGGCCTGTGAAACAACCACTTTGGAAGTCAGGAATGGGAATATCTACAAAGCAGTTATACTCTTGAAATTGCAGTACCCTCAGCACTGCTTTAGGAAAAAAGTCTCCATGATCAAGACAGAAAAGAGAAAATAAGTTGCCATTAAGTGTTGAGAGCAGGAAGGAAGAGGGTTGGTTTGGGGTTCCTTTCCCTCAAAATTAAAGAAAAACTTAGTTACTTTTTCATAATCTATTGTTTTTCTTTTAGAATTCTGTCATAACTTAGTGTGTTGCTGTCTTTTGGGTTCTTCCAGTCAACAGCACGGTTTTCCATGGAAGCAATTCAGAGATGAAACAGCAAATAAAATCTGTTCCTAATTTTGTATAGGTAAAATAGGCCAACAGATATTTGCCACCACATTTTTTGGTTTATACTATAAAATCTTTTTCATGAGAATGTTTTAACGAAAATTTTACAAGTCAACTTCAGATCTCACGGCCAGAATTCTGCATGGTTCACAACAGAACTTATTTATGTGTTAAGCATGAGCAATACATTCCAAAATGTATTTTAAATGTCTTAACATATCAGTACAAATATTAATGAAGACCAAAAGCATGCAACTCATTGACAGAGAGGAAACTTCCATAAGCTGGGGAAATCTTTTGTTCAAAGTGATTTTTTCCCAAAGAAATCTTCTGATTACAAAGTATGGAGACTTTTTTTTTTTTTTTAAAGTTGTCACTTTCTTCTGCTGGTTTATGTGAAATCTTTTGAATTTAGTAAAAGTTTAGGAAATAAAAACTTCTCTCCAGAAAAAAAAAAATCAACTGATACCAACATTTTTTTTGTCTTTACAAGAGTCAGTGAACCTAGAAAAAGTAAATTTTGCCATAGACTACAGGTGAAAAAGACCTCTGTTGTTGCAATTAACCCAGGAAAGCATAGGCTGTTTTTCCTGTGATCTATTAAAAAATAGCCTGGATAAGCCAGGTAAGACAACAAATTCTGCATCAATGTTAAAAGCAATGTCTAAATACTCTGATATTCATACTGGTCTGATAGATTTCACAGGAGCTAATAAAGCCACATGTCTCAGGATTCAGTTTGCAAATTATCTTAGATTCAGCAATGACATTTTTCATCTTGATTTTTCTTTTCCCTGTCTTCTCGTATGCTGTTCCCTTTTCATCTTCAGGCATACAAGTTAGCTTGTATTTCATGGACATGAGTTCATGAATTCTAATATTAATCTTTTTTAGGTTCTGAAATGCAACTGTCTTTACATGGTGACAATCAAGTAAGAAGAAAAGACCTTATAAAAATCTCTTATCCACAGCAGATATCTCCTGTGTCCAAAATGACAGATACATCAATGTCAGCACTTCAGACACTACTATTCACAGGTAAATCTTGGACTTCCTACCAAGAATAGGCTTCAGACAAAATAAAAACAAGGTTCTACAAGAACCTGCTCTGCCAAGAATTCACATACTCAAAAAAATCAGAAAAGCATAGCTGTTTAGGAGGGGCAGAAGGAAGTGCAAAGGAAGAAATTTTGGTGGGGTGTTTTTTTTGTTTGTTTTTGTGCGTGTTTTTGGTTGGTTTTGTTTGGTTTTGGTTCTGTTTTTTTGGTTTTGCTTTTGTTTTGTTTTTGTTAAGAAAATACGCCTTGAGACAGCTGAGAAACTCACAGCTGCACTGAGTTTCCAGGTCTACATGGGCACTGAAGAGCATGTGTGCACTCACACATATGTCTAAAGCTTGCCACTGCAGAGCAAGAAGTTTAATCCACACAACGCTGCCTGGGGTTTGCAGAGTGTAGTAATTGACATGAGTTTCAGTGAAAGCAAGTCCACAGGAAGACCCAAAAAATGAGTGCCAAGAGAATGTTAAAATAGAAACTTATATATACTAATAACTCTAGGGAAGTATGCTTGAAAGAAGACTTTATATCTTTTATTAAATCAGTTGATATGGTTGAAAAAGCAGGCAAACTTTTGGTCTCAGAGTCCCTTCATCAAGTCCTTACTGGTCCTCCTATAATTCACACATTTTTATCACCCACTTGCATAAAAACAGTTGAAAAGAGCTTTTTGAATGCCAATGAGGCATTCTTTTTCCTTTTCACCACATTTGGGCTTGTATTTTTAACAGTGAATGAAGGGAGTGATAAAGCAGACTAGGACAGTGGTTATAGCAAAAAAAAATACTATAAAAGAGTTTAAACATTGAAAAGCAAAGTATTCCAGTCTTGGTTTGGACCATATCAGAGTTACATCTGAAACATACCGACCCAAAGTACAATGACCTGAGAAATTTTCACAAACCTGTATGAGAAATGCATAGAGCAAAAAATTACCTCATCGTTTTAATAGTTTTATCCTAGGTTTTATTAGAAGTCTTGGCAGCTTGTGCTGACAAAAAACTTGGAGCACCTATGGATAAATATATTCACACATCTATCCCTTCTCCAATCAGTATTCAGTTCTGCCTGGGAAGTGGTTGGCTTTAGCTCACATTTTAATATTTTAAAACAAAAACTGCCAGCTGTAATACAGTCCAGAAATTACCTCTCTCTCTCAGAAGTGACAATTTCAGCAATAACTGAAATATTAAAAAGTCAGTGGCATTTGAAGAAATAGCCAAGATTTTTTTTTTTTTCTCCTGCGCCCAGGAATTTTAAGGAAAGTATTTACTAAATCAGTGAATCTTCCTTATAACACAAAAAAATAAGATTCACTTGAAGTTTCCAAAAATTTTGGGAGTTTTCTGGTGACTGAAGAGTGAAAAATTAATTTATTTTCTGTTTGTTTGTTTGTTCTCAAAATAAGACAAGTCACAAAACTGCAAAGAAGGAAAATTATTCTGAAGCAGCTGATGGAGGAACACCTGAATAAGCACATCAACTGTATATAGTAGACATGACTTCAGACAGACTTGGACAGGTAGCATCTCTGTAAAAGGTGGTTTTAGGGGTTTAAATATCTGAGTCAGTAAGCAAAATTCAGATTTATTTAATATGTTCAATGTAGCAAAACATTTGACATGGCTTCCATGTGAAGGGGTGAAGATGCTGGCAACTGAAGAGAACGAGGGGACTCCATGATTCAGTGTAGAACCACGTTAATGATGCCCAAGTAGTTGGGTACATCATGTAGACCTGACAATTGATGGGTCTGTATGACACTGCTTGGGGACACAGAAATAATAGCTAAGCTTCCAGAAGCCGTGGTGTGCTTCTTGTCAATATGCTCTGCCCGTAGCTGATAACCCATTTCCTTCTCACAGGAGTACTCTGCCACCCCCAGTCCAAAAACAGCTTGAGGAGGCCTGCATATTACTTTGTATGAGAATGGCCTAGAGACACGAGATAAGCAACAGATACTTTAAAACTTTAAATACTTTTAAAAATATTATGATGAAAAATTACCTGAAAGACTTGTTTTTCAGGACATGGCTTGTATGTATCTGTGAGTGGAAGATTTGGGCAAGTAAATAAAAAACACAGAATCAGAGCCGGAAGCAGGCAAACTCTTCAGTCTGAATGAAAGTAGACAGTCTTGCAGAACTACTTTGTCCTGAGAAAGATTTCTTACAAGAAGTTTTAAGAGAAGTAAGGAACTTGCCTGCAGAAGGAAGCAAAAGAAAAAAAAAGCTGATAGGAAACAAAATTTTTCAGTAAGTTATGTCAACACTTTTTTCTTGTTTTGGTGATACCTATGACTATCAGAGATGAAAGCAAGCAGTGCTGTGCAAACTTTAGAGTGGTTTTGAAACATTTCTTCTATTTGTCCCACTGCTGAAGGTCAGACCATTTTGATAAAGAAAACTCAAATAATGAAATTTTTCTCTCCTAACTTAAAAACAAACAAACAAACAAAAACTTAAAAAAAAAAAACCTTTTAGTTTTAAATAGAATATGAGGGGCATCTTATGACACCTATATGTTGAAAAAATTTAAGGAGTCCAGAACTGTATTCATCTATATTGCAAGAAATCATTGTAACCATCTGAGAAGCAACTTTGCCTTACATTTATGTCCTAATGGAGACAAAAATAGTTTGTAACATGGTCTGAAAGTCATTCAAAGAGATATTTGAATTATCATCCAGCTCCATCTGCACTTTCAAAGATCTTCCTCTTTAGCCTATTGATAATAAATGTCAGAAAGAAAAAGCATCTTGTCTGCAGCAGACTTTACATTCTTTCATCCCTTGAAAATGATAGACGTCTACAGCAGGAGATGACAGTATCAACGACTGAAACTTAAATCCATCTAACTTGAAAAAAACTCCTTATAACACCTGAATAATCATTTTGTGCAAAGAGCAAAGACATCCATAGATAACTTCTCATACTGGTAATAACCATGTGTTACTCTTACCCACAGCTGTACCAGGTATGGAGTTTTTAGCATTTCTTTGGTGATAGAGGTAATACTGTTTAACAGCTGTTGGAAATAATAAGTTTTCAGTTGTAAGCAGTGCGCCTATCATCTGGCACTCATCACAATATCACTCACTTAGACACAAAGATCCATCACAAACTCTCATAGGATTTAAACTCTAAAAGATATTTTTAGAAAATAATTGAAAGAAATAAAGAGTATTGCTTTTCTGTTGTTTCATTCTGTGACTCCAGTAATACCACAGAAAAAAACACCAACAGACTTAGCAGAAACAGGGAGTGAGGGACTAATAGATACAATTTGGTATTCTTCCCTGTCCTAAGAAGAAAAGCATAAAGCCTGAATATGGAAAGCTATTTTGGAAATGTCCTCAAGACTGTTGATATATTTTCAGACCAATAATTCCATTTATATGGTAGCTAAAAGAAGAGAATGACATTTTAAATTAATTGTGTCAAATGGCAGGCTGGTGAAAGCCTTCAATGAGACTCCTTGTGTCTGACCACTCAAAAACCTGAAGGGTTGAGATTATTTACTGGTGATTTGCCTCTGCAGTGGTCCTGCAACCAGATATCATTTCTTCTTGATGGAGGCTGCCTAGGAGACTGCAGTCATACTCTTTGATAAAGGTTATATCATACTCTTCTGTCATTCCATATTTCATTGTTGCTTTATTTCCTGTCTTCAAGGCCCAGCAGCAGCTACAATGCACACTATGATCTCGATGGCATTAAATCTCTTCCCCCCTACAGTTCATGTCTTCAGCCTCGACCAAACAGAGTGCAGCATCCCGGGTAATTCCAGGGCTGCAGCATGCCCAGGCTGCCTCAGGCCCTGAAGTGCTTCCCATTTGGAGCTCAGACCAGCAAGAGCATTCAGTGATTCAACCATATTCGGCTGCATCTCAGTTGAAACAAAGTGGCCATTAATCTCATCGGGAAAAACAAAACATTACACAGGCAAGGTTGGTAACAAACAACCTGAGAGTGCATCTGTCTCTTCTGAGATTGATGTCTTCATGTACAATTTGATAGCCAGTCAGAGTGGGCAATACTTCCCTCTGTCTCCCTGTCTTCCTGTTTCCCAAGAATATTTTTTTTCACACTTCTAAGTTCATGAGCCTGTCCTCTGCCTTTTTTACTTGCTAAATATTTTATGTCCACAATGTCCCAAAAGTCTGACAGTGAGACCGGAGATCTTGCTTCACAAAAGTAAAATTGATGAGTGACTGGGTTTATAGTGACTATGCATGCAGAGAAATTTGAACTTCCTGCTCACTTCCCAGGTTGCTTGATGATTTTACTTCTCAGAATTAGTGCCTCATACCTACAGATCAAACACATAACAGCAAATAGTTGGGTGAATAGCAAGGACAACATAGCACAGCCATCATCCCATCCTTCTCACAGAAAACCACAAAATGAAGACAGTGTGTGGTGCTCAGTCTGGCTAAAGATTCAGCCTTCTGCCTGCCTGTAGGGAAAGTTGCTGCAACGATATGCATCAGTGACTAAAAGGTACAATAAGTTGCAAAGTAGGAGTGACACCAAGTTAGCTGACTACGGCTCAGTCTCCAAAAGATTTAATGTTCATGACGATTTTACTCTGTCAGCAAATGAGGGGCTAAAACCACTCTGCCTTAGAGGAGATGAGAATATTTTCCTTTCAGCTCCCTAATCCTATGTATTATTTCCAGATTTCCTGATTAGATTTGACAACCTTGAGGTTTGTTTTTTTTTTTTTTTTTTTCTTGCATGACTGACTAAAGCTAAGAACTCTCCTTTCTCCCACTGGAGTCACCTTGTGATTTTCCTTCCCTCAGGAACACCTTAGCTGGCAAATCCATGCATTTTCCTGATATTGTAGTAGTCAAAGGTATCATATGATGCAGGCTTTATTTCCTAGTTTCAGAAACTGTGCCTGCCTTTTCCCACAGTTTACATACAAAGAAATAAAGGACACTCAGCCTTACAGAAGACATTTTGTAGTTTTTCTAAAGGAATTATCTGCCCCTTTCTGAACAGCTGCCCATTACAAGCAGATTTCTGCCCTCCATCTCCACTCAGTGACCTGATCTGTGCTTACTACTGTGATTCTGCAACTTCAACAAGCGCTCAGGGATTACACTGGAAAATGCCATCCTCATCTTTCTGAAATACTGATGTCAGCTTACCTCTGGCACTATACCTTCCCCCAGGATGTATCAGAACTGCCACAAAATTTTGATTCAGACGTTCCTTGTTTCCTTTTGGAAACAGAACAGAAATTACATTTGACCTATCTGTACGAAAATGAGCTGATCCTACAGAGAATGCCAGCAACAAATATTCCTTCGATAGAAGCTTCCCTTCTATTTCATCTCTGTCCTGCTCTGACAACCAGTCGAAGGAAGTGAGCTCCTCAAAGTCCATTTTGCTGTTGTTCTTAGTATGGAAATTAACAAAAATAGTCCCAGACCATGACTAGACTTTCTCCACGGTATAACACAATTATCTGATTACAGCAAATTCTAGCCAGATTTTTTTCTTTAGTCTGGGCAACTTCCTCATTATATCACTTTTTTTCCTCTCAGTCTTGAAAATTATGAAGAAAAATGGATGGTTAAAAAGGGCAGACTAAAACTAGACTTCTAAATAAGATTTGCAGCAGTGCTGAATACTTCTAGTCTGTGTCTCTGCATTCTTCATTTTTTGCTGATGCATTTTAACTACTTAGTAGTTTTACAATAATTTCCCTAGATGATTATCTTCAGAGCCCTCTGCTCAGTCAAACATAATGAATTGCATTTTTCCCTGTGATTCTCACAAGAAAGCTACTAGTAATCCTTGCAGTATAAATAGTCTTCCTTGTAGTATAGACTGTAGCATAAAAACCAGTTACAGTTACTCAACAAAGAATCATAGAATCGTGGAATTTTTTGGGAATTTGGAATCTCTTTTAAGGATCATCTACTCCAACGCCCCTGCCATGGGCAGGGACACTATCCACTAAATCAAAGGGGTCAAAGCCCCATCCTGGACTTGAACATTTCCAGTTATGGGATATCCAAATTTCCCTGGTTAATGTCTATTCCATCACCTCAATCACAAAAAAAACTTCTTCCTTAGGTTCAATCTAAATGTACCCTAATTCAGTTTAAAACCACTGTCCCATGTCCTGTCACTATCAGCCTTCGTAAAAAACTATTCAGCCTTCTTGTAAGATGTCTTTGTGTATTGAAATGCCACAGTAGTCTCCCTGGAGCCTCTTCTCCAGGCTGAACAACCCCAACTCTCTCAGTTGTCTTCTGATCATTTCTGTGGCTCTCCACTGGACCACTCCAAGTCTAAGTCCATGTCTTTCCTGTACTGTTGATCCCAGACTTGGACACAGTATCAGGTAAACATGCATAAACATACCGTGAAAACACACTCTGACTGCCAGATATGATCATGCCTATTATGTCCTTACCAAGCTATATTTAGCACTTCATGTGAATGCTAACATGCTGGCACCCAAACAAGGAATGAATTTCCTTTTCTAGGTGTACACTTAACCTATACCTGTAAAAATTATTCCAGGTATGATTCAATCTGTTTTCTCCTATCTTCTGAAGCTAGACAAATGATTCACCAAATAAAATATACTTTATTTTATGACTGACCCTGCCCTTTGCATGTGATAAGATTTTAACAAATATGCCCAGATCTCAAAAAAATTAATGAATAGTTTATATATTTACCTGTGTGGTTAGCCGCAAACTTTCTAATGAATTTGTAATTTCTGATATGTTCTCTTCATAAATACAGGTTTGTGAGTCTTGATTCAGCCTGCAAATAGCTGCACAGTGGTGAATAAGAAAGCAGGAGCACATATGTCTGGCATAACCTAACTAGAAGTGGATATTTCACTCTCATGGTGTAATAAAATGAGTATTTATTGCTGCCACCAATGCTCCTTTCAAAGAAGGGGGAATACTTCTGAATTCAAAGAATAATGTTTCCTTCTTTATGAGTGACCAAGGTGCAGTGTACTCTCTGTACAACTTAAGAACAGAAAGTGAATACCCTGAAGACGTATACTGAACATATGAAAGGTGGCAAGTGAATGTGGTTCCTCTTTTATATGCCTTCACTTTGAATTTCTAGTTAGGAAATACAAAACTCTTAAGCAAATATGGAACCAGAAATTCTGGTGGGTTTTTCTTTGTTTGTTTCTTTGTTTGTTTGTTTTTTGAGTAAGGCAAAAATGTTGTATGTTACTGATCATTTCAGTGTAATTAATTAACTCAATCCAGAATTACAGCTGACATAACTAAGTATCGATTGTCTTTGAGACTTAAAAAGTTATTTTACTTATGAGACATGGTATTCATTGGCCTTTATACTCTGGAAATCTACACAGATTTCTCTTTAATACTTGCATACTTCATACATACAAGAAGACTGAGAAGAGAAAATTTATAATTTATTTTGCATACATAAGATAGATGTATTTTCTTAAAAGGTAAAGGTAATCCTTAATAGCAGTGGCTGACATACATTATGAAATTATCGGTTATCCATTTTTAATACTGCAGAAATTATACAAGTCAAGCATTTCTACATTTTCTGTGTTAATTTGCTACTAAATTTTTTGTTAGCAGTAAAAGGATGTATTGCAATAGTATATAAAAAGAAGAAAAACGGTTTCACAGCAAATGTTTTCTATTGACAGGCAAGAAACTTCCTTACCTTTGACACCTTTAAGTTATATCAATTTGTGTCACAGCCACATTTGGTGCCATTAAAAAAATACATAATTATAAACATAAAATGAAAATTTCCATACAGCAAAGATTCTCCATACCAGAACATTAGAGTAATATTTCATTTCATCATGATCATCATCCCTGTAAACACATACAAAGTAGAATTTAAAATATCTTCAGATCCCTCAAGATTAATTGCAGAAGAGATAGAATTTCCTCCCTCTAAATACTGAGAGTTGTTTAACATTTTTCTGACATTGAAAATTCATGCCTCCATTATAATCTTTCAACAGTTAAATATTTCAGCTTAATCAAAGAAGCAAGACTGAGAACAAGTTTGTGCAAATCTATTATTAACCACTATGACTGCTTAATTTTGTGTTTAGATGCTTTATTAATCACTAAAATATTTGTAATTGACAGACATTATCTTAGTAGGGTTCCATTCAAAACAATATTTATTACAGATTGGAAATAATTCCTCACTGTGAATATGATGTTGTACTTGCTGATAATCTAGCACAATTATCCCATAAATAAAATATGTTATCATTTTTACTATATGTCTTGAGCCAAAGATTTTTCTAAATAGTTATGAAATAACAAAGAGTTTGCAGCCCACCCAACAATATTATTAATTTATTTATTTTTTTATCACAAACACGTTCATTAGCCAGTAAGCCACGAGCAATGTTTTTTTTGTGGGAAAAGGTCTGATCCAGTCCTGTTAATTTCTAAGACCACTATCTCAGACCTCTCAAGTGAAAATCAACTTTAAAAAAATAAACAATAAAAAGAATAAATTTTTTTTATTATTATTGAGAGGTCACACAAATGAATTTATTACAACAAGATAGATTCTCTTTCCATCCCACATTTTTCGAACTAGTCACAGTCAGTTTCACTTTTAGGTAGTCAGAAAAACAATCGTTATGAAATGATTGTGGTAGTAGTCATAATATAAGTAGCATCACAAATTTTGAATAATAGATTAATAATATGAACATTTCATGGATTTATTCTTATGTGCTGAAAGGACCTATAAAGAATCTATGCAAATTCTTTTGCATTTAAGTTTTCTAAACAGAGATTTACTTGAGGAAAAACATACAACATTTTAATTTCATTAAGTTGCTGAAATTAAAGATAGGGAGAAATTTCTGCTTACAAAACTAACAAGAGCCAAAGAAGACATTTTCTTCAGTTCTGGGGAGGAAGAGCAGGAAGACGTTAATAGAAAGAGCTTTGCAGTTTTAGTACTTAATCACATCTGGAAATACCTAGCTCAAATCTGTCTTTAAAGAAAAATATATAACTTTAGCAGATAATAGCCCTAATTATAAAGTGCACATATGAAACTAGTCAGTCTGCAATAGAAATAAATACATGGAAAATCTAATCTGTTTTTTCTTTGGAAAATTCTGCATAATACTGGTCTCAAAACTTTAAGTTCAATGCTGGTTTGAGACAATTGAGACCCAACTGAGTATTGAATTCTTTGTCAGAAAATGTAACTTCTAAAGATTTATGTCATAACCAAAAAGTTAACTTTTCATCCATGTAACTTATGGTAAATGCTATTTAGTTTATCATTATCACAAATATCGGTAGAGTATAATACTATTTTTCAAAAATTTCTGAAATAAAAGTTAACATTAAACATAGGAATTCATTCCTACTTTAAAAAATATAATTTATTTCAGACTTGTTCTTTAGTGATTTCAAAGTCTATTTCTTTAGAAATGAGCAACTTTCTCATTAATTAATACTGCCTGACAATTTAAAGTAGCTTCTCCATATAATTTACATTACCTATGTAGTCTAGGCTTAGATTAAATGTCCTTTTTTTAAGATCAGCTTTTGCTCTTCCCTCATTTTGATCATTAATAACCTTTTTATATATGATGATGAGTGTAATGGACACCAATATCTGATTTGTATGCAGTTTTCATAGTGGAAGAGGGATTGCAATATTTATTATTTTACATGGTGGGTTTGGGTGGCTTTTGTGTGTTTGTTTGTTTATGTCTGTCAATAGTTGCCAAAGGCCAGGAGACCTAATTGAAAAAATGTTCTGCATAAATACAAACAAATGCTTTGAACATAGTGTTTGACCTCTAAGTCTGTGCTGGCATCAACACAAACAGGTCCTGATGCAGCTTTGTTTTTGGAAGAGCAGAAGTGGTAACAGCAGGATCATTAGCATGAACAGACTGTAACAGGTCAGTTCTCTTGCTTTGTGAAGTCAGTTCTTCTTCCAGTCCAATATTCAAGGTCTTGACAATTTTAAGATTATGTTCTCTCTAAGATCTTCTATAGTTGTAATCAAATTGAAGGATCTGTAGGTCAGCATATTTAGACAAAAGTTAAAACATGGTATTTAATTGGAGCTGAAAACCAGGAGCCTTTCGTGCCTGTATATGAAAAATATTCTGAAGGTATGATCATACTTTTGCCACATTTTGGACAGTTGCTACAATGCTACTGTGGCATCCCATGATTTAAGATGTGTTTGTGATGAGTGAAAAGCCATCAATCCATCCATCTGGATACGCAATATAATTATGTGACAAGAACTGCTTTCCATGCAAATTTTCTTGGTTTATTTATTGAAGTATTTAAGCTCAAAAATAAAAGGAAGCTAGGGGAGGATTAATTTGCTACACATTTTTCTTTATTTGCATTGTGCTGATCTGTTGGTCTAGGAAAATTAGTTGAAACTGTGTGGAGAAACATAATTACTTATAAATGTTGATGATATAGATTCATATAAATCAGATACATTATTTAATTTTAGTAAAGCATTTATTCTAACTAGACTGTCTCTTTATGGTAAACTAAATGTATATTTAGAGAGTTAAATATGGAAAAACAAGCTACTAAATTTTTAACCATATTAATCATTCCTGCTCATTATTCTAATTTAGAAAAGCAGCTGAAAAAGCACCAGCAGCCCTTTCTTCCAAACCACATAAATATTTCCTTCTGCTTCAGGGATTTGCACACAGCAAAACCAGCAGTGTGTGAATCAAGGGAAGAGTAGGTGAATGAAAGTGATATATACCCAGTCTCTCCATCTCACCTAACTGGAGTCTTAACTAGGAAAATATAATAAATATCAGGACATTGTGTTTAGTAAGGATTGGTCCTGATTAAATCTACTGTGACACTCAGAGTAGTTGCCATGGAGCAAACCAGCTTCTTAGATGTTGCTATGATGGAAAATATGTTTAGGTGGTGGTAAGTTCTTAAGCAGCAACTTGAATAGGCATATTGGTCACAGGCATAGGAATTTCCATGAGGAGAAAGTCATAGCTCGTAATAAATTGCTTTTCATGCTTCCTTCAATTAATATAAATGCTGTCTCCAGCATGATAGCTACTGATGAGCATTTCCTGTTGGAAGCTTAATGAACTAGATTCTTGCAACAGGTTTTAAATTATATTTTCTTTAATTCAGTAATTCAGTAGATTTTAACATTTCTTTCTTACTACGAACTTTATTCATTGCAGGACAGAACTGAAGGGTATAACTTCAGTGAAATAAAAAAAATTGAAAAATAAAAAAAAAATTTTAAAAAGGCAGCTCTTCTAAAACCTAGAGAGCTCCTAGATTTTTTCTTTACCTTTAGATTGATACACACACACAAACTATTTTCTTTTTTGTGATATTCTTCAATTTTTCCTTCTGCTTTCACTTTCTCCAGAGTACAATGCCTCCATAAAATAAACAATCCTTGACAAACTGTAGACAATAGCTAATTCCTTATCTAGCACATGATAGACACGATTCTGGAAAGATGTTCCAGAAGTTATTGACGACGTTTATTGAGATGCATGTTTTATGAAATGAAAGACAACTTTTTCTTCTAAATCTACCATCAGTTACTTTTCAGTTTTCTAAATGTGTATACATGGTAGAAAATAACCACTTTACTGGCCTCAGTACTTTAAAGACTGGAAAGACCTTTATTTTATGTTTAAGGGGTTACATTTGCACTCTAGATTGCTTCCATACTGAATAAATGGGGAAAATATGTGGGTGGGGGCATCACAGAATTCACAGAATCACTAGGTTGGAAGAGACCTTCAAGATCATCGAGTCCAACCCATGCCCCAACACCTCAACTAGACCATGATGCCACATCCAGTCTTTTTTTAAACACATCCAGGGATGGTGACTCCACCACCTCCCCAGGCAGACCATGCCAGTACTATAAGACCATTCCAGTACTTTAAGACCATTCCAGTACTTTAAGTGTCCTGTTTAACTATGACATCAGTCTCCCATATCTCAAATTCCAAAGTTTACATACAAACTCCACATTTAAATCCACTCAGCAATGTCAAACAATGAACTGCTTGATATATGATATTATTTATATTGTTCTTAGTAAAAGAACCACAGGAAAGATAAGGGTTCATAAGAATATAAAATATTGTGTTCTACTAAATGATTGTACGTAGTCAAAAAACCCAGCTTCACTGTGTCTTCATTTGAACTGACTCAACAACAGGATATGAGTAGAGAGAAAAGGATTGAGAATAGATTCTTACAATTGAGCTGTGAATTAGTTGCTTTTGCCTCTGTAGCTGTTTTATGTATGTGTAATTTGAGGATAGCAGTGGCGCCTTCCTTTGCTTAAAAGGAGAGGATGAAATGAAGTGAGTGTCTCAAACAGGAACAAAGAACTGAAGATTTCATTACTGATTAGTGATCTCACTATTTTGCTTCTCTGAAGATAAAAAGAGGACTCTCAGTACAGGGCAGACAGATAAGTCCTTTGCATAACTAATGGAAAATGAGCAGAACACCAGAAACTGTTCTATTAAGAAACCTGTGAGATTATATTTACAAGCAGTAGAGAAGTAGCTAAAGGCAAACATTCTTCCTTACTTTGCACTTCACTTTTTATATTTATAAGGCACTTTGGAAAGTGTGTTATGCACTGCACTGAACTATTGTCGGAGTTTGATTTGTGGTGCTGTACTGATCTTGTTTTGCCTTTAGGGTACAAGTCCTCTGAAGCACTGCTCTGAATGTTTGGCACAGTTCAGCTATTGTAAAATCATCATGTTCAGGTAACAATAAAGTTATAATAAAATAATGTTCTGGTTTGCTCTTAACTCTGTGCTCTAGGCTGGCTCAATAAAAAATGCATTTTAGTCCACATTCAAGTGAAAAATACAGTAATATACACACAGAACATGTAGCAATACAAGATTACTCAGTCTGATTTCAGACTTTTCTTTGTTATTAAAATGCAATCTTAAGAAAGTGTTCATTAAGAGTGTGGTGTTAGTATTTCCAGTATATCATCTGGATATATTCAATTTACAGTGAAAAAGTTCCAGAACTATAAATCCAAGCACTTTTCTTGCCTAGATGAGTGGAAGCCATAGGCTGTGATTTTTCATTACTTTCTGATGGTCCATTAAGCAACTATTCTACCTATAACCAAGACGTGTTGCAGTTCAAACCAAAATTATAGGTACAATGCACAAATCAAGGTGAGGTGCTCTGATCTATATTGCATCAGGGATCAAACTAGAGAAATATTATTGGCCTTTTGTCCCAGACAGACACGAGGGGCAATGAGATACAGACAGATGGCCTAACACAGTCACAGCTCTATGATTTAAACTCATCTAGCAATTAGTTGGCCCTTTCTTCTTATAGCAGAGGCTATCATTTCCTTTCACCCACCTCTCTGGGAATGACTGCTGTTAATCCTCACATTCCTCTCCCTCCAGCTCTGCTTTACAGCTAGTCCCTTGCCCTCTACTATGACTGCTTTTGCCCTCCTTACCATGCCAACCCTCAAGGCCTAGACCAATATGGACCAGATATTATCAGAGATGCTTAATTCAGATGTCTGGGCTCAATCCTGGAGCCTGGGCTCCAGTCATCAGAAAGAAACTCTCCCTGCTAAGCCACAGAAGAACTGAAAGTGCCTTTTTATTTCTACTGTTCATGGCACTGAGGATGACAAACATAAGCACCTCAGCTAAAGTTATTTTGCATAGGTATAAGCCCAACACTAAACCAACACGTTCATCACTTTCATAGGCATCTTTTCATAAGATCTGTATCACAGACAATTAATACATTTGAAAAAAATACTTGCATACAAAACCAAAAACATAACCTTGCTGTTCCGCTCTTGATTATGTTTTCTTCTTGTCTTTCTTCCCCTTCCCCCAGGTCTCTCAGCCTGGAAGTGAAAAGAAAAGCTTTCCCCAGACCTGAAATTGGCATCAACTGCATTAGCCAAACAAAGTAAAATTTGACTTTCATTCAAGCCACAGGTCGAAGATACTGATGGAGAAGAGGGCAAAGATAGTTTGGGGGAAAAAACCAACAACTACTAAATCTGTAAATGCACTCTGGTTTTGTTGGGTTCCAATGCCTCCTCTCAGGTGGTTTTTCCCTCTCTCCACTCCTGATCAGAGCTCTCAGAGCAAAAGCCTTGAAGCAGCCATAATTTCCTCTATGAACAAGTCAAATTTTCCTATTTGACTTTGCCGGTGGTATATTCTGGCCTTTGCACCTTGCCCCTCCCTTTCTCTGCTTCAGCCCATGATGCCACAGAAGGTACTGAACATTGTGTATATATTCACAATTGCAGAAGACACTCTACAATTTGGGAGACTCAAAACATTTTCACTTTCACCACTTTAGTTTATTCTTCTCTGTAGCTCTTCTCTCCTGTACAAGCCCTGAAGCCATCATCATGAGCATCACTGTAATATGTACTGCTATTCCAGTCATGGGGTAAGTAATGTGACTAACATTTGTCACACATATAGTGTAGTTTAGTCTCCCATCTCCAGGTCTCCCAGGTACATCACATCAAAAAATATATATATATTGTGACATTCACAAAGAATATAGACTCATAACATATACATTGACTTCTTTTGCTGTTACAGGAAGATTTGCAAATCTGTCATTTTATCCTAAATCTCTGTTATGCATGTTGTAAAATTTAAAATAACTTTGTAATCTCAAACTTCACAACTGCAGCTTAAATAAACCTTGTTGGCATCGGTAGAGCAGAAATATTTTATGTGACATCAAGTCAGACAGTGGTTTCCACATCAGAACTCATAATGAATGATATCAAGAGAGAGATTGCAGGATAGCATTTCATAAGGGTATATCAATAGGATGCTCAAAGTGCTTTGTTTCTTTCAGCATGAACTATTTAAGTAAGAAAAGACAAGTCCCAGATATGAATTCAACTTCAATTCTCAAATTGCATTAGTTTTGAAACCCAGCTATCCATCTTGTAGTTCATAAAGCATTGCACTATATCTGTCTACTTAGGAGGACTAGGAAAACCTATGACCTGCCTCTGTCTCTAAAATGCAAAAAAGAAATTATTTATATGAGCAGACTTGTAAGTCTGAAATTAAAGTCTAAAGAAAAACTAAAATGGTGCACCCAAGCACTGGTGTATTGCCATAATTTTCATAGGGACTTCATATGTCAGCCAAATTATACTGCAATGCTCTGCATCCTAAAGTCAGATCATCACTTTGCAAGAAGGAAAAATAAAAAAAAACCGCAAAATTTCATTGCAGGGTGTGACATAAGGTGCTATCAACCACAGGGCTTACAACTGTGACAATGGCAGCTGTTCCCTTTGGCAAACAAAACATCTGGGAAAACTACACAGAATGAAATTTTTATCTTTCTCACACACCATGATCTGAATGGGCATATACCCAAAATATTAGCCATGTGCATGAAGGAAGCTTCTAGAGCTGGTAACCAATTTAAGTTTGTATTTTATTCTCAGTCTGCTCTTATTAAATGCAGAATGCTGACAAGTTCAGAAGAAAAAAACACAATGTTCTATGAGAAAAATGATCTGCTTAGAATTTATTGCAAATGCAATTTATTTCAAAAAGTGTGTTTCATAAGCTCAGCCTGCCTAGTCCAAGGGCATCCTGACCTAAGCAGGTTAGACAGCTCTCTGAAGGAGTTTCACTCATTTAAGCAATCTGGTGTCTCCTGAAGAAACATCAAGCAACATTAGGCTGTAAGATCTAAAGGTTATTTTTTCTCCAGCAAGTACAGTCAAAGACAGGAACACTGGAGAAGGGGTGCAGTGCCAGACATAGCAGGAATGCCAGCTCAAGATGCACTTTAAACTACAGTTTAATTTTTAATTTTACTGACAAAAAATTTCTTTCAAAATTGGAGAGTCCCAGAACCAAGAAGGGGCTAACCACCATGATGTATTCCAATAGGGACATAGAGCATTTCTCCTTCAAAAGAGTATTTTGAATTTCCACACAAAATAAAAATACTAGGCTCTTACCTCCCCAAAATGCCCATCACAACCTGCCTAAAAAAATTCATATTGATGTTTACAGGTAAAACATTGAAATTTCAGGGCATGGAGATTCAGAGGTAATAGCATAACCTTGGGGAAACAGCACCAGAAACGCTTTCCATAACATATATGTAATCAACAGGTTAGCCAGGCAGATTGTTCACAAGAGAACAGGCTGTAGAAATTTCTGTTTGATTTTGTCATATGTGGAGAAAAAAATTTCAGATGTGCAACTCTGACTCCCATTTTGGTCTGCATATTCTGGCTCTTTTTGGTGTGCATGCATATCATATGATCATAATTATGAACATAATTATGCACATAATTATGAACATATTGAAAATGTAAAAATTATTATAACCAAAACATTGATTATTAATAAGACAACTATTATCATAATTATACATAAATATATTAATATTTCACATATAAAATTTTACACATATCATAGATACATAAAATATTTGCCATGAGTCTTAATGTCTACTTTTTTTTCCATTTTTTATATTTAAAATAAATTCAGTTAAGTAGAGTCATTAAATGGATGAATGCTAATAATACCATATTAATCTTAATGATTGATATTTTAAATTATAACAATAAATATGTATTTAAAAAGAAGGAATATGTTTCCTAAAAAAAAGAAAGAATAGGGTTTTTTGACCTTGCAACTCTCTTTATTGAATGCCCTGTCTCTGCCTGCTGTTCTACAAACAGGCTGGGTTCTGTAAACATCTTTAAATAGTTGGAGCCAAATAATGCAGCAGTGCAAAGATCAAAGCAGTCCAACTCTCAGTTATTCCATCTATGAAACACAAGTCTTTTCCACATTAGAAACAGTAAGCCTGGTGTAAAAAAATTAAAAAGCCCATAAAGAAGAGTAAACTGTCTTCTATAAATCATCATTCAGATCAGTAATTTCAAAAAGACTGACAAATAGTCCCCATGTCACCAGTGTTGGTTTTGATCCTAAACCAAATGATCTGTAAAAATCATAATTTATAAAAATCACATGATCTTTAAAAAATGAAACAAAATTAAAAGTACCTGTGAAATGGTTACTAAGGTTTAAAACAAATCTACAAAAACAAATGTCAAGAAACAAATACGTTTGTTATCACAAATAAACTCTAGATTTGTTACAATTTGTTTAAAGAAGGGAATAAACCAGAGCAAAAGAGTACAGTGCTATTACAATTTAATTACCTTTTTTACATAAAGTATGTATAAACTATCCAGTCTGTCAGATCAATAAAAACCTCATCTAGATATTTCCAGGACAGTTATATATAAACTTTGAAAAAGGACTGGTTTTAGAAGTGCAGGGGTCTGTCAGCAGTTTATCCTACCTGGTGAGTTTACTAGTTTAATCAAAGTAGAAAGAGTGGTCAAACATTACATGCACTAACACCTATATTCTGATAACTTATTTCCTGGCAGTTATCTATAGTCAGCCTTGCAGAAGTCAGTAATTAGGGAAATTAAAATTAGGGGGGAAAAAACAATTCACTTTGATTATCAGAAATAAGTTCCTAGAAGTTGCATCGAAAAGACTTTGTCACAAAATGTAAAGCAAGTCATCTTTTGACCAGTCAAAAGAATATGAGAGATACTGGCATATTTATGTCTGGCTTGCCATGACAAAACAAAAACAAAAACAAACCCAACCACAAACAAACAACAACAACAAAAAAGAAAAACCGAGAAAAAACCCAGAATCAGGAAAAAAAAGCTTAAAATAAAAAAAGGTGGAGCTGTGTTTTACAGTTTAAATCATTCTCTACTGTAAAAGTACTTAAGTCATAAAGTTTTTCTACAGTCTTTTATGATGTTGGAACATGCTTATCACAAATCATAACCAAAAAATAACAACGACAATTATCGGAGGAAAAAATGAAAACCTAAAATTAATACTTGCCATAATTCAAAACAGTACCAGATCTTTCATTTAGCTAGTACTTCTTTTTCCATGATCATGAAGTTCAAAACCAGACATGAGATAACAGATACGCAGCAAACCCAGTTTTCTGTAAGACTGGAGTACAGAATAATCTCCAGCAAACAAGATCCGTGAGAGAACAAGGTTAAAGGAGAAATACTTCAAATTAATACCCAGACCTAACTTTCACAAAATTTCTATTGACCATAAATTACATGTAATCTGCCCTTCAGCATGTACAACATTTATCTGAAGAATAAAGAGTTGTCATCCTTAATGAGCTATCCCTTGACCCCTTCCCACTTATTTCCACAATGTTAACTGTGTTTACTGCATTGAGAATATTTCCACATTAAAGGCCATACCATGGAAAACATTTGCAAGGACTTTGGCACCATACAAATTACGAGTTCTATAGTTTATTTTGCTAATTATTTACTCTGCTGGTAGGCCAACTAAAATAAGTGGGAGGGAACAACCAACTACTTTTTGAAATAAGAAAATGAAACAAAATTACTCTCAGCAATTATTATTGCACCCCAGTTTATTATTATTTTTATTATTAACCTGTTTGAGGTATGAAATTAAGATGTAGATACCTCAATCTTTGTCATATATGTTTTCTTCAAACCTGTCTGTGAATTTTTAGTTTCAAAATTAGCTTAGAATGTCCTAGAAATTGCAGTTCTGAAATTTAACTTCTTTGGATTTCAATGTTATAAATACAATATATAAGGTGATCATTTGTTCTAATTCAACCTCTCAAAAATTAAACATTCATATCTAATCTGGATTTTTCTATAATGGAAACAGGAGATAAGGGAAAGGAGTAATTAATCCAAAAACAGGCAGTAAGAAATAATTCAAATGTCAAGCTTAGACTTAGATATCTGAGTCCTACATGACTAAAATTGATCAAAATACATCCAACAAAAGCTGAAATTATTTGCCTGATGAAAGGATAATAGGTTGCGTTTGGGAATAATCAAATTGTAAGAATCGCATGCAAAAGAACTGACTTCATTAAAAACTGACTGCCTCTGTACAGGCCAAATTTTTAAAAACTTTATTTTGAAGGGTATTTCAAAGTGCCTGAAGTTCCCAGATGTAATCCATGGGCTGAAAATTTTAACTCCAATTTGATAGTTAACAATTTCACTTGTTTACAATTTCATCAGGAACGTTGCCAAAGCAGCCAACTTCGAGCCTTTGTCTATAGAGGATTATTAGGAACAGTGGTTTCCAAACATTCCTAAGTATGAATTCTGCATCACCTGAAAAGCTAGGTCTTTAAACCTGCTCTTTTGCTTTATTAGCTCAAGAGACTTTCTAAGATTAGATTAGGTGGAAGACTACCTCTATAACTTATGTAATTGTCTTCAAATGTGATTTTCCATCTGGAAACAGGAAGGTAATTTGCTTCCCAGGCACCATCAAAATTTCTGTAGTCCAGCAGCAAAAGTTTCAAAAAATTATCAGTAAACACATTATGAGTCCAAGAGCTACATGGGTCTCACAAGTAGGCTCATCTCAAGGGGTGAGTTGGCCCATTTATAGGCTAAATCACCTTTTGAATCTTCTTATTTCTTTTTCTTCACTGCAGTGGGAAAGAAAGACCAACGTTAAGTGACTTTCTTCCTAAAGAAAGACCAACATTAAGTGCCTGAAGATAGTCATGTAATCTCAGTTTTAAAATAAATGTTTTGATTATGAAATTATTCCTTAATAAATTAAGAATAGCTATTGCTATCTGTAGAGGATGTTCTGGGTTTTCTCCTGAGAAATAAGGGAAATATTAGTAAGATCAAAATAACCTCTATATCTATTAAACACGATACATCAGATGTGAATAATTCTGTGTGCAGGTTGGATTTTTTAACAGCTAAAACAAGTTTGTATGGAGCTGAAAAAATTTATTGCACCATTAGCTTGTACAAAATAATAACTTTACCAAAAGTGCTTTGATAAAGAATTGTCACCAAGAGCTAGCAATCAAGGGCTAATGAAAGCATATATTCAGTATGCTCACTAAAATACTTCAAAATTGCATTTAAATCTCCAAATTGCCTGTCTAGAATATTATTTTTCATTCTGAAAAATACATTAATTTTGCATCAGCTGTAAATCAGAGATTCTCTTTCTTACATTAAGATATTTTAAAATATTATATCTCTTTAGAAGTCTTCCTAGAACAAGAAAAAACTCACTGAGTTTAAGCGTACTCTTGCAAATTGATTTGCACTTTGCTATATTAAGAGATAATCAGAACAAATAGAAAAAAGGGCAGTTTATGCCCACTTTCATCTTGCCAATTTGGTTAAAAGCATAGAATCTATAATTGTGTTTTTCAACACTTTCCTTGAGTTGATTTGCAAAATTTTAAGCTTTTATTCAAGTAAAATACTACTTGCATTTGGTAAGAAACACTTTGCAGTCTTTCATGGATATGTAACACAACAGCAATTCAAGATGTATGTCACTAATAGAAACCATTATTTTGACAGATTCCAACACATCTGACCATAAACATATTAGTCCACTCTACAGAATTTACTAGACCAAAAATAAAGTACTGCTTAGTTTGGGCAAAGATGGAGGGAATACATTGCCTCTTACTTTACATGTACTTTATCACATTTAGCAGAATGCAGATGCTCAAGGAGGATGTTGGGGTAAAGAATTTAAGCTAGAACTGAATTTCCATAGGGTCAGTAATCACAAATGAGAATGTCTTTTTTCATCTCTGGTGTTCAATAAATTTTAAAAAAAGTTTAGCATGGAGAAACAGATCACAAGAAATAAAACTATTTTATGTCAGAACTATTCTAAAACTACTAGGCAGTGGCACTTCATTTATCAAGGAAAGTAAGTTAAAATACCAC
>JAOTQP010000001.1:37378816-37454903 GCA_026413545.1 Cichladusa arquata
AATATTACTTTCACATAGAGCATCAGTAATGTTGAAGCTTAATGTGAAATAAACACTTGAGTCAAGTTAATCTGATGCTAAAATGATTGGGCAATTTATTACAGCTTAAGAAGGACATTGCCACCAGAACAGGAAATAAAGGTTTTAAAACTTGGGTAATTATTTTCAATCAGAGCTGCTTTCAAGGTCAAATGTTTAATACTAGCCATTATTTTCTCTCTGCTAACTTTGGCAGGCATTTCACATGTCTCATCCATAAATAATTAAAGAAGTAACTGCTGTATCATCTTAGCCTTTGGATTAAAATTTGAGTGTGAAAGATAAAGATTTTATTCGATTTTTTTCCCTCGAAGACAGCAACATGTAGTTTATCTGGCCTAAAAAATACTGTCTAATGCTTTCTAACTCAAGAATATAAACATTTCCTAATAAGCTTTCTCTGTGATTTATTTTTCCTTTTGGACCATATTCAGCTACTTCAGCAAATTGAGACAAATAAACCCGAAAGTTCTCTGTAAAGGCAATCTGCTAACACACACACACCAAAAAAATTAAATGGAGTTTAAACTGCTGGCAGGGAAAGATGAAGTAACATTTGATGTGGTATTATTCTACTAGTATTGCAACTATTTGTGAAGAGAATTGGGGGTATTAGGTTTGTTTTCAATTTACTTGCTCTCATACAAAAGTCTAGATTTAGCAATGCCTTTATATTAGTTAGATATTTATATCGGATTGAATCCCACAGACTAGAAAGTTGGCATCAAAGCAAATAGAAAATAAATGTAATTAGTTATATATAACACGAAGCATTGATAAATTCTGAAATGCACATTACTTTCTGAGGATCAGCATCTTTCACTAGAGTTGATGTCCTCAGTATTAATCATATTTAGTTTTTCAGACCAAAATTAGGAAAAGGTTCTACACAGCTAAGTACATTCAGTCCAATTCAGTAATTGAAGCATATGCTTAGAACTGTCTATAAAGCAAAATAAAAGAGAGTTATAAGACATGTTTGTTCTAACACTAAACAAACATTTAAATGTTTTCTTTTTCTTTTTTTTTTTTTTTTTTTGTGATTCTGCTTGATTAAAACAATTGTTTTTTGTGGGGCTACAAGTAATTTGGGGAGATAGCCAAGGAATCAGTATTTTACAAGTGATTAAATATAAGTTGAGGTAATTTTTTACATGTCACTATTTCAACACTAAAAAGTTATAAATTGAAAGGAAGCATTGGAAATAGCAACAGAAGTCACCCATAAATTAGAAGAAGAAATCAAGCATAATATTTAGAAAGGGAGCCATGGAAGTAGGGTTCTCTTTGGCATTGGTGAAAATATATGGCATTTAAACACAAAAGAATAAAAATTTTGTGAAACCAAATAGCTATATCCCTTTAAAAAGTGCTTTTGAAAATTTAGCACAGTAGTATTTTTTACTGAGGCCCTGAGTCAACAAAATAATAAGCAATTGTCTAATTTAAGTCCATGTACTCCTATTTAAATACAAGAATATTATAGCTAAATCCTTCTCTCAGGAACACTCTGCCTTAAAATTCTACTCATTCTATTTATTTTTGATTATTTTAAAATTGCTTAGATTTTTTGAAAAATGACATTACACACAAATAAATGGATGCCCTGACAAAGTCTCTTTGTTTGTACTCTAACCCTACATTACTTCCCAATGCTTCTTAAGATCAGCATTTCTTGTTGAGCTGCAATTAATAAATTTAGGCAATATTTGGCTACGTGCAAAGAAACTACATCACTGCCTACAACGCCAAAAAAAAATGAAGAGTGGGAAAGGTGTATGTAATAAAAAATTCCAACCTGCACAAACTTCTGTCTTAATCGCCTTCTGCTCAGGCAAAGCAAAAAAAAAGTTCTTAAAACCTTTCTCTTGCTTTTTTTTTCTTTTTTTTTTTTTTGTTCTCTTGTGGTCACAAATGAGCAATTTTCACACTTAGAGACATTCTAATGGACATAATAGCTTCTCTACTGCCTACTCTAGTAGTCAGTTATTATTAACTATTAAACCAATTACTGAGGATTGATTTTTGAAAATTAACTTGTACATAGTACTCTAAAACTAAATGCCTACTGGTTCATATTACAGCAGCCACTGGGGAATATATGCTGGCCTACTGCTACCTAGATTTATAAAAGAACTTCACAGTAACATGGTGTCTGTTGAGTTTTTCTGTAGGAAGCATTATGATTCCAGTCTTCAGGACAGGGTCAAATGCAGAACCTTATTTTCACATCTTTCCTCTCTGGGACATGATAATTGAGAAAGCAGCTTGCTTTGCCCCTGGAAAAAAGGAAAATCATGATCAGAGTTTTCCATATGTCACTCCTCACGCTGTTTTCTTAATTTAAAATGAGGTCCTCAAATTAAACTGAAAGGTGTATTTTGGAAACAATGTCTACAAGGATGTGGACTCCCTAGAGAAACTGCTCCCACATGAAAGACCTACAGTTTCCTCCAAATAGTTTAGAATTGCTGTCCCCTGAATGCATGCAACACTTCAAGCTTTCAAAACAGGCACAATGTAGAGGAAAAATATGCTAAAACACTTAATAGAGTAATACTTTATCTTGCTGTTGTGAAATTGATAGTCATAGATGAGTTACATCTTCGATATCTTTTTTTTTTTTGTTGAAGCATCAGCCAACCATGGAATAGAACACACAAATTAGCCAACATGAACAGACCTTATCTATGAGGAAGATCCTAAATTTTGTTTATAAAGTGTCATGTCACAGTATACTTAAAAGTCAAAGAAAAAAACTTTTATCATCAGGTCTACAGTACACCTCTTCATTCTTCAGGCAAATTCAGTGTCTTGAATAATAGGATCCCTGGAGGCTCTATTGTGATAAATTTAGTATGATCCATCAAAATAGAAGCTACCTGCTTCAGCTTGTAGATAAAGCAATGCAAAGCCTTTCCTATTTTTTCCATCTCTTCTTATAAATCACAAGCTGCACAGCTGTAAACAGCTGGATGCCAGGTAACACAAAATCCCATGTCCAGATGAGAAACCTACATCTTTATGTACTCAGATAGGTGGTTTCTTTGGCCATAAATCTACTTAATAATATCACTTGATGGTAGAGTGAGGATGGAGAGGAAGAGTGAGCTCAGCATTTTAACTTCTGAGTTAATATTAACTTCTAGAAAAACGTACCTGCGAACGGATAAACCCCAGCTACAGGCCTGTCATTAGTCCCACCCTTCAATGGCACCTCGACAGTTCCTCAGAAGAGAAATAATTTTGTCTATTTCTTCCAATTTAAAGCTTTTTTATTTTGTCTAATCCCAGATGTCATATCTTTCCAGTGCCATGGAAGAACAGAATATTTTTACATCATATTTTAGCAGATGGAATCCGTTCCAGCCAAATTTATCACTGCCAGATGGCTGACCCTTATTTCCTGACGAAAAGTTAGACACAGAGATAAACTTTAATCAGTTAAAATGTCTAGATTTTCTGCATGAAAATGGCTGGGTAGCTCTTCCTTCATCATATTCACCAGAACCAACAGATCATCAGTTTACACCACATCTCTTTCAAGCTATAAACCGACAGACCTTCCTGTGAGATTCTGACATCCTCTGGACTAAATCACAAGATTAGCCAATAAAGGGTTTAGGCCTTTGATATGTCAATTCATAAGGAATATGCTAAATTATCTTTCAATTGCATTAATCCTGTCTTTGAAATTAATTATTTTTCAGTGTTTGCAAGATAAAAACCCCATGTACAACAGGACAATTGTGCAACAGAAAATGATAGGGTTAGTAGATATCACAGACACAAATAATATATTACATACATTATTTATTGGCTACTTTATTAGTTGGAGAATAAGTTCTGAACCTAGCAAGTTATGTGGAATGAAAATTTCAGTATCTGGGCAAAGATGAAGATCATCAGCATCTTACCAGAGGGTTAAAAAACAAAAAATAAAAGCTAAGCTTCTCTACTGAATTTACAGACTTTGACTTCATCCCAGAGCTGTTCTATTCTGTGTTCTCCATTTTAACAGCTTACTAGTCGGGTTCTGCTCTTGAATATAGTGTTAAATGGTGCATACAAGGAGATTCAGAGAAGTAGGAAGAGAAGATGTAATGAAGGATAGACCCCAGGAAAGTAGGTAATCTTAAGCTTATGATTCACAAACCTGAGTTAGATAGCAAATGTGAATTCCAACCAGAAATGTAAGTGATTCTGCAAAGTTTGTAAACGCTTTACTGTGTAAAACAATGTTGCATTACAATTCCCTGAAATAGCTCTGATCAAGAAATAACAATTTACAAAATGAGGTGTAACACCAATGTAAGCTTTATTAATTTCACCAGGTTTTGCCTGTAAACCAGTAGAATCTTCTTTTTAAATTCTCTTCCTGTCTGTGGACTACCACCTACATACTACCTGTAATTACCTATCTCCTGTCCAATTTTCTCATAGATTAGCCAAGGTAACAATTTAAAAGCTCAGCTACTCTCCCCAACTAATGAGAGCAAATGCAAAAACAGTATAACTACCTGTTTGCTGTAATTTTTTATGAATGCATTTTAAATGACAATATAAATTTATCTTCCAGGATAAAACAGGAATTCATTGTTTCAATTTCCAGTTTGTCAAAATGTGTCTGTATATTAAAAAGAATTAAAATTTATAGGGGGCCTGAACCATAATGCTTCCACAGTTAATCAGCTACTACCTAGATGCCTGTGAGATAAGCAACTTCTCTGAGGTCATGATACTGAATATTTGTTCACTTGTGCTTTTCTTACACCTTTTTCTGGAACGTCTGGCACTGGATGCTGACTGAGACAATGTGCTGGCCTAGTGGGACTGTCACAGTGTGCAGCTTCAGTATTACAGGTGGCTTAAAGACAGGGTGTGTCCTCCTACATATTATGCAGATAGTACAAAGGAAATCAGCACTATGAGCATTTAACGAAAATGTCACAACTTTTTCAGAAGTGTGTGATATCAATTCCAGTCAGAAAAAGAATATAAATTATAACAACCATCAGAACTACTAAAACAACTTCTACCTTCAAATCACAACATCAGAAACCACAGGTAGTGTTATATATGAAATGTTTGTAAGAAAAATAGATATATATTTCATCATTATCAAAATAGATATACATTTCTTTTTCGTTGACAAATTATGAACTAAATATACAAATGTGACAATAAGTGGCATATAGGAAAAATAATAAGGCCTTATTTGTTTCTTGCATCTCTAACATTTAGTCACTAGATTAAGAGTAAAATATCTCTCTTTATGTTTTCTTTAGTTGCATTTTAGCAATTCCTTCTTCTGCCAGATATGGGGAATCTACAGTATAGGCAGTCATAACTCAATATAAAGATGTGTTTTAGGCAATATATGACAGAAGAAACTGAAAGGGCCACTAATTATCGAACATTTACTTTCTCTTTTTTGTATCTCTCCTGAAAAGAGCATATGAGGTAACAGTCTACCCTATTCACTCCTTCCTGTCACTGTTTCCCATGTTCCTTCCTCTAGTTTGTCTGCTTCTAATTCCTTTGAACACCGTGCAAATAAAATTTTACATCAGACTGTAAGCACACATGCTTCCAATTTAGGACGTGCATATGCAAAAGGTTAAGGTGATGCTTTCAGATCCATTTTTAAAGATGAATATGCAATTAAAGATAGACCATAGTAGAATTACAGATATTTCCCTCTTTCTGCACACATTCCCATATCCAACGAATGAAACGAACATACAAGAACTTTTTGTACAGACCAATATCCCTCAAAGCAGCCCAAGAAGGAAGTTGGCACTACTTCATTGCAGTCTCAATTCAAGTTTTCATGACATTTTCTTCTCTCCTGTTTACCTTCAAACAGAAAGCAAGCCTTGAACATTCAAACCATGAGGAGATTTCCATGATGTAATGTGAATTCATTCCTTCAGAAATTTCCAAGAAAGGGGTGCAGGAGATTGGGGCAAGGTAGCTAGTTATCCTTGCTTCCTCCAGATCTGTGGTCACAGATAAAATCTGGGGTATTAGCTCTAGACTGCAGCAAACAAAGGAAATAATGCCCTTTTTGAAACCTGTCAAAGTCTTTAATCATGAATATTATCATACAACCTATATTATATAGATATATTGTATATATAATGTCTGTCTCTGTATTACAGCTATGGCATAATATACCTTCCTCTATTGAATGGATCAAATTTAAATTGAAAAGCTAATGTCCATATCACAGAATCCCAGAATCATATATTTTGGAAAAGACCTCTGAGATCATCAAGGCTAACTTTTGATCAGCATCTTGTCAACTACACCATGGGTGTGGCTCCACCATCTCCCTAGGCTGTTCATTCCAATGTTTAACAACCCTTCTCATGAAGAAATTTTTCTTGATGTCCAATCTGAATCTCCCCATGTGCAGATTAGGGCTGTGTGTTCTCATCTTGTCACTGGTTGCCTGAGAGAAGAGGTTGACCCTCATCTGGCTCCTTTCAGGTGGTTGTAAAGAGCAATAAGGACACTCCTGAGCCTCCTTTTCCCCAGGATAAACATCCTCAGCTCCTTCAGCTGCTCCTCACTGGACTTGTGCTCTTCACCAGCTCTGTTGTCCTCTCTGGACACACTCCAGCACCTCAGTGTCCTTCCTGGACTGAGGGGTCCAGAACTGAGCACAGGACTTGAGGTGTGACCTCACCAGTGCTGAGCACAGCAATCTCTGCCCTGCTCCTGCTGGCCACACTATTGCTGGTACAAGCCAGGATGCCATTGGCCTTCTTGGCCACCTGGGCTTGCTGCCAGCTCATGTTCAGTGGCTGTCAGCCAGCACCCCCAGATCCTTGTCCATTGGCACCTTTCCAGTCACTCTTTCCCCAGCCTGTAGCACTGCATGGGGGTTTTGTGACCCATATCTAATACTTTAACTGGACTGTTCAAGAAGCACTTTAAGAATCTTTGAAATCCATCTAAGAATTAATCACTAATAAAAAGTTCTGCTTTCCACAAATACTCAATTTAATTTTCTCAAGCATACCTCTTTTAGCAAAGAAGGCAGCATTTCCTAGTACAGTGATGTAAAGCACACGTCATTGGACACATTGCTTAAAATTTCTGAATAAATGTGTTCAAGATTATTTATCTTGCTCTCTTTCCCTTTACTACAGCTAGAATTAATTCAGCCACACACTGGATTATGAAGAGTAGTGAGATATTTAAGCCCTTGAAGAATGCTATCAAAGAAGCTTCTAATTGTTGCATCATCAGTGGGTATTTCTTGTCTGAGACACTTGTATCTGCCCCATAACTGCATCCATTTCAGTTTGGCTGGAAGTCTTTCAAGTGAAAGAAATGCAGAATCGAAGCATTCAGCAGTGTGAAAGGCAATACTTTAATTATCAAAGGGAGATATTTCAAATCTTTTTTTAAAACTAAAATGGATGTCTAGGACAGGATTAGACTATAAAATAAACCATATTCATTTCCTTTCTATCAGAGCTACACAGAGCTAAGGCATTCAATATTATTCAAAATGAAATGACATGTAATATTCTCTTTTACTTGCTCTCTGTGAAGAACCAAATTGTAAAATTTAAGTAATAACTGTGAATCTTTTTTTAATGGTATCTGTAATGGCACCAAGAAATTCTACACCCAGCTGTAGCTTAAATAAATTTAGACTCTCAATAAGGAAATGACTGCTGCGCACAACAAATAATAACAACTAGTTCAAACATGAGCCTTAGGATAACTTATTTCTTGAAAAAGCAGTTTAAGCTGAAATTCCAATTTCACTGCTTATTTTATCAGATAGTTTTTTACTACAACACTTCAATGCCCAGTGGAATACATTTACCAGATTAATCCATGTTTAACACGCACACCTTTCAAGATGCAGATTTCTCAAAATAAATGTTACAATAGACTCCATTTACAAACTTTAGTAAACAGGTCATTCTGGGTGGAAGAAAAGTACACACAAAACCACAATCCTAAATTGCAGTCTGCAAGGCCAGTAAGACTTATTTTTAACTGATTATCAAATGAGATTCTGAAAATTGTAAATTGGCTTCACCTTTTATTTTTACATTCAGTAGTAAAATGTGTTCCAATGCTATATAGGTAACTAATACAAAAGCATGGTCTTGGAGAATTTCTTTATGTAAGAAGACCTACACATTTTTCTTTATTACTTAGCAAACATTATTATACAGGTTCATTTTCTCATTCTTACTGAGGAAGTTTGCATGATGTATTCTTTTAGCAAAATAAAAAACACCTTCTTTACTAAGCAGAAGTAGCTCTAGAGTTTTTCTTTCTCCCTTTAAATTATTCTTTGGTTACATCTTCATTAGCAAAAGCATCACAGTATCAATTATCTGTAGAAAAAAATACTAGTTCTGAGAATAAGTGGTCGCATCTTGTGTGTTTAGGGGGCCTCCAGACATGTTGACAACCAATGGTGTTTGGAGTTCATTAAGGGGAGATTCTGGAGACCATCTTTTGATTTCCCCAGGCTGGGGAATGACTGGGAAATCTACTCCAGAAGCAGACTAGTCTGATCCAAACTAAAATTTGCAGATGTACCCTATAAACATCTATTTCAATGTACATTCTGGTCAAGTTTCCTCTCTTAAAAATTCTAGATTAACTCCCTATTTCATGATATTCCCTTTACTGCAGTGTACCATGGTTCTCTCCACACTTCCTCCACTCCTTCGTGGTATGTTCCTCATAGTCCATTCCATTTCAGATTATGATCTTCCTGCTTTCTTAAGAGAAGGTCCTTTTCTCAATGAGTGTTAGACACTCACTGTTTATGTAAACTGCACTATCCTGAGTTGCTGTTTTCCAAAGGTGAGATCAAGAGCAGTGTAGCAGAATACTATAGTAACTCTCCATTTTCATATATGAAGTTCTTCAGGGAAAAAAACAAACATAGAACTGTGCAATTTCTAACAGAATTTGGAGTTGTTCAATTTAATGAAAATACCTTGTTTGCTATAGGATGCTATGGACCTATTAAAATGCCTACAGAAGAGATAATTCATTATTGAAGGCTACATAATTTTGAAGTAATTTCTATAGATATCTATTATATTTCTAATGAATTTTATAAGCTAAATCCTTATTATGGAATTCCACTACGGCCTTTTGTTCTAGGCAGAAAAGCATAATGCACAGCATGTGTAAGTTTTGTGTTTATTGGCTTGAGAGAAACAGAACTGCTTAAAGAAATCTGTATAACGGCTTCTACACCTTTCCTCCCAAAGGGAGGAAAGCCCCAAAGGACTGCTAAATTATTGTGTGCTGAAAAAAACACCTGACGTGCATAAATTTTCTAGTCCTCCACCATCTTCTGTTTCACAGCCTTTGCAAGGCTGATCGGATTTGCCTAGTCATTGCCATAGCTTTTGCCAGTGGCTAAGCTGCCTCTGCTTTTGCATCCTTGTCCAGTAAGGTGTTGTGATTTTAAAGCTTGCTCAAATTTTTTAACAATAAAACTTCAACACATTTTGAAACAAGCCTGTTGGATGCATAAGAGACCCTACAGAATCTTTAAAGCATAGCAATGCAAAACCATAAATTCTAAATTCCTTCCCCCTTAACAGAGGCAACGTTATTCTATTGATATTGATGCAATGTACATGACAGTGCTGAACATCTGCTCAGATTCATTAGCCTAATATCTTTGTGATAGTATGAGAAAAAAAAAAAAAAAAAAAGGAAATATAGTTAAAATCTACAGCCATATCTCCCAACATTAGAAAAACATAATGTGAATTATTTTGTCACATAACTTCTTCCAACAAGCAAGAAGACAAAGAAGTAAGAATAAGGATATTTTCTGTTAAGAGAAGAAATCCAGGCTCAGGTTTCCAGAAGTAGAATGTGGTGGAGAAAAACACATATATCTTGGAAAAAAAATAACACCTTGTACAAAAAATAAGCACTTCAGCACATTTTAGATGCTGTGTGTGATAAAGCTGATTTCCTAGACAGACAAAGTGTGAAATTCTTTCCATGGTTCTTATTCTAAGTAATTTCAGTAGGTCACCATTCAGCATGTAGCCTGGAGCAGATCTCTTACTGAAGTGCTTACCATGTTCTACTACACAGAAAATGTTTCCTCTTGTCCAGCATTTTCCCCTGATGAAGCAAAAGATTAAGAGGATTAGATGCCTTTCCTTGGATCAGTGTTGCAGTTGTTCAAGCTTTTTGCAGCCTGTGAACATTTTACTGTTTTTTGAACATTCTTCCCTTTATTATTCCACTTTTGATCTGCTTTGTGTCTCCCAGTGTCCCTCCCCCTTCTTCACCCCTTTAAAGAATGACAAAGCTCTGAAAACACCTGAAGACATTCTGAACAGCATATGTCGCATATTTACTTCTGCTTAAGTGCAAAAGATTAAATAACCACCCATGTGACAACTCCCTTTCTGTAAAAAAGAACATATTTGAAAGAGTCCTCCTGCAAATATGTTATTTTTGCATTTTCCTGACTTCTTCCTACATTTTCTATTTCTCAGTTAAGGCATGTGTACTTGTAAGAACTCATTTGCATAACAGGGTGCTAGAGCACCAGCAATTAAAGAGAAAATGTAAAACCACTTTCACTTACAAAGGACACAACTTCACTGACTCAAAGAGATTTCCTCATTAAGAATATCAAATGCACAGGACAGGCACATGTTTCTCTATACTGTGCTCCTGGAGACTGAAGATATGGTACCCAGCTCCTGTCCAGTCTCACAGCTGTGTGAGCACAAGCTCAGAGTTTGACTAATATTCTCTTTTCCTGGAAGCAAAGGCAGAGCTAACATCCTGGTACACAGCCACACATTGAATGGCCCTAACTTCTGACCTGAAACAGACTCCTGAAGACATAATTGCAGCAGAATAAGGATACACAGACTCCAGGTTTAACCACAGGTATGCTGCATTTAGACTTGATCTTGTTGATGCAGACAACTTTTACTCTTGATTCCCCTTGATACGTAGCCCTCACCACGTCCACTACTGTGTGTCCTGCAGTCTTGGGCAACCAGAACCTCCACTGCTCCAGTCTGTACTCCTCTGTAGATGTCTGATCTAAATGCCAAAATGCCTGGATCAAACCCAGACCTCTGACAAAACTAACTGTGTCACCTTGCCAGTGTTTAGGTAAGGTTCCTTCTCCTATTTCCATCCATTTTGGACATTTCCATTACCCAGATTTTCTACAGGTCTCAAACGTATTCAGATGAAAGGTACTATGCCATGCAGTACTTTACATGATGAGGGTACTACACAAATAACAAAAATATGCTTTTATTTCATTTGGCCATGCTGTTGTCTATCTGAATTGGGTTTACTTGGGAGAGCTAATTACTCTTATGTGTGGGAGCATATACATACACATTTATAAAATGTAAGTAATTAAAAGATTCTTTGCTCTCTTTGTCCTTTCTACCAACATGCTGCCTGTGTTCTCCTGTTTGATCAATGGAATAAATGAAAGTGTTTCTCTGTGTGTCAACTCTCTGCTATTGTACCTGAATCATAATGCAGCTGTGACCTTGTGCCTTGTCTCTACTGTACCAGTAAAGACGTGTTGTGGGTAAGTCCCAGAGCAAAGAAGTCCAGGACCCTTCTGGAGACAGTTCCTTTCTGTTACATTGCTGGAAACACTGTCTGCAAGAAAAGCTGGGGTCCCCTCAAACTGTCAGTGTCCTCCTCACCTACGGCCAGAATCCAGTCACACACACTCTGACATTTCATTCTAAATCAAAACAAAAATAAAAAGTTACAAAATTCTCACAAAAAGAGTTTTCAGGACTAAATCCAGAGTCACCAGTTTGGAGGGCTGTGCAGCAAATCCCAGCCACACACTGGCTACCCACTGTGCTGGTCAAGCAGGGCAAAAGCAGGGTTGCTGCTGTCCAGACAAGCTGCAATCTCCCAGCAGTGTTTTCAGTAATCATTCTGCACTTTTAAACCACCAAAGTGTCTTGACTCAGACTCAAACATAAATCTTCTCCTTGGTTAGACTGTGTGAAGGTTCAACAACTAAGTCTGCATGCTATGAATAAGCTGTTGGCAAAAATGAGAGACCAGCAGCAACTATTTCCCAGCATAAACACACAAGTATTTTCAAACTTATCAAACCTTGTCTCTTTGTATTTCAAGTTACTGACTGTAGTCTAAAATGGGTAGTTTCCCTGTGTTTGTCTATTGGCAGAGAGTCAGTTTAAACAACCCTGATGCACACCATAGCCCCAGTAAATTTGTGTTCCACAGTGAGGTTCAATCCATAAGACTGTGTCAGAGTCTAATTTCTGTTTGAATGATTTATTTCAGCAGTCCCTTAGGTGCCTTTATCAGAGCTAGGAGCCAAGAGGGCTTGGTAAATCTGTTGTCTAATATTTCCTTTTTATCATATATAAATCTCTCTCTATATATGTATATATTTATATATATGGCTGAATGTGACTGTAATCGGTGAGGTAGGAGACCACTCTCTTAGTTTCACAATGTGAAAAAGCATCACCTACTGCCAGTCACTGAAGACATGAAAAAAGCAGCTTTTACAAATGGGACTGTTGGTCAGACGTGAGAAGCCTTTTCTACTACTTGGCTGTACAGGAATAGCCAATCTTTAGCTAAGTTCCTTTATCTTCATTTGCACTAATAGCAGCCATTAAGCAAAGACTGAATTCAATCAGCTTGTCTCCAATGGGAGATAAAGTTGAAACCATCTGCTAGTTCTTAAAAGCAATGAGGCAAATTTTATTACAGAGTGATTTGGTTACTGATGCCCTTGTTTCAGCTGACACATTGAAGTCTTTCTCTTCTAAGTCTTGCCTAAGGTCCAAAATGAGACTGGAATGTCCAATGTGCTGTTTGTAAACATCAGGAGAAAGTACTATGGAACTACTGGAAGTAGCTGTTCAAAAGTGGCCTACCAGTCTTTTGGGTTGAGATGAACATGAATGATGTGGTCCCCAGAAGAGTCTTACAATGTATTCATTTTCTTTAGACTTTTTTTTTGCCTCCCTTCTTGTCCCATTTTATTTGTATGTCCATTTTTCTTGAGATAAACAGTATGGAAAATTAAAAATTAACATGAAAATTGCACATGACCTTCTGGACTCAATTCTATTACGGAAACCACATCATAGCAAATTCTGTATAACAGTATTTAGATATCTTCATTGCATTCACCATGGCTAACTATATTTTAAGTAAACCCACATGTTAATGCTAGCTCAAACTTCCCAGACATTGATACTGGTAACAGTATGAACATCCTTGTTAACTCTGTCTTTTCAAATAATGCAAAGAGGTCTGAACTACTTACTCCAACAATAAATACATGGACAGAGACGTGTGCTCTCTGAAATCTCATAAAATTCTTCAAATTCCTTTCCAAATCACACTGCAAATGGTTGGGTGAAGTTGGTCCTTTAATTAGAGTAGCTATACAACACCTGTGAGTGTGTATACCATGATAAATATATGCTATCATAAGGTATACAACACTTCCATTACTCTTAGGAAGATCAGGTAATTATCAGATTGGAATAATTTAAAAAATCACATTTTCATTCACATCCTCATTCTATAGCAGGCTAGAGAGGTTGGAGCTGAGGTGGAACAGCTACCTGAATGCTGAGAGATCTACGATTCTTTCTGCTCATTAATGAAAAATAAAAAATTCAGATTATTCTTCACAGCCTTACTGCCCAAGACTGCAAGTTATTAAGCAGTTTGCCAGTTGCTGGCTGCACAGACTGGAAAGACTTGAAGGTTACAACTAGGTGAGCCACTAAAGATAAAGCTTTGGGCAGAGGATCCCTGAGCAAGAATTTAACACACCTGAGAGAATTAGAAACCTGAACATACTGCAAGGACTTGGGAACTGCAGGCTTGTTCTGTTAAAAATCTCTGACATACACTGAACGCTGAACTGCTGGTGCTTAAGTGGCTTCTGCTCATAACTAGATACTTGTCTCTCTTCTAGGATTTTTCAGCAGTATATAAGGTTAAGCCTAAGATCAAACATTTCATTTGTTTCACCTACTTTATTCTCCCTGTCAGACTCCTGGGAAAATAAAAAATGCTTTTGTAATAAGCTCACTGAACACAACAGCTGTTCATTCTCTTTTCTGAGTGACACAGTTGTGTTAGATCATGATCAATTCTTTTTTTTCACAGTGACACTACTGTGGTAGGAAGCATTACTGGCTATTTGGAAGTTCTATTCTAGCAAATAAATAAATTTAAAAGTTCAGTCTGCCACCTCTATTGTAGTGTTATGACATTCAGATTTATGGGAACTGTCCAGACTTCTCTAACTGTAATTAGCTGGAAAGTCTTAGGCAGATGTCTCTTCTTGCTTTCTTTTCAATGCATGCATGATATAAGTATTGTTCTGGTCAACAGCTCTTGAGAACAGATTTCTAAGTCTGAACTTCACTTAAATTTTTCACCATGCTAGTTTCTTTTTGTCCATCTTCATCAATTCGGAGGTTAAAAAATAATAAAAATCTACTGAGAAAAGAAAAACAAAACCACCATAGTAAACTCAAGCAGCTTAAGAGGTGATTTGATAGCAATGGAAAACTACAAACATTTCTTTTGGGCTGAGAAGAATAAGGGAAATGCAGCTGTATTTATTCAACTGAGTCAAATCTTTTTGGGATTATAAATAATGTAGAAATTTTTTAAAAATGAAAAATGCAATTTTATTCACAGGAAAAAAATCTCTTGGGAAAAGACTTAAGCAATTTGGGGGTGGAGTTTATAGAATTTTAAAAGCACAGGTCCAAAATAAACATCTCCTGTAATAAAAAGTAAAATTACATCTGTTCTATAGATGAAAATATGGATCAATTACACTGTTGGCAAAATGCTGAGTGTCTATAAAATATGGGAGGTAGAATACCCTTGTAATTTAAATATGGATTAAGAAGGGCTCCAAGTTTTGTATTTTTATCGAGCAATTTGATATTTCCAATAATCAAAGAAGACTGCTTACAGCAGTCTCAATCTAGGCAGAATAAAAATTATTTCTTCTTTCAAGAAGACACCAATGGCTTTTTTTTTTATGTCCCTTTTTTTTTCCTTTTTTTATTTTATTGGGAGGGATGGGCAAAAAGAGATACACAAATAATGAACGAAGAAAAAGAGCTAAGATTAGTTTTAGTCACTCAAAACAATGAAGTCAGAGGAACTTAATTTTATGCAGAGCCAAGTATTCAACACATGTGGCCACTAGGAATACATAAAGAGGTGAGTGTATATTTTGAGATTCTGGGTTAGCACATTTTAGAAGGCAAATTAATCATTCTACTCCAAGGGATGAATTAGGTGCTTAACAATCTTAGCGATCTCTGACTACATGGTGCATGTAGGGCACAAAGATACCAATAATGTCTATGGAACCAGAACTGTCTTCAGGTTTCAAGTTTAAATAAACCATTTTATGCAATCATCTGTAGGAAAAGGTGGCTTGAGTTGTTACAGAGCATTACATTAACATATCTGGCTGATGTTGCAGCAATATCAAATGTCTTTCAAAATCTGCTTGTCTGGAAGAGTTTTTCCTTCCTCACTAATGGACAAAAAAAATCATAGCTGAGCTAAAACACTTCATTGACTTCTGCAGTATTTCACTCTCACTGACAAATATTTGTCTTACATTGAATTCTGTTATGTCATAAAGGTTATGGATCATCTGTAAAGATGTGGGCTGTAGCAAGGGACTAATGTTTCCCATTCTGCATTTGTGGTGTTGTTCCTGTATATGACTGGATTCTAGCTTCATATTTTTCCAAACCTAAGGATCTCCACATATTGTGAATTAATTTTAATCAGTGTTTCCTCTATGTACTTTTAATAATTTCAGGCATTTCTTAACAGGCACAATCAATTACAAGAATTTTCAGTTTTGAAAGGTAATTATGACATCACAATTAGAGAGAAAATACTTGTAAGAAAAGTTGGGTTAAAGGATACTCTGTGCACATTATATACACCTAAGTATTTTAGCAAAAAAATACATTTCCACTTTCCTTCCCTGCTTCTGAATTTAATGTACCTATGTCATTGTTTTAATCCCATTACATTCCTTAGTGCCCACAGAGTGAAGACTTTAGCTCCATTTAATACATCTAAACCCATTGCCCTACAATATTAAATTCCAGATTCACTTTTTTTCCCTTTTCTTTCTTTTTTTTTTTCAGGTGTTTCAGGCAGTGTTATTAGAGAAAAAAGTAGAAAAGGCATAAGCATGGCTTCCACCTGAAGACCACACATAAACTATCTGTCTGTGTCTGATATTTCTTTACCTGGCAAATGTTTAATTAAACCCAACCAAAGCAGCCAATCACATAGGCTATTGGTCTAGCTCAGAAGACTTTAAGGAGTCAAAATATCCCAGTTGGAAGTTCAAGAGTTTTATATAAAAATAATCAGTTAAATTCAAATATTTCTGAGGAAAACACTGGGTTATGGTTTTAACAGTGGTCTAAATTAATGTAAATGGAAACCAACTTGTTACAGACTAATAAGACTAAACAGCATCTCAAAAAATCAACCAATCTTTTCTGATACAAAAATGGAGGAATAGCTATTTATATGTCATTAAAGTAAATTTTTTATGTGAGCCATCCCAAAGAAATTTCTTAAATTGTTACAGTAATTTCTTTTTATCTTTCTTAGTTATAAAAATCAAAAAACAGGAGATGATACTCTTGCTATTAGCATCCAGAATGAAACCTTGGTCTAAATTTCTGAGACAACAATAGCATGATTCACTCTACAGGAAAGGAAACATTTCCCATTGCTGTCAAAACACTGCCACAAAGCCACTTTGCAGAAACTTTTGGATAAGCTTAAGGAAATATCCCTTACATGCAGATGAAGGCTCAAAGACAAGATCGGGTGAGATGAGAAAAATATTTTGAAATCTGTGGATCTTCTGCCTTTGATGGAATTATGCACCACTCAAACACTATTTTATCTACCTCTCCAAGAAGATGATACCTGTTTCTTTATTGAAAAAGCAGGATTTCTCTTCTGAAAAGTTGGATTTTAAAGATGTGATATGGTAGGAGCTACATGAGATAGAGTAATTCTTAAAATTAATTCTTAGCATCTATATCAGAAAACCATTATTCAATCCACTGTTCATTAAAGTGTGCTAATGATATATACAAAGAATGCTAAAATAGGTGTTTCCATATATTTAACTCCTGAATAGCTCAAATTCACAAATTAATTTTCCTGAAATTGCACTATTTTTTCTATAGCACGCATTTCTTAAACAACGTATTCAATCAGAGTAATTTCAGGTGAGATTCATTGCAAAGCTAAATCAAATCCAGTCATCTGGGCTCTTTCTAAAGACAGTGAATCAAGAGATACTTCACTTGGTAACCAAGGAAATCCATCTCATTCTGAATCAGTCACCTAAGATCCCTCCTCAGAGGGGCTCATTTGCCCTACATCTCTCCAAGCAAGATGTAGAGAGCCCACCATGATTTTTTTACATTTAAACATAGATGCCTAAAGAGATAGCAGAAGCCATCTAAGTGTCTGAATAGGTAACTTAGAAACTGTTCCTGCAGGTGAACAACATCTTAGTAGAACAGTTGAGCGTAGTTTCAGGACCCATTTTTTGAGTCATACAGGCAGCAAAACTCATTGCAGAGGCTTAATCATCAGGAGTTGATGGATATATCCTGTAACACATCATAAAGCAAACAAGTCCATCAGCACTGACTCAATTCAGTCTGTGCCTAACCTCATAATCTCCCTACATACAAACCCCTCAGCTTTTAGGTGGGTGCATGTACTGTGAAGAAGAATGAGAAATAACTGGTGTAGATTTTGTAGACTTTTTTTTTGGTAGGGCTTTTCCTTCTGTGAAATAATATAGTTACAGTCACGGTGAAATCAAATTGGTGTTGACATGGTCGCAGCTTATCATGTCTGTAGTGAAGAGCTTTGTGGATTTTAACACCCATTGAAGCTCCTCCTGCTGAAATGCAGACATTTTTATTGCACAACAACATATGAAGGGTAATAAAAAAAAAAAAGAAAATTTTTTTCTTAATGTCAAATAAAGTCATTTGGCTATCAGAAAAGCTAAATATCAGAAAAGCTACCTATTGTGTTGTTACATAGTGTATGCTATGATTTAGTGCTATGATTAATGGCATGATTTAATATGGAACTGTAATGCTGACACAGAGGTAATTTCTAGTGCCTCTGCCATTTCCTTCTTTGTACACAGACTTGTAATTTACTTTAAATTATTCTTAAGTAGTTTGATGAAAATCTATGTATGAGTATACTCCACAGAAAACTTTACAAAATTAATTCACAGAAAAAAATATTACCAAGAAAAGTGATGTCATTCTCATCTTTTATCATTTATCAGTATATGAAATAGATGAGATAAAAAAACACATTTTATAAGGTCAATCCCTCTAAAAACCTACTATCAAACACAAGAGGGGGAAAACTGTACAAAACAGACATTGTCCAGGTTAACTAAGTCATTCAATCAATAGAAAAACAGAAACTCTTGTTAAGTATAAAGTATATACCAGTCAATTGTTTGAAAATTCTTTTTATGTGTGTTAAGTATTATTTCAATTTAGTGCATCAGGTCCTGATTCTCACAGGAGTTTAAATTTGCAAGCACTGCCCTGAATGCAGCACTGTGACTGAAGTCTGGTACTCATGTTTTCACAGCATCACAGCCTCATGAGAATCACTTCTGTCAGAAAGGAATTCAAAAAGCTCATGCACTAAATGCTTGAGAATTCCTCATTTACCTGTTGCCGAGCTTTTGAGAAGAAACAAGTTACAATGCATGTCAGGATAAAAAAAGATGCTGGAATGATAACTACTTGAATGACTGTCTTCACTGAAAAACAAAAAAATAAGTATTTAGGAAGTTTCTTGTCCCCAAACAGCACCAGAGAAATTAATCAATCCTCCCAAGAAAAGATCTGCCCTCACAGGAATCTTTGTATTACTGCATAGGCTCTGTGAGCCTTTTCAAGTGTGCAGTGAACAGATGGAGGTTGTTACAAGCTTTTCAAACCAGTGTTTACTGCAAACCTTCAGGCAATCTGTCATGGTTTTTTGTATTCCCAGGGACTTTTTAAGTTCTTGGAAAGGGACTAAAATCATAAATGTTCCTTACTAATTCACTTCTGCTTAATTCATAAGCAAACTTTTATATGCAGTATCAAAAACATGTATAAAAGGTGAAGGCAATCATATGAACCTTTCAAAAATATCAAATAACTTTTGAAGATGGAGCTGTATTCATTGCTATGTTCAGAGAAAGCAGACTTTGTTGAAATGACTGGATCCTTTTCTAGACAACAAGCCATATTTTTTCTTCCAGTTATTGACAAGATTGTTGAATGTAGCTGTAGGATAATATGCAAAAGTACAAGCTTCGTTCTCTGCTGTTCAGTCAACAAGAGTGTTTTCTGAATCAGATGAGACCTAGAGTAATTTCAAATTGTCCAAGCTAAGCAGCAAAAATTGTTGTGCCTTTATTACCAAGATTCTAATTTTACCTTTACCTAAGTATTCCTGCAAGGTTAGAATGCAGCTCCTTATTTACATATCAATACAATTTTCCCCTAACATTTTTCATAGTGACAAATAAGGAAGAAATTAAATGTCTCCCTCAGAGGCACTTACAGAAGTGTATATTTTTTTAAGCTTTGTTATTTCCTATAAGTAATACCTGCTGTCTTATTTTTATAATAATACATATATTTTTTCTAAAAGCTTCAGAAATTACACTGTTTGAAATTTTTAACTTTTATGAAAGTCAGATCATGAGAAAAAAAGTAGAAAAGTACAGTGTGATCACTAACAATTTTTTCTTCTAAATTTCATAAAAAGTAGCAAAATATAGCTTACATTTCTGTTCAGATGACAGTTGCAGAGTTCCAGGATTCTTTTTCTCCCAATGATTTCACTAATGAGTCACTACATCTGTCAGCAGACGGTGCCAGTTGTAAATTGCTGACAGGCAACAACCACAATTTGAGAGGATTCTTTCACAAGGTTTCCTACTCCTAATAACATCATCATTGACATCCCAAATTGTCTCTTGTACTTGAAATGACAAAAGGTCATCAGACAAATATTTTTATTTGTCTAACCAGCAGCAGCAACCATCTAATGCCTAAAGGTACCCTGACAGATCGTTTAAAAAATCACAGTTGGTAGACAATAAAAGCAAAAAAATGCCCACAGCACAACTGAAGCCAGTCCCTTCAAATTACAGAAAAGTTTGACCAATGAAAGCAAAAGCTGTTAATCTTGAAACTTAGAATAATATCTTACTTTCATCTGTATCGCACACAGTAAGAAAAAGGCTTGTATGCTTAAGGTTTTTGCTATAGCTTACATGGTGTTTCACAGATTGGAGATCCTGGGATTTCTTTATTTATTCACATTTACATGATCATTTTAAAAAAACCCAAACCTCTTGCTCTTTTTCATCACACTCCATTTTATGCCCAAGGACAAACCAATCTGGTTTGTGAAGCTGCAAAACACAAATAGAGCCAGCTCACACACTGAGCAGGTGATGAAAGTCAAACTTCCTCATCAATTATTTCTGATGCTTATGGGGATACACAGGGCTTTGTTGCTAGTGACAGAATGATGTCTGGGCAAATCTGTCCTACTGGCCCAAGGGTAAACTTCCTATAAGACCCAAGCAACCAAAACCATAAGGAAGCAGTATGTGTGGTCTTGACTGTCTTTCAATTCAAAAAAATTCCATTCCAAAAGACTAACTGATTCAGTACCCAAAATCTTTGAAATTTCCCTGGTAATCTTACATGAATGATGCAACTCAGCCTTAGAAATCTCACTGGTTCATTCCTGGAAACACCTAACAGAGCACTCATCCTGAGACCCAACATCCACGGGATGAGGAGCAGTGATAACCCTCCAGCAAGGCCAACAGAACTCACTTCAGAGATTTTGCTTTTCGACAGAAAAAAAATTTAAATCACTAAAAGCGCATTAAGTTATACAATAAATTGATAGAATTCCTATTTTAATGTATAACTTTTACAAGTCTAGGAGCAATAATCCATCTAGCACATACAAGCCAGGAAAATCTCAGCAAGCTGGGAATATTTTAGTTGGCATTGCACTGTAAAAGGGGTTTTAAACTTCAGTGAAACCACATTGTTACCCGAAGCATGTGAACATATTCAGAAACCATTTCAAAAGTCAACCATCTGTAGATTTTGAAGCTATGGGAATGCTACAGGCAGCTGAGCATTTCTATTGCCTGGTAATGAGCAGCATGATAAATCTCAAATGGACCCTTGTTTTCCAAATGGTGAAAGGAGTGTGGTTAGGCCTATCAAATGCCTCATGTCCCATAAGGTTCTTGCAGCCTTTTGCTGATCAAAAGGTCTTTCCTGAACCCTAGGAGCTGAGGTCTATACCATGACCAGGTACGTGGCCAAATAAAACCTTCCTACCACAGTGTCTACCTGAAATGGTGTCTGCCTGAAATGGTCCCACTATAGCAGTGTCTGTAGGCTGGTAATGCTGCAGAGAGGCTGCAGGAGGTCACTTGTGCCAGCAGAAGCAGCAAAGCATTCCTGTGCATGCAGGCACTCAGGACAGCAGGTGAAAAAAACAGCGCATGCAGAGGGTTTTTAGCCTGGACATCTCAGAGAGTAAATAGGCATTAGGTACATCCATACACATTATTGTATGCATATTCATAATTCATGGAGCAACAGACACATTAGAGATCATGGCAAATTGTTCATCTGATTCGTATGTTTGTTATAAAACCTTTTCTGTAGTGTTTAGCACACAATGCTCTAGTCAGGAAGAATCTGCTTATCCACTCCTTGGACCATCAATAAAGAGGAGTGTTGTGAAAAATATTTAAGAGGTAGGCATTGAAAAAAATAAAGGGATTCAATAAGGACATGATCTGATATATATTTTAACACAATAATAAAAAAGCATCTGCTACTGGCCATCTATTACTGACCCAGTAAAGACCAAAAAATCCCCTTTCAGTGCATTGCATGGTGATGGTCTTATGTTCTTTAATTATTCTACAGCTTAAGATTTATTTTCAAGTATCAAGATATGAGGCATGGAAAAAAAGGTCCACAGAGAGGTTATGTAAGACTTTTACTAGTAGCTATTTAGGAATATCAGTACCTTAGTCCTGCAAATAAGTCCTCATCCAAAACAAGTAGAAACATCTTCTTTAGTCCAACTTTATCTATCAAAAACAATAAATCAAAAAAATAGATGCTTATTTCTGCCTAGAAGGAACAGAGGAATACATCAGCTCGGCTACATAAGTCACTCATGTACATGATTTTGATGAAGTTCATTTCTAGGAAAGCATAAATCTCTTCTGTTATCACTATTTCTAAAAATTCCTCAAAAAAAGTACACAGTCCTCAGGGAGAAAAAAGATAATGAGGTTTTTAGGATTTTAACACTAGTACATTTTATGCACAGCATATGTTTGCAACCTCCATCAGATAGGATGTGAACCCTCTTTAGGGAGATTTCAAAAGTATTTAGTCTTTTTCTCTGTTCTCATTCAGTTCCTCCATAGCTGGAATCTCTTGAGTAATTTGTTATTTATCAGAATAAATAAATATTTTATCTCTTTGATGAGGCTTTATATATTTACTCTATTGCTTTATAGTAAAATATATACACAATCTTTTTCTTTGTAAGGTGATTTCAAGCAGCATAGTTAAGGTCAGAATGTAAATAAAGAAATTGATTAAATGTCAGTTTACCTAGATTAGCTATATCTCAAAGGATCTTTAAGAGATTGGCAAAATGTTTTTATGCATTCTAAAAATAAATAAGAGTAATACCTCTGATAGAGTGGGAAGAAAAACTACAGTATATAAGGCTCATACTGAAATCCTGATTTGATTTCTAATTATAAAGAAAGTAAAATGGATGTTTAGAAGACCTCAGGAGCTGACTACTTAAAAAAACCCAGTCGAAAATTAGCAAAATTAAACTATTCAGCTTGGCCTTTGATGTGAGATAATTCTGCTTATCAGAAAGCCATCTTTCCTTTACAACATTATTCTCACAAAACAAAATGGGGCTCTATACCACAGCAAAATCAAATACTAGAAAATATAATTCATGATGTGGTGTAATAAGTCAGGCTCTTTTGTATGCAAAACTCAAGGAGTCCAATTTGGATCACATCTCTGTTTTAACAGTACATTTTATACACGATAGAAGAAAGGTAATTCACCTTGTGCATTTTTTTCCGTGTTGAAAGAATAGATTCATTAGAAACCCATCCTAAGTTCCATCTTGAAGGAAGAGAGAGGTGATTCACTGACAGTTAACAAATCTAAGGTGTTTTCAAAATGACACAGGTCATGAGAAACATGCAAAGGACTGACTTGTTTTCAGAACCAGACTCTGTTTTGATGTAATTTCACTCAAAGCCACAAAAATTATACAGATTTTTAGAAAAAGTACCTTCCACAATTCATACCAGACATTGTTTAGAAGGAATGAGAGAGTTAACCACAGCCAGATCACTAGGCAACAGAACTCTATTTATTCACAAACGCTGGTACAACAGGAAGGAAGGTAGCATGATGGATTGTCTACCCATGCCCATCAACATACTAAGAAAAACAAAGAAAATTAATTGATGTATGCATATTATTAATGCTGTTTGTCTAAGATTTTTAGGAAGGCCTAGGAGACAGACCTCAGCTGATCACACATGCAGAAAAGACAAACTGAGCTCACTTTTAATTAGTGGAAATACTGGAACAATAACAGCAGATTCCCTATTTCCCTGGCAAGGACACTTGAATTTATGCAGTAACCTTCAGAACAAGGCTCTATGTGGCATAGGGCATTCCAAAATCATAAAAATGAAACAAATATATTTATTTTATAAAAGTAAGCACAAATACTCAGCAGTAACATGACAGGATGAGTCAATCAGTTTTGCAGTGCTAATCCAAGCAATCAAAACTCCTCTAGGGTAGAACTGAAAGTAAAATTGCTAAGTTCCAACTATCCTTAGTTGTTTACAACAGATAAAGTTTATGAGCATCTAAATAATTACACATTTTTCTATCTCTTCTATTTGTTTAGAATAGATATTGGCTCTATCTCATATGTTGGATAACAAAGCAAGCCCTATGAATATTCTTGACTGTGTCCTTATAAACGATTTGTTTTTTTCTTCTTTACAGGATGGCAAAAAAAATGAAATTTGGCAACACTCACAACAACTTGTCATATTTTTAAAATATTTACCATTAAACAAAATCAGAAAAGACAAGTCAATCAGAGATTAGTACTAACAAATACATGACAGAAAAATGTGCACCATGACCTTACAAGAAGGAAAGTGCTGAAAAATGGATAGTTTAGAGGAAGTTTAGAATTTAATCCCTGAATGTGCTACTTATCTGCCCATGTAGTTCCTAAGAAGATATTCCCACTGGGACTTGTTAAACAGGTTAAAATTATTTGTGTAAATTATGGTAGCAGAGTCAGGCTCTTAGGGAGCAATACAATATGGATTGCTGTTAATATAGCTTTTGAGATGATGAAAGGGAAAAAAATACTCCCAAATAAAGACATAAATAAATATCTAAAACAGGAATATCTTCCCAAATCCTGAGTCAGGGACTTTCAGCTGCTGCACATACAGGAAGCAGCCAGGAGCCACCTTAACCCAAGAGAAATATGAGCAGTATCTCATTTGGGGTTTACACCAAAGGTGTACCTAAAAGTTGAGTTTTCCAGGAACAAACTTTGCCCATCCAGTCCTCGACTCACTCCTGCTGAGGGCAGTTCTCACCAACCTGCCACACATGCCTGCTCCCTATGGGAATGCTCCATTTATAGCAGAGCTGGCCAAGCAGAGAGGGCCAAGCCCCTCTTCTCTCAGCCCAGCTTCTGGCCCCTCCTCTGCCCTCGCACATGTGCTGACCCTGCCACGAGCCAGCTGAGGATCCCAAACAACAGGGAAGGATGTGCTCTGAGCTGTTTGTTTGGAGTGGTTTTTTCCTGCTGGTTTAGCTCCCAGAACCAGTCATTTGGATTTCACAAGTGCTAAGGCAGAGAAAAACCAACAAATTCATTAGTGCAGCAGTAGGTTTAGTCAGGTTGAACAGTAACAAGCAACCTGATCCTTCATCATGGGATTCAATTCATTGCAAGGGTTTGTTGTAAAGCAGATAGTATAGAAAAAAAATCAAGATTAAAAACAGAAGAGGGTATGAGCTCTAGATAATGACTCATACTTTTCCAAGAAAAAAAATGTAAAAATAGCTACACTAGCACAACAAAGGAGACAGTGATTTATGAGGGGCAGAAGAGATGAAAGCAGCTGAAAACACAAAGGACTATGACCTTCCAAAATCAGACTTGTCATCAGAAAAAAATCATAATATGAAGCCTCAATTAAACATTTTTTCAAGTGTTATCTTTCAATTATTTGCTACAAAAATGTCTTATATAACATTTTCAGCCTTTTTACCAGGAGATTTGCTCAATGTTTGTGCATGCCCTACACATCTCAAGTGAAACACTGAGGATTTCCAGTGAAAACCTGTATGCACATAGCCAACTTGATTGTCTGTTGAAAATGCTTTTCTATATTTTTATCTCCTTTCCCTTGTGCCCAAGGTGCTGAGAGCTAATAGCTTGCTGTCAGTGCCAGTGCTTTGTGGAAGGGAATGGTTCTGAGCTGATCAGTTAATAGCTGAGAGTGAACAATGGCAAAAAATTCTCTACAGTCACAGCACATATCTGTCTGCTCTTATCACCCTGGATGGAACTCAGAATGCAGCTTCTACTTCACCCTAACGTTTAAACTAATATCAGAAATCAGCAGATTTTAGTATTAATAGCAAACCCACACAGAATCATAACGAACACTGTGAATATATGGTTTCTGCATGTGCATGGTACCTGTATCTGATTTCTGCATTGCACTGAGACCTGGTAACAAGCTATATTTCCACTGCCCACTGACTTTACTCCAAATCCCTGAATTTCCTTGGAGAAGAACCAAGCCCTGAACTTCTTTAGCACACACACACTCCTTCAAATCCAGCACAGCAAATCGACTCCTACCCTAGAGATAAACATCACAGAAATGTATCTGAATGCACCAGCTGATTTAACACTCTCATTCTTAGGCTGATGCAGGCTGCTTCTGAATTTTCTTTGGTTGTCTGCTCTTGTCCTAAAATTTCTTAGTCCCATCAGTACTTGACTCCCACTTTACAAGCTGTGAAATCATTTTCAATCAATGAATAAAGTCTCTGCAGGATTATACAATATTATTATCAAGTAGTAGAAAATTAATGTACCCTTAGCTGTGAGAAAGACAATGAGTCATAACACTTTGCCTACTGTTTAAGCTTGGAAATAATAAAGAGTATCTGGCAAGTCATACTCATAATCTATGAATTTGTTAGGCATTCTTCAAGGATTTGTCCTCATCTCCAGTTCAAGCAAACCTTTTCTGTGTCATTTTGTGTATGTGAGTTTCCTTGTGAACTAAAAAAAATACAAATTAATAATAAAAAAAAGCAGACTAGTTTTTTGAGCATTTTTTCATGGTAGTGCTATGAGTCTAACACTTAAATAACATTTTTAAAACCATGCAGGTTATTTAAACATGCAATGGTTCATATGTCACATGCAAGTCCACTATAAAATTTCAGACACTTAATACTCCAAAGCTTTGAAATCAATAACAGCAATTATGCACACATTGAAAAGAACTGCTGCCCTTTGGTAACTTATACCTTCTGTAAGCAGGTACTTCACACTTTCCAGCAAAGCCAAAGGCTGCTCTACTGACACTGGTTATAGTCTGTCTGTGAACACATAACTAAATGTCATGTCATTAGCAGGGCTGTGTTTCAGGAGGACTTCATTTTTATGTGCATTTAACTACTTTCTTTGAGTCCACTAATTTACAGCTATGTTTGCTCCAGATGGAAACATTTAATCTAATCTATGCCTCACTTTCTATACTGTTCATGACAAGGCTTTCAAGACACTTAGGAGAGAGGAGGAGGGAAAAAGTGATCTGTGAGATTTTGTGAGTGATTAAAGGCTCTGCGACTCCAGAAGGAGCAGAGGGGTGTTTGGCATGCTACTTACACTTTTTATTACCAAGCAAGCAGGACAAATAAACTCCTTTCTGTGACACTACTCTGCATCCATCAGCATTCATACGGAAGCCTTGTGAACAGCGGCAGCAGGGACAGACTCAACATCTGGTGCCCTGTTTTTTGCAAGTCTCAAATGTTTTGCTCTGTGTTCCACCAGTGAGACCAGGGCATAGAGACTGAAAACCAGACTCCCTGAAACTCTCCCATTTGTTGAACCAAGATATTGGCCTAAATCCAGGTGAGACTGCATCTTTCCTCACTTGTACCTGCTTCTGTTGAAGTGTCAGTATGCTAAATATTGAAAATCCCATTTTGAGGCATCCACATCTTCTTAGGTGTTACAGAGCTTCATAGACATCTATGTCAGGTTTGCAGCCAAGTTCCCAGGCAAAGGCTAGGTGCAACAATGCTGAGTTTTCTTGTGTTCAGCCTCTAGGGCACCTTTCTCATCAAAGAACATTGCAGCTTCTAAAAAATTAATCTTTTCAAAGCACAGATTTAAGTGGCTTAATCACTAACATAGCACATTACACCAGTCACACACAAGCAAATCTGTAATTTAAACTACCAGGATTCTGTATGGAAGATTGCATCAATAGTAAAGAACTGAGGAATAAATCAGTTGTTAACTTTTACTTTGGACAGCTACAGTTTCCACATCTGTGAGAGGACAGATGTTAGAAAGGGCACAGAGGAATGGCTGAGGAGGGGAACCAGATGTTTTGTGAAGAAGGGTTAGAGTTGGAAAGAAGAGAAGGCTAGAGTTGGAAAAGGGATGTCTGAGGACAGGGGAGAAAAAGATTTACAAAATCCTGAAGAGAGCATGTAAGGTGGGTAAAGAGCTGTTCTACCCCAAATGTTGATACATAGGGAACTTGTATGAATGGCCACTTAGAGATGCAGGACTCCTTTTCCAAACAGTCAGTAGCTCAAGTCTGAAAGCTGATGCTTTCAGAGAGAAAAGGTGGGATCAGAGGTACATAGAATCTCTGAAAAAGCTAATCAAAATGCAGCCAGATATCTGAAATACTATTTTTACTTTAAAATCCAGAGGAAGCATATGGGTATCTTGATACCAAAAGAAATGTTGTGTTTTGATAACTAAGACGTAAGTCATGCATCAGGAAGTAAGCATCATCCAAAATAAAGATCATCTGAGGCTGGTAGGAGGTTAACAGCCTCTTGGTGGTTGTGAAAAAAGAGTAAAAAAATTAGCTAAGAAGGGGCAAAAGAAAAACAGCCCTGCTAATTGCTGATAGCTGCTCATTTTTAAGCAGTCGGTGACATTTCTGCTCTTTCATTTTCTGATGGTTTTCGCTTTGATCCTAAAAAAGATAATCATCAGTACCATAACCTGACAGATAATGTGTTAAGCTCTGCATTTAGTTTTTCTCTCCCCTATTAGCCAAATTCTGCAGAGGCCAATTATATTGTCTATACCAGCATCAAACACAACAGGACCTATCGTTTGGTGTGCTAGTGATTATAAACACCAAACTACACTCCGAATAAGGATTGTGCTGTGAAGTTGTGTTTCCACTTTACTTGAACTGCTTTTGAGTAGAAACACATTTTAACTTGCAATGTAGATACTTTCTCAGGAGTATTATTTCTGACTACAGGAAGACACCTGCGTTGTGCTTCCTTCTCTAATTACAAAGGTCAAATAATTCACCATATATGAGTTTTTCAGTTCTTGTCATTTTTTGACATCGTGATTAAGTATGATCTATGTTTCATTTATTAAATCCATTATATAAATAATAAATATAACACTTTGTCAATATTTGATAAAACTGCTAAGAATTTCTACTTGGAAAAATTAAAACCAGAGAACTCTGCTCTCAGGCAAAATGTATTGACTTTCCATTGACGTTTAAAAACTTTATAATCATCTGTTTCACAACTGCATTTCAGGCAATTTCAATGTTTAAAAAAAAAGAACTCCATTTTTGAGCAAAGACAGAGGCATTGCAAGAACAGAGAGCAGGAAATTGAATGCTTCAGTGAAGAACAATTAAGGTTAAAGAGACATTCTTGATAATATATCAAGGTAGTGATAGATGAGCAGCCTTATATCTTTTACACATGGCATTTCTTTTCATAGTAAGAGAGTTCTAGAAATTAAAGCAATGTTTTAAAATGAAGCCACTTGACTTTTAGAATACTGGTTATTGTTAGCTTCCTATATAAAATACACATGACATTTTAAAAATGAGACTGAAGGTTAAAGTCCTTCACTTAGGAAAAGAGAGTTTTTCTAGGAACATTTTAAATACTGGTTGAAGAAAATTGTTTTGGAAAACCTTTTTTTATCTGAACTTCTCTACTTGGCTCACTACTAAAAAAAATATGTATATCAAAGTTAGTTTGATGCAGCCATGTACATTTGTGTAACTGTGGGCAAGGACTGGAAATCATCTCTAGGAAGGGTAATTGAAGGAGTCTGGGCAGTTAGGACTTCACACAAAAGCCCATGTGTTCTGTGGTGTCCTCAACTGAATAGAGACTTTAGGAGGTCTGTGTAAGGTTAAAGACACAACCAGGATTCTGGGTAAAATCTGGAATTTCAGGCAATTCCAAGGCCAGGAAGGAAGGAAGGAAGGACAAGCTATGTGGTCTTAAACTCCTACCTGAATATGAAAATCATAAAATAACAGAATCATAGAATACCAGGTTGGAAGGGAACTCAATGAGCATCTGGTGCAACTTTTCTTGTCAAAAGCACAGTCTAGGCAAGGTGGACAAGCAGCCTGTCCAGGTGAAACTCAGATGTGTCCAGTGTTGGGGAACCCACCTATTTCCAGAGGAGATTTTTTCAATGGCTGATTTGTTCTAATTGTGAAAAATCTTCATGCGTCTATTTGGAATCTTCCAAGAAGTAACTTGTACTTGTTACCCCTCAACATTTACATATCATTCTTCATAAAAATGGAGCTTTCATCTTCGTTGTAAAGCAAAAGATTTCCTCCAGCCTATAAAATGAACATCGTAAAAATTTATTTCATAGTTGGGAGTACAGACAAGGGGCTGAGAGACCAAGGAACCTGGTAGTGTTTGAAGGCTTCAACACTGTTGGTTGAAGAAAGTGCAAGTGTCAAGATCTGTGGGAAAATTCACTCTTGTAACAATGAGGATTAATTTGTTAAAATTTTAAGTCCAGCCTAGAAAAGGAGCCTTTATGTGAGTGCTCTTTCTTCCCCTCATCCAAAAGCAAAATAGCAATAGTTAATGTCACCCTGTGCTAAAAACATACAAGAAATGGTAGGAGAGTTTGAATGACTTTAACCAACCTGGTAGGAACAGACTTTCCCATGGAAGGATGCAATGAGACCTGCCTTCTGCTTTTGTCTTTATTCATGTCCTTTAACAACAAAAGATAATTAAATACTGAACACAAGGTGCAAGAGAATGAAACATCTACCAAATGAGATGAAAGATTTATTACAAGTACTTACGGAGAGAGAGAACTTTGATTACAGGCATCCTTGAGAACCCTTGCAAGAGTGAAAGGGCAGGATGTTAAGCCATAAATCCCAAATTACTATTATATTCTAGTAAAAAAACCTCAGTAACACAGTTTGATTAAACTAAGGCTTTGTGGCCTTTGTAAGGATAAACATCCCAACCAAGGATTGTCTGTAAGCACCTTTGCAATTTCCTTATGAAGGTTGTCATGATGAGAGAAAAGGAATTTTCTCTTTATATAAAAAGAAGTTGCTCCCGAGTGCAGTCAGTCAGGAGCCCCTTTCACCCTGCCCGTGTTGCTCTGGAAGATAAAAGTGTGCACTCACACCTGGTGTTCAGTCACTGTCATCCCAGGGCAAGGATTTGTTTGCACATTGTGTCCCACAGAGGTGCCCATTCACTGTACATAGCCTGTCATTGGAATTGTCTCCACATATGCAGCAGGATTTCAGTGTGCCAGTCAGGCATGGGCACGCCTGTCCCCAGCAGTGTCACACCCATTGCTTAGGACAGACGGACGCTGCCAGCTCCTTCAGAACACAGGCATGAGAGGAGAGCTGTGGCAGACAGCTCTCTGGGACTTCCATCTGGGTCTCATTGCTGCATTGCATTGCACTCTGTTGCAGGATTGCTGGGTCCCCAATCACTTTCAGTTCCAGTTCTTTCTGTTTTTTCTTTAATTTCTTTGCTGAGGCACTGCCTTTAATCCTTCCTCCTTTCCCTTTGATATGCCTTTGACATCTACCTTTCTTCACCATAGGAGAGTTTCTCAGAAAGAGCTGAGTCTGATTATACAGCACTTAGATCTCCCCTTGCTCCCACCAGCTCTTAAAAAGATAGGTGGCTAATTGGAGCCAGCTGCTTGGCAGGTTTTCCACCTATGTGGTAGTTCAGTCTGTCACAATGAGATGACAGTGGGAATAGACCATAAAAATCCTTGGAAGTGAAGACAAGCAGCTCACATTTGATATACAGAGGAGAAAGCATGTGGAGGGAATCAAAGACAGGGGCTGCATGGCCAACAGACCCGGAGAGAGATCTTTAATGCAGTGCTGTGGCAAGGCAGCTTGTGTCGAGGGAAGGGTGGCTGCAGCAAGAAGATGGGAGGTGATCCCAGCCTTGTGATGTGGTTTAGTGCTGGAAACGAATAAGACAACCCAAAGCTGAGAAAGATATTTAGGAAGGATCAGCAAAATTTAGGGAGTGTTGATGTAAAGGCCAAAAAAAGGGGTTAAGTGTTATGCATCTGCCATATATGACTAAAAATTGAACAACAATGAAAATACTGCAAATCCACAGACTGATGTAAACATAAAAGCTCAAAGTCTCCTCCACCTTTTTCCTACCTTTTCAACTCACTCACCCCAATTTACCCTCTGCTTCTAAATTCTACATTCTGTGTAGAATTTCTCATTTCTCTCAAAATGAGAAATATGGTCATTATTTATTCTAGATATAAAAATCTACTTAACATTGTGGCTTCAGTAGTGTTTCTTTAGAGTTTCAATAATAAATACTAGATTTAAAAATCTACATGGTCTATTTTCTTTAATTTTTTTCTTATGTAAGAGATATGCTGTAAAATATCAGAGTAGCATTTCAAGTTGCTATCAAAAAGTTTTAATTTCATAACTGTAGTATGAAATCATGTCTGCTTCTTGTCAATCCACCACTATGATAATACAGCTTGAAGATGAAATACAAGGTGAAAGGAAGAAAAAAGTAGAAATTAAAAAAGGAAAGAGAAGAAGAAGACAAAGAGGGGAAAGAAAAAGGGGAAAAGGAAAACCACTTCCCAGTCAGCTAAAGGGAAGCAGACTTTACATGCTCAGATGCTACTGCATTTTATGAAATATTATAGCCCACACTGAAATTTCAGGAAAATTATGCAGTCTGCTACCCAATAATTTTTCTTTTTTTTCAGAGTAGGATGTAGCTTAATCTAATTACGGACTGCTGAATTCAAGTATCAGCTTTTATGCATCCTGTTTATTGTACACTTGCCAATTATGTCTAATAAAGACAGACAGGTGAAGTTCAAAGGAATAATTCAGAGAGTTAAAATGGGAATCACCCAAATTACCAAAACTGTATGGCCAAATCATGATTCAAAGAAGTCAAAGGGACCTTTGTTTAAAAAGCCAGTGTGTTTACAATTGGGAAATGAGGGGTTTCTAAACATGGGTGGAAATCAGTAAAGAGTTTATTTAAATCCTGGTTTCAGTTAAGTCAAAAGGACTTGTGACTTTCTTCCCCAGTAAATTGAAGTTGCTAAGTCTGGTTTTTGTTCTCCACTGAATATATCTGAAATGCTTAAAGCATTGTGTGACTTTGCATCTTGTCTGGAAGAATACACACAAAGTGCATGTAGATAAACATCTAAAAGTAAAACATCTGTTTACTGAAGCCACCTGCCCTGGTGCCTCTGAGCTTTCACAGCTAAAGTGAGCTGGATTTAGGCAAGGTCAGTGGCGTCCCTCAGCTGGATCCCCTCAAGATCAGGTGGGTTTTGTTGCAGCACTGATGTCTCTCCACAGTGGGATAGAAACCCAGAATGCTCTTGATGCTTGTTGAAGTTTCTGCAGCATTTCTCCCAAGATTAGTATTGCTAGCTTCAGCATCAAGTCTTATGACCTGACTAATTTTTCCATTGAAGCAAAATGGTTTTTTAGAGGCTCCTTTTACTCACTTCATGTTGTTTACTGCTGGGCAAGTAGCTTCACACCACAAAGTAGCTACTGAGAGTCATCGTACGGAGCTGCATGCCAATGCCAATAGAAGTTTGTTTACATATTCCTTACTTCTGACACAGTTTCCCTCTTCAGAGGCTTAATAAAGGTACTAAAATATTTAAATGGGGACAACACATGGGCTCCATTCAGCAGGGCATGTTGTGCCCAAACCTGGGTGCTGGAGTAGCTGCAGCCTGCCAGCCAGAACTCTACATTGAAAGCACTGCCACAGCTTGCCCTCTTTTTTAGGAGGCAAAAAAAAGGTACTATAGATCTCTGCATCTATTTCTGTCTGTTTGTGATGATGAATTGGCAAATATTTTTGTGTAAAGTACTTAATTTCAATAAGCTTTAAGTTAATGGAACTAAGTACTCTGTTTTTGAATAAACTGTTCTTTTTTGAGCAAGATAAGGATGGCAATTTTAAAAGTAGCTTTTCTATTGTCTTTCTGTATTGTTACAAACTATTACGAGGCTTACCTAATATTATACCAGAATTATGAAGTCTAATTACAGAAACTATTTGATCCCAACACTCTATAGATATTTCAAAGGCTCAAGCTGAAAAATGTACTGATTTCTGGTAGCTATTATTTCAATCAAAATTTAACATGTAAATATTTTTCATTCCTTTTCATTATTTCTACCAGAGTTTAAAATCTAAAGAAAACAGAACTATAAATATAAATAATAGGTAAGAATGTTTTTCTTTGTAAGAGTATTTCTCTTAAAAATATTGTTTTCTTATTGCTTTCATCTGTAAAGGCATGGAATAGAAATCCTGAACTCTATTACATTGTGCAAGTCCAGGTTAATTCTGTTAAAGGAACTCCCTTGGAGTAATTCTGGCTTGACACTGATATAATCAAGACCATGACACCTCGGTTGTTAATGAAATCAAAATAATTAAGAATTAGCATAAAAAGAAGAGTACAGGGAGTTACTCTCTCTGTAAACAAGGATGCATTAATACAAACATTTCCTTCCATGTACTTAATTTTTTTACCTTTTTTGAGAATTGTAGGTTCACATTCCACTACAAAAGGTCATCAAAGAGGGTGAAAGTTGACATTGACTTCTTAGAAAAGTGTCTGAGTGAAAGAAGTCTCTGTGAAGAAGACAAAAGACTCCAAAAATCACAAAAATAAGCTCTTATTCCTCAGGTCAGAAATTACCAAACCAATTGGAGAAAAGGAGAAAAGCACCCAAGTTTACACCAGCCAGAGAGGAATACCTTAGCAGCAAAAGGCAGAGCACACAGGACAGTTCTAATCCCAGATGGAAATGCTGACCAGCTTGGGAAGTGTCGCATTGTTCAGAGGTTAAAATCCTTTCCTTCCACATCAGAGTACAAATTTGACGGAGTAACAACAGGGCTAAATAGGGCTTTTAGCACCCCATAAAACTGAGAAGCACCTGAACTGTTTCTTCTAAGCACCATTGAGTTAAAAATAGAGAAAGCTTGCTGGCAGCTTGCTGCATATACCTATTATGATGGAATAAATTACATATAAAAATGCATTATTTATAAACACTACTACTGACATTTCTAAACAAGTTCAAATTAGTGGGTTTTTTGTAGCGGGTTTAGTAAAACAATATTGCCTTTTTTTACTGGTACAATACCTAATCCTGATTTCAGACCATATAAGTGTGTCTTTAACTTCTGTCAGGTGACTTCAGTGTACTACACAGAGACCAAAGCAGATCACTAAACAGCCAATATTAAAATGAAAGGTGTTAGTATTATGGATAATGATAATAAATAGTATCTCTGATAACAGATTTTTTGTTATTATTTTTATTACAGATATTCTTTTAAAGTAGCCCAATTAATTTAACAATCCTTTACAATAAAATGTGAATACATTAATGAAAAGTAAAAGCTTTTCAGTAAATTTTACTGTAATTTCTTTCTAACCAAGAATTACTACACCAGTATCAAGCTTCTGCCATTTCAGGGAAAAAATTAAAGTCTGCTGTGTACAAGACTTCTTTCTAATAAACTTCAGCTATTTATGTATACCTTCATGGGATAATGTGTATGTTTCATGTTTCATTTTTATAGGACCCTGCAATTTAGCTCTTACTAAATTCTACAGGCTTTTTCCATTCAGGGCAGAAAAACAGCAGTTCTTGATATTTGCAGTCTATTAGTAGCCCAATTAAGACCATCCAGGACAAGTCCTGATTCCCAGTGCTTCTAGATCACCAAATGTGGTGGAACCCCCCCGGGCATGCTCTGTGCCAGTGAGGCTGGGCTTTCTCCCACCAGCAGACCTGTCTCCAGGGGTATAGTAGGAGAGGGTGGGATGGGTCTCACAGTTTGGAGGGTTCAGTGTGAACTTCACTCCATGGTCAGGCAATGGCAGTGAGGGGAAGGCAGAAGCCATGTAGAAGTTTTCTCCACAGCATATGCAGAGTCACATTTGTTGAGCAGCAGTGACAAGACCACAAGCTGAAGAAAGCAGAGATACCACAGTTAGGTTTACCTTCAACCATGGCCCAGAGTGATACCTGTGTTCTCACTCAAGAGCTTCCTTAAGGTGTCTTCCCAAGAAAAGTGCAGATAGAATTGTCCTGATTTTCTGAAGTTTCCATAAAATAATGGGCTTCCTGTTACCCAACAGCCTGGCAGGATCTATCCACCCAGAGATAAGAAAAAGCATATAAACTATGTTCACACATGAAAAACTTCCTGAAAGATCAGCAAAACCCAAATAAGGCCATGCTCAAAAAGAGATAATCCACCAGAAAACCTGGATAAACTGGTTTTCTCCACTAGTGTGTGTTGTCCTGTAATATGTTTATTGTCCTGTTACCACACACCTCTGGAAAACCCATGGGCATCTTTCCTTCTTTAAACAAGCATCCAGTGGAGTCTGTTCCCCTGCTCTTTCTGCCTCTGCTTAATCAGTGATCTTGTAATTCCCCTTATTTCTAGGGAAAAAGCTCACATTCCTTCTCTAAAGATGAGTCACTACTATCCCTAATGCTGTTTTGCAAACACTGCCATTTGCATAGTGACAGAGCTGCCAGGTTGAGCCCATGCCCTATTCAGCAAACTTGGGATCTGGCCTCTTAAAAAATTTTGCAACCATTTTGCATTTCTCTTGCAAACATAAACCTCTGAGCCATATCATCAGATTTCATAATTGAAAATGCCAAAATATACTCTATGGGCTAAAATTACATTCCAGTTTGCAGAGCCCACACAAGGATTACACATTTAAACTATTTCTGTAAATAAATAGATATGAAAATGATAAATAAAATGTCAAGCAATGTGACAGAAGCAGGCAAGACTAGACACAGACATCTTGGCACTGATAATGAGCAGGCCCTCCCTTCCAACAGGTCTGCCTTGCAGGTGGTGCATACCTTGTCTGACAGTGTTGACACACATTATCACAAAACTGACATGAAATAACAATGCAGCCAAGCTTTAAAAGAAATGGGGAGAAAAGTCTGTAATAATAGTATTTTGCTTTTATTGCCTAGCAGTTAAAATAACCATCTTCTCTGGTTGGTACCCTATTACCAACAGAGCAGTAAAGCTTCAGTGTAACTCCATGCCATAAAATCTAATTGACTGTTGTCCAAACATTGGATGTAAAGCAACATGTCGCAAACTTGTCTCTTGTCCATTTACTGCAGTGCTTGGGAAGTGCTGTAGTGATTTACTGAACAAGGTACTCTCCTTACTGCTTATGATTTACTCTGCAGCCAAGCAGAAAATGACAGGACTGACAGATTTCAAGAAATGTTTGTCAGCCATTTCCCCCATGAGTTAGCAAAATGTTCCAGTTGGTGATAAGCAATTCTCACCAGGACACTATTTTGTATTTATTCTGGATTTTATTGTCTTATCCCTCAGTGCTTCTAAAAATGCTCTTCTTAAGGTTTTGAATGAAATTTTTATTGGCTCACATAGTATGTAATTCACAGTCCTCATAAAAGTGCTGAATGCTAACTAGAAGTATTAGATAAGAATTTTAGAAAGCTGTATTTAAAATAACCTACCAAGGCATTCAGAAACACAGCAAAAAATAAATACTGAGAAAAACAAAAAAAAAAGGACAGCAAATATATAGTGTGCTATAAAGTGTCAGCTTTTAGTGGTGCTGCTCTAAAATGGCTTGATTGCCATTTGCATAGAATTACAGAATTATCTACAGCTGGAGAACAAAGTAAAATATTATTATTTGGATTTGAGCTAAGCTGCTTTCTCAGGCAGGGACAAGGTTGTTAGGACGTTATCACTCAGGTGCAAGGATTAACTGAGTTCTTTACATTAATTTTTCTGGAGACAGTAACACCCACTTTCAGGACAGAGGTGAGCAAAGCATTTAAAGGTTGCCAAAGCTCAATAGCCTAAAAGGACAGCAAATCATATAAGACCCAAGGTCTGTCTATAGACCAGTAACCCCAGTCAGAAAAACAGGTGCACGTGATAGGGCAATAAATGATCACTTGACACACGCTTCCATAAGCAGTATTTTAAGAGACAGCCTTGCCCAGGATTCTCACAGAAATTCATCTGCTGTTCTTCCATAAAAAACAGGTTCCAGAAACCCAACCTGGTCCTTCGCTAGTGAGAGTAAGCAATTTTGTTTTGAGGGATCTCAAAAATGCCAGGCCCCTTGGGCTACACAAGCCCAGGAGAGACAACCATTGCACAAGAGAGGCTCCAGCCTCCACACGAAGGTCAGACTCACATGGGAGAACATAACATGCTATCAGCACTCTTTAAAACGTATGCAGATACCACAATTTTTTTAAAAAAAATTGTTTAGTAAATATGAAAATATTCAGCTTTATAATATCTTAGCATATTGTGTAACATTATATGTTCCAGGGGAAATTGGGAAGATCAGAATTAACTATGTTGGTGTGAGAGAAACACATTAAAAAAAGGTTTTATCAATAAGAAGCTAGTGGTAGCATCAAGGAGCTTGTGATGGTCTGAGAGAAAATGTTTAAATAGTTAGTCATATTGTTGGAAGAAATGTTCAAGATTGCAAATCATACATGCCCCTGCTCAATGTCAAACAATGCCTGAGGCAGGAGCCTGTTCAGCTTCCAGCCAAAGCCTTTCCCTGGGGCAGTATTTCCCTGGGATTTTTCTCCAGCCCAGGCCTATGGGATACCATCCTTAGCAGGATTTTGCAAATGCTCTGCGTGGTATGGCCACAACCTTCTGAAGGCATGGGATTCACTATATGGCACTTTCAAAGGGGGCCCAAGATATCTCAGAAACACAAAAAATTTGATGAGAGTGACAGTTCAGTTGATGTGCCTGAGATTTTTATTTTTATATCCAGCAATATATCAGGAGTAGAGGCAGCTGGATTTCCAGGTGTGAGGTACTGAGAAAAATTACTTCATCCGCAAATTCTAACCAGGCAAACTTCCAAGCACAGACTTTTTTTTTTTTAACCTGGAGAAATCCAGATGCAAAGTTAGGAGAACATACTACGGAAAAGCATCTCAATTGTTTAGCAGTTCCTGCTTGGGCATCATTTTTGTTATGAAGTGTTACAAGCCTGTGACATCTTTGTTCTGAAAGTGAATTAGAATTATCTTAAGAATAGTTTCAAGTGGATTTCAACAGTTCACAAAATGTTAGCTTAAATGCATTCAGAGAGAGAAGAGCAGGAGTGTCTCTTGGATTTATTAGAAACCTGTAGAGCTGTGGAAATGAAAAATAAAAATCCTCAGAGATATTAACATCAGAACTGAGGCAGTAGCAATGCTGAAGGGGACCCACCTTCAGCACTAGATGACAAAAAACCAGAGAAATGGGTGAGCTCTCTGATACAGCCAGGGATCAATCTGTGGAGAGCATGAAGATATTCTGGTGTTCTTAAAAGCACTTGTTAATTACTTTCTTTCTCTGCTTGTTTTGCACTGTCAATGAAGAAGAAATGAATTCAGGTTATATCAGGCCAAAGGACCTTCTGGCTGAAGAGCTCTGTGGTTCTTTGCCTTGAGTGGCCATTCAGAAATAGAGAAGTCAATCCACACAAGTGGAACCTAAAAACCATAAGGGAAAGCTATATCCCTTAACTTCTAGATATGAAGCTCCCCCAGATGTGTGTCACAGGAACCATGCCACCCAAATGTCATTAAGAGACATGAAGAGATAGAAGAAGAAAGAAATCTCAGCTAATGTTAGTTACATAAAGGTTTAGATCCCTTAGCAGCAATAAGGATATGTTGTAGACGAATAGATATATTATAAAAGAAAGGCCTTATAAAATATGGTTTAAGCCCTGCTACTCTAGCTAAGCTAGAAGTAGCTTGTAAGTTACCAAAAAGAAAAATCATAAGAATGAAGACAGTTAACACAACAACCTGTTCTTGGAGAGAAAAATAAATGTGCACCTGCATAAACAATATATTGCGTGTGAATCAGTAAAGAAAATAGATGAACAATCCAAGAATAGAGAGATTTGATAAAAAGATAAAATGCCAGTTACTAACCAATGAATTAAATAGAGAAAAAAATACTAGCCAATTAGTTAAACACAAAGTCTATAAAACTGTAAAGAAACAAGTCATGTGAATAAAAAATTAGCTTTACCTACATGAAGAAATGAGTGCTGTCTACTTTATTGCAACAGGGATAGGTGTCTGAAGTAGATGGAATAACTTAGAGTCAGTAAGGTAAATCTGAGTTAACACAAAATTATGGAAGAGGTGAAGTCTGAACGTGACACAAACACTTTATTGATTTTAATAGCTTTAGTCCTAATTTGTACCATTGCCTTCTAAAAGAAAGGCAAATATGAACAGAAAAGAAAAATAAATACTTAAATGTTATCTGATCATACGATTTCAAGATTTTTTTGTATTTCAACATTTTCTAATATGAAATAATAATATTGGGAATTATTCCAGAAAGGTGGCATTTTCAGAGGGGAAAACAGCAGAAATACCCAGCTCATTAAGAATTCTGATTGAAAGTAAAGCAGAGGGGAATTAAAGTATGAAAAATTTAACTTAATCAGGAATTATTATTTTACTTTCCAGTCACTCTCCTTATAGAATGCCTTTCCAGAAATAATGCTTTTTTGAAGGGCTGAAGGTAAGGGAAGCCAAAAAGACCATGTCCTTTACTGGGATTATTTCCTTTCCTTACATGTTTATGGAATAAACATAAAAGCACAATAAGTATTAATCTTTACGTGTCACACTAGCAACAATGCAATAAGGAATGTTGCAGTTACTGTGAGTATTTTTGGCAGAACTGAACTCATCAGCTGTAGAAATCTGCATTTGCAAGTGCCTGGCACTGAGAAACACAGGCTGAACAAATCCTACAAGAAATAGAACAAATGTTATTTTTAAAATAATAATAAAATATTACTATTGATATTAATAATTATTTTATTAAGCAAGAGGAAAAGGAAACCCCAAATTATCTTGTGTAGAAGCAGTAGAAGGGGTAGTAGTCTAGCAAATCATCTGTTTAAAGATATTCTCTCCATGGAAACTGTAGACAATTTTCAGCTAGCTCAGGGTGCAGCTGCTGCTGCCTTTCTTGTCCCCTTGGTAGCTACTACAGATGAAAGAAAAACAAAAAACAGCACAACATGTTAGTTGTCCTATCATGTTATGTGATAACTAACAATGAACAGAGTAGGTTTCAAGTGCTGACAAATTCAGCCTCCTCCAGAAAATATCCTCTGCCCATTTTACTGATACTTACTAGTGGATCAGATTGTCTAAACTGCTTTCTGTTTATATACCTCTTGCTGTGCTTTTATCCCAGGTGAGCACACCTCATTTCCTTTTATTGTGCCATTTAAGGATCACTTTTCCCTTTTTCTGCTCTGTATAGGCATAGGTACTTACCTGCACATGGTAATACTCCTAAATTACCAGAGACTTACAAATGAAACATAGCTCATAAATAACTTCTGAAAAGTCAAGAACTGACTTACAAAATTACCTGGCTCCAGCAATTAGAAATGGTTTGAAAAGAACCTTAAAGATCATCTAGTTTCAACACCCCTGCCATAGTCAGTGACACCTTCCACAAGATCAGATGTGTCAGAATTCCATCCAAATTGGCCTTGAACAATTCCTGGGATGGGGCATCCACAACTTATGTCAGTAACCTGCTCCAGTGCCTCATCATCTTCCTAACATCTGATTTAAACCTATTCTTTTTAAGTTGGAAGTCATCCTCCCTTGTCCTATCACTACATGCCTTTCTAAATAGCCCCTCTCCATCTCTCTTGTAGGCTCCCTTCAGATTCTGGAAGAGCACTGTTTGGTCACTCCAAAGGCTTCTCTTCTCCAGGCTGAACAATCCCAATTCTCCCAGCCTTTCCTCATAGGAGAGGTGCTCCATCCCTCTAATCATCTTGGTGCCTCTCCTCTGGACTTGCTCCCACAGATCCATGTCCTTGCTGTGCTGGGGACCCCAGAACTGGATGCAGCACTGCAGGTGGGGTTTCATGAGTGGGGCAGAATGCCCTCCCTCATCCTGATGGTGACACCTCTCTGGTTTCAGCCCAGGACAGGATTGGCTTTCTGGGCTGTGAGCGCTCATTGCTGAGTCCTGTCCAGCCTCCCAAACCTTGTCAATGTCTGCATGTTCCCTAGAACTACCTGTGGCAACACACTGGTCTGCAAGAGCAAGGGCATCTGATGTGGCATGGCACTGACCTTGCCCAAAGTTATGCCTACCAGAACACTGTGTTTGAGCAATGTAGGCCAGTCTGACAGGTATTTTCAGTGCTTCTTTAACACCTGTTCGAACAAATCTTCAGCAAATCAGTCAAAGGAGGTTTAAAAAGGAGACTGATCTCCAACAAATCAATTAGTTCTTAAATGAAAGCCCTTTTGTAGTCTTCTTTAAAATAATAATAAAAACCCCAACTAAGTAAAATACAGTTTACCTTTAATAAAACTACCACAAAGTAATTGTATTGTATAACACAGGATATATCAATGCCCATGTTTTTAGACTTTCTATAATAGCAAAGTCACAATGATCCATGTGCCTTCAGCCAGGTTAGTTATTTCTTATTTTAGAAGAGCAAAAAGAATAATTTAAATTTAATTATCCTTTTAAACAGCCATAAAACAGGGATTTAGCCTTCCAAGAAATCATATTGATTAAATTCATCTCTGAATAGAGTGATAATGCTACTTATAAGATGGCTAATTATTTCAGAACATGGTACCTATTATGAGTTAATGTGGACAGCAATGAGCCCAGCAATGTGCAGAGTTTTTGGAGTTTGACCCATCCAAGGTACACTTGTCCATGCATTAAATCCTGATCTCCATTACTGCCACTGTCATAGCTGCTGGTTCAGTCTGTGCCTAGCTCCAGAGCCTGAATCCCCAGAATCCCATTGCTAAAAAACCTTCAACTAGTGTGGATAAAAAAGTTAAATTAATATAAGATCTGCTAAGAGCATTTGCTCCAAATCTAAACTAAACTTATATAATATCCCTGAGGTTCAAAGCCTTTGGCTTTAAGTTATTCTGGTATGTTCCAGCTTTTTGAGCCTTGGAGATGAAAGTGTCAAAATATCACAAGTCAGCTTCCTCATATGAGATTTTCCATGAAATTTTGCAGACATAAGAGGTTCAGAAAATTTAGGAAAGTTTCAATTAAGAGTGTATAGCTTGCTTTTGCTCACCCTACAGTATTTGTTAAATGTGAACAGCACTTACAAGCACACACACTCATGCAGGGGTTTCTTAGGTATCTAGTGCCGTCAGAAATGTTCTGTGTCTCAGATCAATGCAAATTGGAGTTTTATATTACCTGGGAGGAAAAACATCAACAGCAACATTTGGAGTTGATTTATATCTGAAGAAAACACTTAATTATAAACCAGTTTAAAATAAGTTTCTTTAAGATTCAGTTTGAGAATATAAATTGGCATTACACTAAAGATTTTGTCTAACCAGAATCAAAGTACAATGGATTTTAAATATCAAGAAGCCTTTTCTAAGGCAAAACACACAGAAAATATGCAAAAACGTTGCCTCAATGATAAGACAAAGAAATAAATGAATAAATAACACATACCTGAATAGATTAATAGATTCCCATTAAAAACAACTTATATTGAAACAGCTTTTATAATGGCCAAAGTTCACTTGGAAGTAATGAATAATTGCTTGGCTTCAGCAGAGTCAATGACAAAATCTGTACCTATTTCAGCAGAGCCAGAATTTAAATTTATATATAGTGAGTATAATTAGGGCCTGTACTCCTCCTGCCTTTCTTATCTGAAAATTGGCTTATTCATTTGTAGCCCATTGGCTTCATTTTCCCCTCATCAAGGCAAAAACAAATTCCTGACTTTTAACCCAACTATCACCAATAATTCTAACATACTGGATGAGCACTGAATTGATTCTGAGAGGGTTGATTTGAAATGTCTTCCTGAAATGCAGAAGGGCTGCATGTGATGACCAGAGACCTATAAATTGCTACTAGTTAACAAAAACAGAGATTCATGATCCAAAAAGAGTAAATAGCTCATTTTCTAGATTTCTGTACTAACTTACATTTCCAGCACAACTAGTAGAATAAGACTGCTGAAATTATTTCCTTTCCGTCTTTCCAAAGAGGTTGTTCAAGCTTTCAGATTCTGTGGATGCATATAGATACACTTGTATCAAAGGGCAAGATTTCTAGTTTGCTGTTTCAGATTAGTCCCAGCCTTTCTGTATAAATGTCCTTGTACCTTGGTTCTCCACCTGTAAAATGGAAATAACATTTCCTTACCTAATAAAGCTACTGCAAATATAAATTGGTGTAGCTGAGATGCATGATGCTCTGATGATTACAATTGTACAGGAAAGCAGAGAGAAAATGTTGTTTTTATAATTCTTTCAATCTAAATTGCAGACAAAAAGACTAAAGGATAACAAAGACACTAAAGTTTAGATCCAAGTTCTCTGGTGTGTTTGTCACCTTCGTCTATAGTCATAGAATCCATTAATGTAGGAAGGAGATACCTATATAATGCAAGAGATGAGCTCTCCTGATTACCACACAAAGCAGTACTCATGTCTGAAGTGCTGTTTTCAGTGTCAATATAGGAAGGGATTTATGGGATTATGTATTTATTTTCAGAGAAATTTCTTTCTCTGAAACTAACTTCTAAAAATCCAAGTATTATGCATGAGAATTTTCTCCATATGAGCTTACTAATATACTCCTAAACACTTTAAAATCTTTAGAGACTGAGAGAGCTGGGGAGGGACTTTATAAGGACATGTGTAGGTAGTATAAATGGGAAAGGCTTTAAATGGAAAGAGGGTAAGTTTGGATCAGATATTAGGACAAAAAGCATTATTGTAACAATGGTGAGGCACTGGAACAGCACAGAGAAGGAAGTTGTGGATTTCTGATCCCTGAATTGTTCAGGGCAAGACTGGATGGGACTCTGAGAAGCCTGGTCTAGTGGAAGACATCCCTGCCTGTGGTAGTGAAGTTGGAACTAGATTATCTATAAACTCCATTCCAACCCAAACCATTCGATGATACTGTGACTCCATAAGAGAAAAAGAGCAAAACAGAGCTTTTTGCTTCAGATATTCCCAGTTTTTTAGGACCCAAGAGTCTTGATTTCCATGATAGTGGAATATGGAGCATTTTTTCAAACATCTTTAGTTCTTCCAAACATAAAATATTACTTCCTTACAGGGATCCCTTAGAGTGGTTCTAACAAATATTAAATTTTTATTTTAGGCTTTCTGCCACTGATAGAAGTCACAAATCATTCATAAAAGTGTAATTTGAAAAAATAAAATTGATCTTAAACTAAACTTAAACTAAATTGATCTTAAACTAAAACACCAGCTAAAAGAAAACCACATTATAGAATATATTCCACCAGTTACCACCAGCACTTCTTAAGAGATCTGAATCATATATCTGTATGTTCTGGCAAAACTAAATGCACTGCAGATCAGAATATTTTCATTTTCAGTTACAGAGCTGAGAAATAGCCTCATGCACATATCTACTCTCAGGGGAAATACATTGTATATACAACCGTATTATATGGCTTATAGGAAGAAATAGTGGATTAGTCACCCCTTAATCCACTATCACTCCAAAGCACTTCTCTGACATTATATCTAGCCTCAGTTACAGACTTCAGTTTTTGGCAAAAGGCATGGATTTTCCACTGGAATACATGGCTCTAAAAATGTAGAATTATAAGATCAGAAAAAGAAAAAAAATGTCATATTATATCAAGGAGAATGATTTAATGGAGAAACTGAAGTTGCTAAAGTTCTATTTCATTGTTTCTTAGCTCGCTCATACCATTCAGATGGTAGAGAACTGCAGACAACCCCTTTTACATTACTGACAACTCCAAAGATTCAAGAATCATAAAATAAGCATAGAAATCATGAGATTGACTGTAAAGCCCTGAGATTTTTAAAAATATTTGGGTATCTTTCTGTCTTCTTACTTTGGAGGCATTAGGCTTCACTTGAGCCATAAAAACTCTTCAACATGACCAGAATGAAATGAAATCTGAGCATTTCAAACAAACACAGGATCTGGCTTTACCCAGAATCCACTAAGCATCACAAGGCACATCATAAAAAATGCAGACATCAGCAAACAGGATTTTTAAAACAGTTGTGTTTTCACAGAGACTCCAACCCATGACGAATTCCTTTCTTCCCTTGACAGCCTGTTCCACTGGCAAATTACACTTATAAAATTGTGGTTTCTTTACATTTTTCATCTTGATACCTTTTTAAACTCAGCTACCAGCCAAGGAGGATCTTGCCATGGCTTCATCATTTTAAGTCCCTTGTATTGAGAGCCACTTCTATTTTGACGAAAAACACCAAACTTTACAAATATCCTTGGTGTTTTTGTGAGCTTTACACTTTTGTTTGCCAGGGTAGCTGTCTTGCAATGGACTGAAGGATGGAAGGTATTGTGTGCAGACACAAAGTCAGCCTTGCCAATTTTTTCCTTGCCAGTTGAATCTGAGTCAGCAGCGCCCTGGCAGCCAGGAAGGCCACACAAGTCCTGGGTGCATCAGGCACAGCAGCACCAGTGGGATCGTCCTGCTCTGCTCTGCACTAGGGCAGCCTCACATTGAATGCTGTGTGGAGCTCTGGGCACCAAAATATAGGAAACATTAGACTATAAGAGAGTGTCCAGAGGAGGGCAACAAAGATGGTGAAGGGCCTTGAGGGGAAGCCATATCGGGAGTAGCTGAGACCACTTGGGCTGTTCAGCCTGGAGGAGACTGAGGGGAGACCTCACTGGAGTTACAACCTCCTTGTAAGGGGAAGAGGAGGGACAGGAACTGATCTCTTCTCTGTGGTGACAGTGACAGGACCCGAGGGAAAGGACGGAACTTTTTTGGGTAGGTTTAGGTTGGGCATTAGTAAAAGGGTTTTCCACCCAGAGGGTGGTTGGGCACTGGAACAGGCTCCCCAGGGAACTGGTCACAGCACCAAACCTGACAGAGCTCAAGACGCGTTTGCTCAATGCTCTTGGACACATGGTGTGTCTCTTGGAAATGGTGCTGTGCAGGGCCAGGAATTGGACTTGATGATCCTGATGGGTCCCTTCCAACTCAGCTTATTCCTGGATTCCTTGATTTTGTCCTGGTGAATCACATAGATGCAGAGAACAAGTCTGACCACAGGTCATCAAATGGAGTCATCCACATGCCTAAGCAACACTTGCACCTCTGAACCACAAGTGGTCTAAGCAGTGAATGCAGCAGGATGTTATGCAGTACAACTTGCAGTATATTCCAAACTTTTAGCCCACTTTTGATTTCTTCTTCCACAAATTACAGCCCTGTGTAATAAATAGCAGCTGCAGTAATTTCAGTTTCATATGAGTGACTATTTAACCTAACTCTTCTGGAAAGAAAACCACAAACCCCTCAGAAAAGCAAAATATTGCTATTGTTATTGCTATCCCAGTTTACCATATACTATGGTAAACCATATACTATGCTATCCCATGGTATTCAGATACTACCATAAGTTAGCCATTAATATATATATTTTTAATAAAAGGGTCACTGTAATGGACATTATATTTTTTGATGTAACTTATTATTAATGTCTTCCATATCCAGAGGAGGAAGACAGCTAAAGCTCCTCTATGGGTCACCTAAATGACTGTATAAAATAGTTACTCACATTTTTCTCTCTGTTCCCACACTTAAAAAGAATGGTACTTCAGAGGACTATCTTGCCTGAAAGCATTTAGGAAGGAGGTATCCATTTTTCTTGTTATTAGCCCAGACATTTTCCTAAGGATTTAGAAGATAACACGGTGTTTTTTATGTTCAACTATTTTTTGTGGCTATTTCTTTATCAGGACTTCAAATACATTAATGAAAGACACAGTTTCTTGTCAAGAAATCTGAAGGAACAGTAGAAACAGGAACATAGTAAAAATTTCTTACCAGCACGTTATGCTTCATCCTTGAATAAAGTCTGAACACCAAATATTCCAGTTTGTTTAATAGAAGGATAACAGTTTTACAGCTATGGATCTCAAAAGGCACACGGAGTTCCTGACATGTCTGCAGCATATAAAGTAAAATTGATTAATACAGAGGATAGTGGTCATCTGAGTTTTAGTTTGGGATTTTTGAGAGGGTTTTTGTTATTTGGGGGTTTTTTTTGTTGTTTTTTCCTAATTAATTTTATATATAATAATAAAAAATCAAATAATTTATGAAGCTTACATGTCAGGAGTATAGTGTGCAAACTACAAGAGGAAAAAAATCTTTCTGTACTTGTGAAACATTTTAGGACAAAGTAAAAACCATGCATCTGAGAAAAAAGAAGTGTTTACAATATTTTTGCCATTGTTTTTCAGAAGAAAAAATATTCGGAAGAAAAAAATTTAAGCAAACATCTTCCAAGGGCTTAAACAGTACCTAGCAAAAAAGAAAAAATAAGCCAAACATACTAAAATGATACAAAGAATCTGAAAGTGTAATTCAGCAAATAATTTAGCTATGAAATATTGTCTAGGATATAAATGTAACTAGTCCTTTGGTCTCTTTCATTTGGAACATTTGTTATTTGGAACACCAAGATTAAAGGACAAAATTTCTAATCCCATTTGCAGAGGTAAGTTCATTGCTTCTGGTTCTACTTTAATTAGGTAATAGATGTATAGAGGTTATGACCATGGCACATTTTTCCTGAAAGCCACAAAAACCAAAGCCATAAAAAGTAACAGTGTTGAATCCTTTGATCCATTAAAATCTAACACAGTGACATTTGTCATCCTGTATGATTATGTGCAAATACTTATATCTGATGAAACCAGACAATTTTTATCTTGACTACTATATTCAGATTTTTTCAGGTTCATCAGTCTGCTAAACCACACTCCTGAGGGATATCTCATATGGAATTTCAGCTCCTGAGAAGGAGTCATGTGTTCATCAGCAGGTATCAATGGCACCAGGTGTAAACATAGCTAATTAATAAATCCCCAAGTAGCATTTAGAAAGAAAGAGAATAAGAATCAGAATTAAGTATAGACAGGTCATCCAAACATGTCACCAGTTTCAGCATTTTTTCCACAACCCACCACATTCCTCTGTAATTATGAAAACATTGTTATTGCATGTTTAAATTTCATGGCAATGATGCTGTGTATTTACTATTCTGGCAGTTCATAGCACCATCATTACATTTACAAATATCTGACAATGCAAGTAGGAGTTCCAAAAGTTGGATTTCTTCAATGAAGCGACCCAATAAAACCTTTCAAAAAATTAACACTCACTGTGTTCTTTGAGAAAATGTACAATAATTACTTCATAGATGGGAAAGGTATTCTTATTGTTATTCTCTTCCTTCAACTATTATTTTGGAGCAATTACCTCTCTTCCAGAGGTAATTCTCTTACCTCTCTTTTTTAAAAGAGACATATATAAGAAACGAAATTCAGAAGAAAACATGCTATGATTTGATTTTAAAGGAGGAAAACACATTTGTATTCTCTGGAAATTTTGATATGTATTAACTCAAAATTGTTTAGGAATCAAATGTTTGGAAACTATTATTCAACATTTTTGCCTCAAAAATGTAACAGCTGAAAACAGAGAGGTTTACATAACATGATATGTATAGGTACCTGTCTTTTATTGCTGTTTCTTTTCTAGATTGTGATCAAATACTCTATTAGACTTACACTTCTGGGATTTGTACTGCCTTCTTGTAATTTTAATAGCTGTCAGGAATTACTGCTCTTTTGAGCTGCTTTATCATTGCCAGTATTCTGTAGATTTTTGGTAACTCAGTGAATGCTGTGTTGAAGAGGTTATTTTCTCCTAATATTATCGGTATCAAAGAGAGACACATTGTCCATGCAGAATTTAGGGTGTCACAAGACTGTTATATTTTAATTCGTCATTGAAAGGCTATGTGTGTCTTCATATGGATAACCTGGTTGGGATACAACAAAAATTGCAAAGACATGTTCCTATTTGATCCTCCAGGAGCACTGAGAAATGTATCTAGTTGAGGCATATGATCAGTGTCTCTGACCCCATGCTTAAGCAGGTTATTTGAGGCAAGGGACACAATCCCTAGGCACTCAGTTATATTTCTGCCTATATAAATATTTACAATGGCTGCATGCTCAGGGAGGGCTGATAAGTCTGTATCATGCACTGCAGCATGATGTGGAGCTACACAAACGAGCTTTGAAAATGCTGGCAGGTCTACACAAGAATGGCTTACTGTGAATTCTCCTCTGCCAGCTGAATGCATGGACCAGTTCAAGGAGAAGCCAGATGAGCTTGTATTGCACTATAAGAGAGGCTAGAAGGAGACCATAAGAGCATCACCATAAATGCTCTTCACACGTTCAGTAATGTAGTGTCATGAAAAGATGCTAGTTTTTGTCCCAGAGGCAGGATGGCTGCCTCTGTAATAGTAATGTTCTTGGAAATCAGTCCTGCTTTTCTAAAGCATTTTAGCTTCATTATAATCAGGTTGCTTAATGTTGTACCCTTTCAAAAATGTCTGTTTTATCTAAGGTCACACACTGCTGCCTAACATAAGCCAGTTCTGTAGCTTCCTGAATTAGAGATCTGGTGTCTAACTCAGAGCAACCCTTTTACTCAAACCAACTCCAAACAAGCTCAAAGGTTACTTAGTGCTCCCATCTATTCTCTGCCTCTTTTTAAGGACTCTTTCCTTGGTGCATTGATAATTTTTTTTTCTCTCTGTTTCATATTTGGGATTGGTAGTGTCTCTGATGGCATCTGATGTCCAAACTCGTTTTATTTCTTTAGTATTCAATGTAGTCAATACTGACTGTACCTAATCATAAATACCCTTGTTCAGTACAGGCAGCACCATGTCATTTGTAGAAAAGGAACCTCCAGAATCCAAGCAGAAAAAGTGTGTTTTTTAACATAAGTAACTGTACTCTTTCTGGCCACTGCAATATTGATCACCATAAGGTATGGGGAAAGACCCACACGTTGCTTAATCAGACTTTTTCAGTTCAGAAGCCATCCTCTTGAGCTTGAAATTTGCCTGGAAGTGGAGGTCAGTAATAAATCATGTAAATTCATGCCCTCCCTTCACTAATTATGATTTATGACTGACTTGAGACACAGACAAACTTTGGAGAGTGGAACAATTCAGCAGAATCATTACCCCTCAGGCATGGGGTGGGTAAGGACCCACCTGTGGCCAGTGAGCTCTGTGCCTAAACCCTTCCACTGTTTCGTGTGGGACACAGCAGACCCCCATGGGCTCAGTCTCAGCACTGCAGCAGCACAATCCCCAGGGAGATAAAGCCACAGTCCAGAGCCTCCATCCCTGCAGGAGGCAGTCCTACAGGAGAGGCAGGTCCAGAGACAAGCTCCTGGAAGAGGCTATTTTTCCCCTGATTGTGGCTGATGGTGTCATCAGAGACTGGCATGGGCACAGGAGGACACAGACTGGAACAAGGTGCAAACACAAGACAAAAAATATTCCCTACTAGGGCTGAGCCACACATTTAATTCTTGCACATAGTGTGACTTAAGGAAAATATTATCTTGTCCCACTAGGCAACCAAAGGCTCAACACAGAGACAGTTGAGGACAGGTCTTTGCCATAACCATGACTGCTATTTAACCATCCCCAAGACAGTATTTTTTAACTTGTCTTAGGAGCAGGAAAATTGAATTTCATTATACTGAGATATCTTAGCCTGATCTTGGCTGATCCCAACTGGATTAACTGATCACAACTAGATTTATCCCACTTAACTTGAAGCACTTTGCTGTGGCATATAATTTTAGAGGGTAGCCTGACCCCATTATAATCAATGGGATGAGAAAAAATGGGCTAAAACTGACTTCTGGAAATAATGTTATCTCTGTTCATTACAAAGTGTGTTTGACCCTGAATTAGGCATCTTCATCTTGTGTCTGAAGCTAACAGGGAATGAATCACTCCTCTGTAACTTAAGATATCAAGTCCAATCAAGATTATACACTTACAATCTTAACATTTATCCAAGACATTTGCTGCATCAGTTCTATGTTGAACAAAGTCTAGGGTTTACTGCATGGGTTCATCAGCTGCAGCAAACCAGGAGAGTTTCATAAAGGTCATGTAATTAATTGCCAGCACCATAGGCAGATTTAAGGACTGGGTTTTGATTCATGTATGCCTCCACCTTGAGTACCTACCATCAAATTCACTTTTAGAGACTCACAGTAATTCCAAAAAGAAAGGTACTTCCTGAAACCATATTTCCACCCTTCAACTCCTGAGGAATTTTACACAGCATTTCTGTTCAGAGCTTTTGCTGCACACCCAGCAGAATGGATACATTCACAATTCCTTTTTTTGCATCTGTGGAACTCTGAGCATAAAGTGCTTTGCAGACTGGTTGGGAAAATCATCACTTCTGTTTGCTATACTGCTTTAGTGTGAGACATCTAACTCCTTTTCATCCAGGAGTGGTAATAACCAGAGCAAACTGATGATAAAGAAAAATCATTGTGATGGAATAAAATACAAGAAAGAAAAAATTACACCAATTGGTTGGAATTCAAGGATTTGTTTATATATTAATATTATTCTACTCATTTTTTCAACACTGCAAGGTGAGTAAACTTGTTATCCAAAAAGCAGTATTAAATAAAACTATTCAAAATTTCTATTCCCTCCCAAGCCCTCGCTTCCTCAACATGTCAATCAGGGCCTTGCAATGCAAGAGTCATAATTCTAAAAACAAAGACAAATAATATATTTTAAATACTAGTTCTGATGTGTGCATCCTTTTGATGGGAATATGATCTTCTAAGGAAAGCAAAATATTGCCTAAAGAAGATTTCATATTAAATCTTGCATATTAAGATTATTAAATATATTAATATATTTCTATATTAATTCAGGTAAACAACATTTTACCTTGATTTACTGGCTATCACCAATAGCAATTTTTATATACATATATTTTTAGGAAAGGATTGTTCAAAATATAGGAAGAATATGCTTGAGAGCATGATGCCTGTATTAGGCAAACACAATGTCTTGGGCAGAATTTCACTAAAATATGAGGCAGAAAGATAGTGAGTTTATTTTGAGTTTCCCCACCTCTTGCAGAAGAGTCTTTCTTAAAGGCTTGCTTTATCCTAAGATAAAGAAATTGTAAGATTAATTCAGAAAGTGAATGAAGTTCTATGTTCTGAATAATCCAGAAGGTCAAGATAGCTGATAAGAATGGTTCTTCATTGATCTTTTTAAATAGATTATCAGTTTAGTGATCACCAGTGATCAAATCTAGCTTTATCTTAGAAACAAATTTACAGCATTGTGCTGATTCCAGCTAAAAGTCTCAGATACTTCTACAAGGAAAAGCAACTTCTGTGAATTAACACTTTGATATATTTCCATTTTTTTCTTGGAGCTTTCAATCCAAGTATCACTTTATGCAGCTCATGTAGAATTTCTAGATCTTTTCCAGTGGAGGACACATCTTCTAATAATGTGGACTGTAGGGGAAACATCTCACTCCTTCTGAAAAGCAGGGAAATCACCAAGGTATTGCAGTTAAAAAATTAAAAGTACAAAGTTACACTTTCCATGAGATACAAATAAAAGAACATGATGCCACTTTAATTTGCAGACAGACAGTAAATGTAGTATCTCCATCTGTAGCCAGACATAAATTTTAGAAAGATGAAATTCTGTGGCAAAGAGAAATGATTTCTGAAAATGCCATACCATTGGGAATAGTACACAGTTTAAGGAAATATAATGGAAAAAAGAAGCAGGGTTTCATGGTGTTCCATAATTGAAAAATCATTTGATAGCATGACAGTGAGACTTTTAGCATATTGTAACAAGAAATTTAACAATTTCAGGTATTGATCATTAGGTACTTCTTGCTGTCTTATGAACCAGGAAAGCAATAAGACCGTTCACGTTATCTTTCCCCAAGATATAGTCAGAGTGGATCTTGTCAGACAAAAGGTGAAAAACTCAAGAAAAAAAGGAAGACACATTTTTCTTCACAATGTTTGTCACAACACATTTACATCTGGAAATAGATGGAAGATGTCTTGTCTGGAGCTATTCAGAGTAATCTGCCAAATTCGCACTGGCACGATTCCAGAAACCATGTTTAAGTTTTGTCACTGATAAATTTTTTCTAATAGGAAGCATAATATTTCTAGTGATGATGCCTCAAGGCAACAGTAGTAGGAATACTAATCATCTCTATCTGAAGGTATTGGCTAAAAAAATCTCATTTAACAGAGACTTCAATTCCACACTCCTAGTTCAATGCTGCTGAGAAGTCATACATTATAAATATATAAAAGCACTGTAAGATTTAAGGAAAAAGATTATGCAGTGTGTTTACCTATGTTGCACATTATTAACCCAAAATAAGAGGAAGGCAGGCACATGATGCTGTGAAACCCAGTGGCATTTTCTAACTTGTCAAATATGGTCAAACTTAATATTTTTCTTTACAACATCAAGTTGTATGTTGATGATGCTTCCTATGTATTTTTACTACACATTTTAAATTACTTACTGGTAGAGTATATTTAGGTTAGCTGATTTAAATGCAGGAAGAACAAATTGAATGTGGCATATTTGTGGGATATTATCTTTAGCATTTACTGGTGGACATGTCCTCATGTCACAGACATACAAAGAAATGCCTAAATATTTAAAACAGTCTAAACAACTTCATGTAAGTTCTAAACAGTCTAAGTTCAATTTTTCAAATAATCCAGGCTCTAGGAATCCAAGTTTCCTGTTAACACGGATGACTTTGACTTTTCAGTAACTAAATGGCTTTTGAAAATACAGTAAGGTGATCTTTTTGGAAATGGAAAGGGCTTATTCCAATACCAACTTCAGGCAGAAGTTCAGTGCCATCATTTGGAAACTGAGCACTTTGAATGAGTACCAATATGCAGGGTTGAAACCCAAAATTACCCTATTCTAAAATCAAAACTGTTCCACCAAAGATACATCCTACAGATTTTACATACCATGGCCCACTCTTCCTTCTTTATCTAATCATAACTAATATTTCAAAGGCATAAGCTCAAAAACTATTTTTAAAGGCATGTACTACATAGATACAGAGAGAGAGGGAGTGAAGAAGAAGTATTTTACTTGCTGATCCTCTTCCACCAAGGTTGCATCTTCCTTGCTCCAACCTTTCTACTTGGTCTCCGGGACTTGCAGTTCCTGAGGAGTGGTCTTGCCAGAAAAGACTGAGGCAAAAAAGCATTAATCACCTCAGCCTTTTCCAAATCCTGTGTAACCACGTCTTCCATTTCATAGTACACTGGGCCCACATCGTCCAAAGTCTTCCTTTTGTATGCTTATGGAAGACTTTCTTGTAGTTTTTAACACCAATGGACAGATTCAATTCCATTTGTTCTTAAACTCATCTCTGCATGCTAAGACAATATCTGTGTATCTCTCCCAGATCACTCATTCTTGCTTCTGCTCTCTGAATTTCATTGTTGTGGTTGAGTTTGGCCAGGAACTCCTTGTTCATCTGCAAATGTCACCTGGCATTTTTGTCTGACTTGAGTGCAGCAGAAAATCCTTAAATATTAACCAGTTTTCTTTTCTTAGGCCCCTATTTCCTTTAGGACCTTATTCCATGTGATTCTTTCAAGCAAATTGTTGAAGAAGCCAAAATCTGCCCTTCTGAAGTCCAGGGTTATGAGCTTAATTTTTACCTTCCCCTCACCCTTCAAGATCCTGAACTCCACCACTTTTTTGGCTACTGCAGGCAAAGTCACCTTTGACACACAACCCTGACAAGCTTCTCCTTGTTGGTGAGTATGATGTTCAGCAGAGCACCTCATGGACTTCTCTGTCATTTGGGTCAAAAATGTGTATTATTTACGCGGCTTGCCTTGCTTTGCTTCCTCACATCATCAATATATCTTCCCAGCACATGTGACTACTGGAGAGGAGAGAATGGTTCAGGATGAGTAGTGTTCATCATACAATTTCACAAGTTGCTGAAGAAACATATTTAACTTTTGTGGCTCACAAGACAGCTCCAGAACAGTACGTGATGAAGGAGAAGTCCAAATGCTACCAATGCAACTTTTGAGCACGTAAACAACAAAGTCTTAAGAGTGGCACTCTGAATTGTAAATGAAGTCGAATACTCTACCTAAGTAGAATATTTGCTTCCTTCAAAGAATCAGCTTTGAAATGTTTACTGTACAGGCTGACAGTTATAAGACATAATTTGTTTTCCCACCTTTCTATTTTTCTGAAATGTGTAGGCATTAATTGAACTAGAAAGGGCCTCTAAAGCCTCATGTTGCTATACAATGTTTTACAATCAAGGTTTCAGATTTTAACTTTTTCTCAAAACATTGTTGATCATAAAAGAGATATCTTTCTGCTTTTAGCACTTAGTTTTCATTTCCTTCCAGCTAATGCCAGCAATAACTAGTGCTTCAGCAGCTTATTATTCATTAAATGCTCATTTAAAACACATTTTCTTTTGTATACTTTGGACTCTAAATAGTGTTTTGATACCTAGAGCCTTTTATAGTATAAGCCTTTTCTTTTTCAAACACAATCTAGTTAGATTTTTTAAAACAAGGGAGTGGTGGTATACACTTTATTTTATTTGTAAAATTTCCAGGCTTAGCTTTAGTTAAAATATTTAATGGAAAATATATAAATATTGTTCCCCAATCCAAAAGTAGGGGAAAAAATGATCCTATAAAACAAAACTTATAAGTAGGGTATTCCAGTGCACTTTTACTAGACACTCCAAGTCTGCCAGAAGTAAGTTCAAAATATTTCTGACTTGAAGTGGTAACCCAGATTCTATAAAGCCTTAGAGCTGTACCAAATGGACCATCACATTATTTTTAAAAAATAAAGTATGAATACACTTTGATAAACTATTTCTTTTCAACATGGCATGAAGCTGGGCTCATCAAACACCCAGGTTTAGGCACAGATTTTTACTGTGAGAGTTAAACAGGGTTTCTGCTCAAACCTCCTTTATACCAAGCAGGTTCTTCCAAAGTTCCAAACAAGAGCCTCTCTCTAGGAAGACACTGGAGAAACTGCCTGCACAAGCAGCTCACAGACTTAGTTATCTAAATGTCAGATCAAAATTACATCTTTTCCTCTTACAAGCAGAAAACTAGAAATTTAGGATAAGCCCTGAGTGTCCTGGTGGATAACAAGTTGAGAACAATTTAGCAGAGCATCCATTGCAGCAACGAAGAACAAGAGCCTTCTGGGCTGCATTATATATTTTCACATATCAGTCTTTGATGAGAGTATGTACAGAGACAGACTCTTCCAGGACATGCACAGTGACATGGCATGGGGCAGCAGACACAAACTGCAACCCCAGAAATTCTGACAAGGTGCTAGAAAAAAATTCACCCTCTGAGAGAAGTCAGGTGCACAACCAAATTGTGCAGAGATGCTGTGGGATCTCCATCCTTGGAAATACTCGTTTTTGCCTGGACAAAAGCTTTGAGCAGCCTGGTCTGACTTCAAAATCGGTCAGGTCACCAGGTGGTTAGACTAATTTACTTTAATTTACTTTAAAATATCCTTTCCAATATAAATTATTCTATGAGTCTGTCAAAATGACAGAGAACTTAAAGCAGACATCTGCTGTATTGACCACGTTTTCATATCAAGCTACTGGCAAAACAGAGGTTATCACAAAAGAATATAATTTTGCTCAGTTTGGAGAGCAATAACATCTATAAGAGTTTCCTCAGATGCAAATGGTCAAAGCTGCCTAGAAACCTATTCCTGTTCTCTCCATTTATAGCCCAGATGCATTGCCAAACAAAACTCCTATGTATTAGCCAAATAAAAGACAGACTGAAAAGGACAACAAAGGTCACCCAGTAATCCAGTCTTGTGGCAAGAGGAATGTGTCTGTGGGTGTGCCACACCATAATTAAAGTCTGATTTCCTCACTTCTACATTGATATGGTTTTAACTTGCTTTAAAAGTGCCTTAGTCACTCACACACATCAGAATGATAGGCATAACAGATGCAAATTTGTACCCAGTAACACATGTTGCTGGTGATTAAAAAACACAGAACAGAAACTAATGTTAATGAATTCTGCATACCATAAATAGTGAATTACCCTTGCCACTAGAAACATCCACAAAGGCAAACCTTGACAGAAAAGAGCATCAAAGAGAAACAATTAGGATACCCTTTCTAAAGAGGCACTACAAAAGGTTGTTCACACAAATCTGTCAGTTACTCTTGACTTCTAACAGCACTGCACAGTACCAGACTCTGTTTGAGATACTCCTGTCCAGTCTAAAACTTGCAGCACTTGGGGAAGACCACCAGCATTACATGGCTCATCTCTTCCCCACACCTCTCTGCTGAAGCACTCTGGCCACACATTGGATTCCCAAGGAGTGAATGTGTCATTTAAATCTAAAAACCACACAACTTCTTGTCAGTGTACACTCATCTAGCAGACGGAACAAATCAGCCTTCAGTATTTAAGTATTCATGGCCATTTTGTTGCTTGCAAACCACTATATAGAAAATCCTCTTAATCTATGTAATATCACTGACTTCACCAAGCTTGTATCCATAAATGAATGGGCTTGAGTTCAGGGTATTTATCTACAGTACCAAGTTTAGGTGTTGAATCCACTTGCTCTGTCATTGTTGATATCCATACAAACTTTTTGGATGTTTGTTGAAAAAGTAAGCATACCAGGCTTTTTCCCATTTTAATTAGGTGATCACAAACACTGACAGACTCAAAGGAGATGTAAAGAAAGCAGGTGCACAGCATTCTCTGAACAACTTTTGGTATGAGGCATTTGCTTAAATTCTTCACCCTTTCATAAAACTATAGTCAAAATAATATAAATGTTTGAACCGGTTCTTAGTATCCCATCTAAATTATATTCTCCGGGGCAAAGGAGTGATATTACATTTGTATATCCACTATAAAAACCTAGTCACAATACTAGTATCTCACTTCAAGTTTGATGACAGTCTTCTCCAAAGTTCATGCATGCTGGACACTCGAACATCAGCTAAATGATGACCTGTGATCTGTACTCCAATTTTATGCAAATTGTCAAGACACTAACAGAATTCTGGGAAAAAAAAATTTAAACAGTGCATGAATTAGTGTTTAAAACACCCCAAAACATTCAAAATAATTTTAATTGCATTCAGAGGATTGTTACACTGTCATAAGACATAGCATCCTTACAGACATCTCAGACAAGTGTTGGCATAAGAGAGTTAGGAAATAACATACATATGTTCTCATAGTGTATTTACAAAAAATGTAGGGAGAACATATGGTAGACACTATCATGAATGTTACAGGAAAAAAAAGTGCTGTATGCCCCATTCTCCCTTTCTGATGAGAACTGTAAATAAAAGCAACACGAACAGAGTAACACTGCGAGTGGCAAATCAGTAATTGATGGATCAGAAAATGGCAAGACAAATATCATTCACTCAAATGCCTTTGAAAAGCATTGTGCTACAATGGTTATGGAAGATGAAATGGATGTTTCCTGCTGGTTATACCTGCAAGGAGGATAATTTTTTTTTTTTTTTAGAGACATTTGGCTGAGTTAGGGATATCTGTTCTTCATTCCATGGTACATCAAGAACCAGATATTCAAGACCATCTTTGCTGCTCTGTAAACTGAATTACATCCTTAGCTTCAATCTGGAAATTAAATGAAATAAAATCATTGATATTTTTCTAGCTTTATGCAGTGTTCAAAGACAACAGAATTTGACTGCATAACCAAGTATCAGCTATCCTCTAAAAACTGTTCTAATTACTAGTACAGTGTAAATATATCAGCATTGCAACTTTTGCCATTAATTTCTTCAACAGCCTTCATCATCGCTTACGAAAATCTGAGCTAAATACAAAGAAATTTACTTCCAATTTTTCAAGCAAAAAAATTTTTTAAAACCCATCCATTTTCTTTTTATTTAAAGCGTCATTTTGACAAAAAGCATCCCCTTTTCAGATTATTTTTGCTATTGAAGGTCAGGGAAGGAAAAAGAAATTTTTGCCAAAAAAGACGCAGTTTTGATTCTTCAGGAAAGTAATCTTGAATTTTGGAGGGGGGGGGAACAAAACAAAAAAAAAAAACAAAAAAACCCACCACCAAACAAACAAACAAAAAAAAGAAACAAAAAAGTGCTTACAGGAGAAAGGAGAACCAAACTGCAAGAGAAGATGGAAGAAAAGTTCTAGTCTCTTTTACCCAATTAAATCCCTGAAGTTATTTAAATCCCTAAAGAGTTTTAATTGCATTTTAAGAAAAATAAACTCATTTCAATTTGCTATGACTGTTCACAGGTATACATTTTACAAACTTTTTAAGGGCTGCATAAACCAGATTTCACACGAGTTTCAGTAAACATCTACTTAGATCACATTTTCAGAAATTAAACTTGGGTTAAATAGCGAAAACTGAGGAATGAAGTATTAGAGTGTTCTAGCACAAAAACAGAGGGAGAAAAATATTTTTTAAGACTGCTGCAATAAGCACGATATAAAGAGTTATATGGCAGATGCCCTGACACAGTCTGTCCTGTTAAGAACCCTAGAGTGGGATTAGTTTGACCAGATGCAGAGGTCTGAAGCAGAACTCCAGGTTTGAGGGTGATGGAGCTGCCTACAGTCAGAAGAGACAACAGTCACTTTCAGGCAGGATTCATCTCATGCCAATTTCAACACTTAAACTGTTCTTCAATTCCTCAGCTGTTAGTGGGAGGTGCTGCTGAGACTCCTCTGCCAGAGATGTCAAACAGATGCCAAAGGTTTGTACACTTATTTTCAGGGTGTCAAATGCCCATTGCAGTTTCCAGGACGATTTCCTGGCCTGCAGTCCCTCTTCCTATGATCCACCCCACCCAACCTTGTGGAAAGACCAATGCTAAGGTTAAAAAGAGCAGAGTTTCCATTTCTGATCATTTACGGGTGACTGATGGTGAAGTCAGTTGACTTTTCTGCTCACTACAGGTCACTGAGGCCACTACTGTCAGCCCTGAGCTGTTCCAAAGTAAGAATTGCATCCTTTTTACCAGGAATATGTGAAATGTCTGATTTATTGTACATCAGGGATATATCTCTGTAGGTCAATGGATTTCTGTATGAAAAATTCCACTTATAAGAGGTTGGTTAAAAAATAATATGTAATATTTAAAATTTTAGGTATATATATATATATATATATCTTCCAATTTTCACTGACTTGGGGAAAAAAAAAAAAACAGTATAAGAAACAAACACTAGAGAGTCTAAAGGCAACAATTTGTAAGATACTTTTGCTGTCTATAACCCCATTTCAAAATACTGAAATCTCTTCATATACTAAAAAAAAATTGAATAGATCTTACAAGGAGAAATAAATTAAAAGTATCTAAGAGAGCATGCAAACAAACAAAACAAGCAAACAAACAAACAAACAAAAACCTAACAACAATAAAAAGACCACTCAGAGTACAGCTCTTGATCTTTTTCATGTGAAAAGAAAAAGACAACCATCCAATGGTCACCCTTATGTAGATTTTATGCTGACCAGAGCTCTGAAGCTATGCATACTGTTCTGTATTTTTTTTGGTAAATTCGATATTTCTGCTATGTAAACAGAATCTGTATCTAGAAACTTTGGCAATGAGAAAATGTTAGACTCGAAGTATAGTCATAACTAACAACCACAAAGAGAAGCAAAACTACCTTTATGAAAACTGAGATAGGGTTAGATAAGTACTTCATTGGTCCAAAAATTATCAGTTACACTTTAAACAGATAGTTATTACTAAAATAGCATGTCTTTATTAATATATTCATACTTTTGGCATTTGACCAGGATGATTTTGGGGTTATTATTATTATTATTATTATTGTCACATTAAAATTTTTTTAATACCATTTGAATCACTTTCATTCTCTAAGGCATTCTGGCTGTACTTAGGACAGCCTGATCAGCTAAAAAAACCAAAGCTTATTATTTTCCTCAGAATTCTATTATCATAAGAAACAAAATTTGCCCTGTAACAGCAAAATAAGAGTATGAGATTTTCTACTTATGAGTTATATATTTTACTGCAATGAAATTAGAAAAGCCCAAAGAAAAGTAGCTGTAACTTTGCCCAAATCAGATGCTTTTCACTCATAAGGTACCACTGGCAGCAAACAACTGCATAGCACAAAAAGCTTGGACCTTAACAGAAGGTTTGCATCAGGAGACCTGAAGTTTTTCTGCTTGAAAGAGTGACTGCACAGCATTTTTAAAGTCAGTGCAATGATTTGAAGAAATTTGAGAAATGCCTTGGTAAATACACACTACTGCATAATAAATGATGTCTGCAGTCATAAATTGGACATTCTGCAAACTCATTCCACAGAAAACCTCAAAAGTTTTCTCTCCACATGTGCATCTACAGCACACACGATCACCACAATAAGATACAGCAATGAGCACATTTATTCATATTTGGATGTGAAATCCCAGATATTTATTCCTGAGCATCAGCTCAAGCTTCTAAAATCTGAGTTCAAATAGAGATTTGTCTGCCCTTTACAGAAGGAACAAACCTAGTTTTATAGATTTAATTCAACAACTGTAAAAACTGCAAAGGATAGGAGCCCTGCATGGAACAGGCAGCCGTGTGCCCCCTCATCCCAGAAACTGAATATCAAGTGAGGAACTGTGTGTCACTGCAGCCTGGTTAGAAAAGGTACAGCATTCCACCTTCCCTCACACTGCTCAGAAATCAGATTTCAGCTGGAGGAACTTGTGCTGACAAAGCAGCATGCACCAGTCAGCAGCTCTGATGGTCTCCTCTGCTCCTTTTGCATCTTGTCTGTGACTATCCTTGAAGAGTAAAAGGCTGTTGAAAAGCCATTATGCCCAAAAAGGGGGATGGTTATTACCATTCACATTCCAACCTCAGGCTATACTGCTTAACATTTCTGCTGTGGCTGTTTGGGAAAGTAGCACCATTTCCATCTGTTATACTTTCTTGCCCTCTGCTGGAAAAACTGCCAACTGAATGTGCAGAACTGAACTTTTAAAACTGATTTGTCAATCAGTTGTGAAAATAACTGGTTTTTTTTCACACAGTCTTTCTGCAAAACTCTCATAAGAAATGATAAAAAATTATCTAATTTCTTATTAAAATAATCTGATTCCTAATAATTAATCTTACTTCAGAATCAGACCAAGGCATTGAAAGCGACATCTTGTCCCCAAAACATATTTGCTTCAATATACAAGGGGAAAGTTAATAAGAGTGAAGAACAAACACAGAAGGTTCAGGAACGAGTAATTTCATTTTTCAAAAACATAGATAGAATTCAGGTGCTAGTGTTAAATGGGAATACAGGGCAATAGTATTTTCTGCTTTAATATAAAGCCTTTGTGATGTTTAAAGTGAATAGGTGGGTAGCAGGTTTAAGTCTATTTTCAGTGAATAGCATGCATATGTTTTCCTACTCACAACAAGAGAAGTTTTCAAAACAGGAACTAAATTACCTCTCTGCTGTTACACCATTTCTATGTGGACATATTCAGAGCATATTCAGAACTTCTTGGAGAGAATTTTGTTTCTGGATATTATGCCTTCAAAACTTTAGGCCTCCAAGTTTCTCCAAACACTTACAGTTTCCCATGAATAGCAGCTGGAAAAGCAGTCAGGTTTATGGGCTGTATTGTCACCATTCTCCTTCTCATCAAAGAGCAGTTATGGTGGATTAAAAAGGTAAGGTCACCATGTCACAAAGAAGGAAGGATAGCTCTTTGTTAAGCATGCCTCTGGGAAGGACCTCTCTGGCGTTTAATGCCTCTTCAGGCCTTTCAGACAATCAGTAGTTCCCTCCTGTGAGCCATGAACCTTTGCAGAAAGTCTTTCTGTCATAAGTAACCTTCTGCTTTCTATTTAGTGACCTTAATCTTCAAGATGACAGGGTATTTCCATGGCATGGAGCGTTTCCCTTACATACCCTTATCCAGCATGTAACAGCTCACATGAATAAGCATATCATATTGAGGAAAATGGAAATTTTCTTTTTTCAGTGAATACTTTCAAAGACCAGGTTTTTGCCTGATACTGCAAAAAGAAGTAGGTTCTGCTTGGATAAAACAGATGGAAAATGGATGTGAGAAGTACTCCTGTTCCTTTTTTCAGCTGCAGTCATGTTCCTTTTCAGAGAGTCAATCCTTTTACAGTGACTGATTTCAGTTATCATGCTATATTCTGCTTAAATATCCACAAGTTCTAAATTATGTTTCATAATGTGAACCAGATTCTTAAGGATTTGCTTAAGGAACTACCACTTTTTCACTAGCAGTACGGAGAGCATCTTCATTACTGTTGCTAACTACCTAATACCCCTAACCATAACCATAACATCTTCTTACTCACCATAAGGGTCAAGTTCTTTTAACTTTTAAAAGCTCTTTTTATAAGAGCTGGAAACTAAAAATAGATCTAGCAAAATTCAGCCAGTAAATTTTCAGCAGACTGTTGAAGAACTCCTGACTACAAATTAATAAAAAAATTGATTTAAACTGCACTTGTATAGATGCAGTTTGTATAGGCATAGTTTATAAAAACTTCTATAGAAAGACACCAAGAAATCTTCTGTCAGTGTAATTTCGCCAACACAGTTGCAGAAATACATCTTCCTTTTGCCTAAACATTGTTCAAAAAACCCCAGAAATGTCAGGGATAATATATTTGCAACCTGGTATGGCTCAGGGAATAAGTAATGGCATGCAGAGCTTTTCATTTCAAGAACATAAGTTCAAGTTCTGCCCAAGACACAAGAAGCCTGAAAATCCTGTTGTGACTCCTCCAACAACCCATTTAAAATGGGTTCATTTTCAAAATCCAATTACTTTGGTTTTACTTTCCAAATCCAGGGAATATGTTCACATCACAAATAACATCAGCATAGAAGACAAATCTTCTTAAAGTTTTTACTAGAAAGGTCAATGATTTGATGGGATTAAAAAGCACGTATCCTCATTTGAGTCAGGTTTTCCTCCTTTGTCAGTACACCAAGGCACAGAAGTTCTCTTGCACAGTTTCTCCAGAATGGCCACCCTGTTGCAGGCTCCCATTGCCTAAAGAATGACAAACAAAAGCTCTCAGTGACAGGTCAGGATCTGAATATTCAGATCATTTCAGAAAGAAGTCAGTGGGAAAAGGAAGAAATGTCATTTTGAGCTAGAGCTCTGTCACATCAAGTATGTCATATGTCACATCAAACAGAACTGCCATGTGGTCATATTGCTTTCTTTTTGTCACACATTGAGTCTATACAGTATTGTGGACATCTCAGAATGTGGGTAAGGGTTCCTGTGACTCCTGTTAATGCAGTTTATATACCAGGGGTAATCAAATGCGATTTTATGGAGGAGAAGCTATGGTTCCCACGGAAGTTACTTGATACCTCTTGCCAGGAAAGAGGAGCAGAAGCTCTTGAAATCAACCTTTAAGCTGAAAATTTTTCCTCAATTTCTCATCTCTATTATTTCACAAAAAATCGTAATTAGATTGGCCAGTTTACTACAAACTCTCCACATGAGAACACTCCAAATTCCAAAAGGGATTTTCTGCCAATACCAGCAATTACTACAGAACAAAATATAGCACTCCAGAATCAATCTGCAACTGAAATTCAAGACTTTTGGTGTATGACAATGCCATTAGTAATTTTGTTTCAGGGGGTTTTCTTGTAAAAGTTCAACTCATCAATCAGTTCTCTCCTTATAGTCATTTTTTCTTAAGCAGTAACTAGATGTTGAATGTAAAACATTTTTCAGAAGTAAAAAATTTTGCATTTGCTTTGCATCACTTTTCCCCATCCTGTGGCAGAGGGACAATTCATGCCATAATGTAGTCAGATCAGTAGTAGGTACCTGCAGCTATTCATACACAGGGGCAGTGGGACTTATCTATTTTTTTTTTTTTTATGTTTCTGATTTTTCTTCAACAAGTGCATGGTCTTGACATTGATACTATTTTTCCCTGTACCAACCAGCAGCACCTTGTGAGTTTCCTGCACTTTCCTGTTCTCGTTTTGGCAAATAAGCAGTATTTTCTTAGTGAGACAGGGTTTTTTTCTCACAGTCTTACTCTATCTAGCAGGAACGGAAACCAGTGTTGCACAAGTGTTTTCCAAATTCCCACAGGGAGTTGTTTTATGATTTTGGGTATGTCTACAATATAGACAAAAAAAGAATAGTTGTAAACTATGTTATCTAACTCAAGAGAGTAATGAAAATAAACTCAGTTTTAATAGAGATTTGACATTCTCTTTAAGGCATTATTCCAAGAGTTAACTGTCATTTCTGAGGTTTTAAGTCAAGTGAAGAGGGGACTTTGTCTTTCAATGCAAGGTACACTCAAATTCGCAGAACTATCCTTCCTTAATGCATTTTTTCCCTTAAGGTCAGATGTAAGAAAAGGGGAGAATCTGCCTGTTAAAAGCTTCTCACCAAATACAGATGGCCTGAAAACATCATCTGGGATTCACCTCCTCTTTGTGAGGACACTCTGCAGTACCAAGCACCTTTAAGGTATCGAAGGAAAGTGTTTTTACCCACATTATACAGTCAAGAACTCTAGATATCATTTCTACCTTGAATCTTTAATATTCTCTCTAATTTTAGTTACTTCTAATGGAAAAGTCATAAAGTTCGTCAAAATATGTTCTACAGAAAGTTGCCTTCTACAGGTACTTTCCGGTGAAGGTCCTGCAGTCAACACACAGCAGCATTAGCCAACATGCAATTTCAGGTTCTTCAGTGAAACTACTGTCTTTTCCCATCAGTTTCACTATTTTCATCAAGAAACTGCAGCTTCGCATCCCTTCTGTTCTGTGGGCATAGACAGAGCTGCTTAATCTGCACCACCAGGGAGGGGATCAACTGGATCTGGAGAAATGAGTCAGGACCAAAGGTGGTGGAAAGCCCCCCTGAAAGAGCACAGTCCCCAGCACCTGCACAGGATCAGGACAGCAAAAGTAAAGTGCCCTGGATGAGGCTGGTACTGAGTCAGATTTGAGGTCCATCCAGGGAGTCTAGCCAGTAAATTGAGACAATACAACACAGGGTCACAACCTGCCACACCTAATGCTCCAGGACAGATGAGGAGACACGGATTGTATGAGCCTGTGGGGGTTAGAAATATGCAATGTCTCTGCTTGCCACAGAAACAACATGTACACACTGAATTTGTAAAGGTCTGGGAAAGCCTGGATGCAGTAAGGATGAGAATCAGTGCTGGATAATGGAGAAGACATGGTTGTTCCACCAGACAAAAGAGCCCAGCTTCAAGATTGGTATCACATTGTAATCCATCTAACACACTAGTAAATAATTTTCCAGAGGACCTACAATCACCTTTTAACCTTCAAATGAGAGAAATCCAGAACTGAGGAAGAAAAGGGGTCACCAAGTGTGGGGACACAGACTGACTCAGATTAGTCAACAAGAATGCTATGCTTTTCTAAGGATTTAAGTATCTATTTAGGTTTTTTCTTCCATTCAGAAGTACACCAACTTTGTTCTCATTCCACTCTGATTTAAATTTGACCCTCAGCGGTGCAACCCTGATGTAAGATCCTTATCTGTGAAGTAAATGCAGCAGAACTGTGCCCAAACAAGTTTTCAATCACTGTCTAATCCCAGCCTGCAGCAAATCACCGACTCTGACTCCACTGCTATACCAGGGAAATTCCAAGACAGGTACACAGACTGAGAGCAGAGGTGTGGCAGGAGGCAAAGGTGGATGGAAACCTATCCTGTACTCTGAAATAAAGAATTTATTTGAAGTGGAAATACACTTATTCTTTTTACCATATCTGCTATATACCTAGCCAGTGGTGTCACATCTGCAGTGACTCACGGTATAAGAAAACTTTTTTGCTGAGGTCTTTGTGGACATGGTTACTTTTATTGGAAACAAAGAATTTTAATGTGGATCATTATGACTTATGTTTAAAATAGAATCAATGTTATTTGAGTCACTTTCAAATTAGCATGATTGTTTAAAAATATATGAAGTGCTCCGCTGAATTTTAATCTCTCTACTGCAAAAACAATTTTAAAAGATTACAGGCTTGAACATTTTTAGAAGGATGTAATCATACTAGCTAAAACATAAATTTCATACACCACAATAATTTTTAATCATTCTGCAGCACACATAAGCAGCATTCAAATGTCTCTTTCAAATGTCAAAATAAAATTAATATTTATTACCATACCTCTGAACTAGTACATTTACAAAACTGAAGCTCAGGACATTTTCTACTAAGCCATTTAAGCCATTTTGTATGTTCTCAGTTAAACACATTTTCTAGAGCTATTGCTCTGCCCCAGGGACTCACAGGATTTCTGAAGCACTTTATGGCTTTTTTGACTACATTCTTCAGGAAAAATCACTCAGGTCAAGGCAGGAAGAGGATTCCAATTTCAGAGGTGGTTTTCAATGTTGGTAGCTTGCTGTAAATAAAGCCATAAGAATAACTGACATTGCTGAACCTTACACACACACAAAACTGACTAAAAATATAAATTTAAACACAGAAAAGTCATATTTGTACCAAAATCTTTAACTTTGACACCTCCAGGGCACTGAAAAGCTTCGCAGGGTCAGGACAGCATCTGTAACAACCAGAAGACCCCAACAGGGTAGAATAAAAGCTAGGCCTTTCATATCTTCTAGTCGGGGGAGATAAGTAATTAATAAATAGATAAAGTAATAGCTCAAAAGAAGAACTTCATGGGCTCAGGCCCACCTGGGAAAGTATCAAAAAATACCTGTAGGGTCTTGCCAGAGAGAGAAAGCATTGTTCCCAGTCCCTGCTGCAAACTAAACATTGGAGAGTTTTTTAATTGGGTCCCTGACTTCACAAGCATTGAGCAAGGAGAGGGACGGGGTCCCTGTGCACCTCTCTCAGCAGCTCTTTTGCATGATACCTTCACTGTTAAGAGGATTGTAACAGAGCAGGTCTATCCAGAGAGATGTGCAGAGGATTTTGTGTATCCATAACAACCTCTGTGCTGAGTTTCTTCAGCCTCCTAGGATTTTTTTGACTGTCTTCACATTCTGCAGCCAAATCTCAGGCATTTAGGAGACTCCAGAGGGGTAAACCAGTGCATTTATGATACTAGTCCTGTGTTATGTGGAAGGAAAAAATGAGCAGATCCATTTGCATCTGCACTCCTAAATCACTTCACTGCCTTTGAAAAGTCCTACCTTTCCCACAAAAACACTAGCTGACAAAGATCATGTTGTCAGGCAGTATGCACCAAACAAAAATCCAAACAGATACAGTATAATGTTTTGCTACTGCCCATAAAACAATTAATCTGGCTTAAGATCTCTGAGATAGTAAACCATTGAGAGAGTGAAATTACAGGTACTGCTGCCATGGTGTACCAGGAAGAAACAGAAGGAAGCTTCTTTTAACTGTTTTGAGTTCAGCTAACTGGCTGCTGCTATCTCGTTGATCAGCACAGAGCATTGTCTGCCAGCAGTTTGTACTATCTGTGTTTTGTAGGACCCCCTAACACCTCACAACACCAGTACCTGGGAGTGATGGCTGCCTTTTTGTAAGGCAAGACTCCAACATTTTTTACAAACACTCTGCACCTCTGAGGCTGTTACACCTTGTTCAGTCTGGGATATAGACAAAGTTGATATAATAATTGTGAAATAATAATTTTTTCTAATGGTACTTGTGGTCATTTTATCTTCTGTGAACATGAAGTTTAAACTACTATGACTGGAATGACTGTTCTCATAAATCAAGGTACCCATAAACACCAGCTGCCCCACTGGAAGAAGAGCTGCAGCCTGTCCAACGTGGCAGCAGAATCAAGTAACATTGCTCAAGGTGTCAGGTTGGGCTGAAAAAAACTCCTCTGTCCCTCCATAAATGCTTATAATGTAATGCTTACACATGTTTCCAGAAGAATGCTCCTCTGGAATTATTCTGGCAATGATTCCTTGTAGATAAGACGCCCAAGAAAGTCCCTCATCTGCAAATGGGCCACAGAACTTGTACTGTTGTTTTGGAGTGACCTTGCTCAAGAAGCTCCTAGCAAACAAGCAGCCACCTCGTGCTGTAATTATACAAGCATGCAAAACCCCCGTACCAAACCTCCCAGAAACCTCTGCTGCTTCACTGATGTCAGCACCAGGTGCCAAAAGCTATAATTAACTTTTGATTGAACTTTGATCGGTCCCAATGGATACAGCCTGTGGGCAGTGCCTGGGCTGGGAACTCTGCCAAACCTTCAAGTGCCTACAGGGAAGAGCAGCACTACCTGATGGTTGTTTCTGTCCTCATGTCATCCCCCCAGTTTGCCACCCTCCCTGTCAAAGGCATCAGGCTGAGCTAGTTTTTGACCTTGCCTGGTGCAGTTTCTCTTTCTTTCTTTGTCGGTTAATAAGAATTTCTTTAAAACTCCAATTACATCCAAGCAAGGTAGATCAAAGAGTTGACAAGTCACAGGAGAAAAAGAGAACTCCCTCGCCTCAAAACTCATCATCACCCAAAATTGTCCTATTCTTCTGACTTAAATCCAGCAAAATTTGACATAAATACAGGCTGCATCAAGAGGGACAGAGGTGAGAAATGACTACTCCTGGTCTATCACACCAACTCAGTAACTCTAGCAAGAAATTGGATTGGAAACCTGGCAGGGAAAAACTGCATCTTGTATTTCTTCTGTTAAACATGGTATACTATTAGTGTTATGCTAATTTAGATCACCTAAATGGGCTCTGTGTAATTTAATAAATTTAATTACTTAATAAAAGATTGGATTTGGCTGGGTGTCAGGCAGCCAGTTAGAGTGATTGACTGATACCCAGGGAAACAGCATTCTCTGTAGTGGAGGGACCCCATCCTGGGGTTATGATGCCAAAGTAGCTTTGTTAAACAAAGACAAGGCTTTTGGCAGTAGACACTCCTGGTTTCAGATTCAAGGTCCCAAGTTCAGCCTCTTCTCTCAGTGATCTTCCCAGGGGTGTTCTGTTACACACCGACAAAGAAATGCATAAGCTGAATAAATCATTAATTAAAAAACATTTGTTCAGCTCTGTGCAGACGCAATGCCTCTCTCCCTTAGGGCAAATGTCTTACTCTCAAATCAATCCAAAGTGCCAGGAGAAGAGGATGATAGTTTCACTTACCTCTAGTCCAGTTCAAGAAGAGTGAATGTGGCTAATTAAACGTGCAATGCTTAAAAAAAAAAAAAAAAAAAAACACAAAAACCTGTGTCTCTGGCTCATACTTTGAAAAAAAATAAAAGCAACATACAAATAAAAAAAAGACCCAGTGAGGCAGGAAGACTATTTTAAACCTTCAGAGACACAATTTATCTACTTTTTTTTTTTTCCTTTGTCTATATAGACACTTTGCCCTTGAGGAACAATTATGACAAATGTAGAGCACAGTAAATTTTGTTGTTGCTGTTCATATATGTAATTGCAGAAATATATGGAAATGAAAGAGTTAGTCTACTTAGTACAATCTCCCTCTTCAAGACATCTTGCAGATTCTTCTTTTTCTTTGGCTTTTATACAGGCATTTATAGACATAAGATCAGATCTTGTGGTCAAAGCCACACAAGACAATACAATGTCAGCAGTCAATGTACATCAACTATTTCCATTACTGTAAAGTAGTAGCTGGTTTTTATCCTTCAGCTGGTTGTCAACACTTCTTCACTCCTAGGACGGGTTTCTCTCAACCAAATGCAGATATTTTTGTCTGAGCTGACCATCTCAAGCTCCCTCTAAACTTATAAGAAAGGAAAGGCACTTTCAGGACATGCATCCTTCCAGCTCATTTTTACTAAACATGTAGACCTTTATTGCTGAGTCAGAATGCCTTCTAAAGTCAGTTCAGTGTCCCTTCACTAGGGGAGTGTGGCCACCTCCTGCCTGGATCACACCCCAGAGAAGTCTCTTCCTCTCTGTGATTAGGGTGAACGGAAAATAATAGTTATGTCCATAATGAACTTCCCACAGTCCTGTTTTTAGCAATATTTACAAGAATAATTGTTGGGTCCTTCACCTAAAAGAATTAAGGGCTTGCTCCTGAAGAATTTTGTCCATTTAGTAGGGGAATTTCTTACAATTTGCTAAAAAAGAAGATAATTTTCTGTACATTAAGAAAATATATTTGCCTTTTTAAATTTTGATTTGGAATGAAAATAAATTTTGGGGCGGCTGCAAAACACATTCTCCGATTTTTTTTGTGTTTAAAAATTATGTGCCTCAATTTCTGAAATTCCATTTGAATTTTATTTTAGTTCCTCTGTAATGCATTTTTACTGTTCTATATGAGGTCATGCCGTGTCAACAGAAGTTCATGCATCATCAAGACTGAGCTGTTTAACCTCCAGGTATTCCTTTCCAACAAAACCCTTCTGCCATTAGTATGCAGTAATCATCACTACACTTTAATACCTCAAACTCTAAAAGGTGTGCCAATGTAAATAGATTAACATTAAATTTTGTTGAATATTCCAAGTTTTAAACACCATTTTGTGAGTGTGTAAAGAGACAGAAGTGTCACACATCAGCAAATTTATATTTAGGGCCCTGTGCTTTCATTTGTCATTCTGTTGTGTCCAAGAGAGAGGTGAGCAGTTAAGCATTTGACTAATTGAAAAAATTTATTTGCCTCCCTTCATGCTTGACTTCTTCCTTTGCTCTTCCTTCTCCTCGTGTTCCTGATGGTTGTGTTTGAAATGGACTGAGGATCTTCATGGACAGTCATTTAAATGGAAATATTCCTGCCTGAGCAATCATTTCTAAAGTCCTTGTTGCCTTCAGACGGGTCACTTAGCTCCTTTCTCTATATAAAATCATAAACTTCAAAGGAATCTTTCATATACAGATCTTGACCTACATGGTATTAGTTTGTTTTACTATGAGCTAAGACCTTTGAACCTGTAAAATCATTTGAGGGCATATTGAAGAGAAGTGTGGCTGCCCTGTAGCTTTGTCAATACCTCATGCACAGCCTTCGGGAAAATATTCAGAGACTTTCATAAAACAGTAAATTATAAGGCAAAGCTGTACAAGAGTTGTGGGATGAAAAATTCTAGTTCAATTAACTATGTGGTTTTATTTTACACATCTAACTGTTATACACATCCTTCTAGGACTACAAGACACATGAAACCCAAACAAATAACTTTCACCTTGAACCTGAATGTTCCTAGCAACTTTTGTATGTGCATTGAAGTGAGACTGAAAGTACTGAAGTGAAAGGAAAATTTTGTTGCTGTTTAAATTAAATATGAAAAGCAAATTTCCAGTAAAAAATAGAGAAAGAGTAAAAAAAACCCAAAATCTAGCTGGCAGACAGATATATGCCTCATTTCTAGACAGATGGTTTTGCTGTGTCTCATTTTTATATTGGCTTCCTGTCTAGACCTCAGACAAGAGGCTTGCTGATTACCCATTTTTGAACAAATTAGGAGATGAAGTTCATTGTGCTACAAAAAAGATTTTATTTGTGGATATGCAGCTGACTAAGAGCAAATTAGTCTGAGGCAGTATACAGGCCATCCTACCTTCCTAAAATGTCAGTCCCTAATAAGTGCTTATTTCTCCAGTTTTCTAGTCTCCAGTGTACTCTACAAAGCTAATAAATAAAAACATTGTATTTTAAAATTATTATTATTATTATTATTATTTATGAATAATAAATAATAAAGCAAATATTGGTCATCCAAAAGTTTTCCTGTCATCTGAAAGGTTTTATTCATTCATGGAATACTATGCAACATATTTTTAAGTACACAGATCTTAAGGAACTGAAAAGCAACAAGCCATTTCTTGAAAGACTAGAAGCTTTCTCCCTCTCCAGTTGAGAGATTATTGCATGATTTGTCTGGTGACATTTGTTTTGAAAATTCTAACGGCTTTCCCTGGATTTTTTTCACCCACCAGTAATAAGAATTTAATGATATCTGCACATATTTATCCTTAATTGTTGGACAAAAGCCTGAAATAAACAGGAATAGTGACTGGCATACCTCATATAGTCATTCTCACACGCATCCCATGCCACAACAGACAGAAGAGTGTACTTTTAATGCAGTGATAAGGAATATTTAAGATCATTAACAATGCTCTTTTGTATTCCTCCTAGATACAATTGTTTCTTGTATAAACTCTTCAGCAAATTTAACAGATTGGTTAAGCAACACCTGAACCATGTAAGTGGATGACATATTTCTGGATTCCTCCTCAGCACCAATAACATACAGCTAATGCATCATATTCAGTAAAATGGCTTTAAGTGATAACAGGTGTTTAGCATAATGGAAACTGCTGCTAGTTGGTCAACACATAAATTAATTTTGTTATTTACAGAACCAGATGGTCAATTCTGGAGTACCAGCATGGGTAACATTAATAAGCCTGCTTGCTGCAGAACATGATGTCTCATCTGTAGCTTCACCAGTTTCTAATTCCAGCTACCATGTGAATTGCAAGAGTACCCCTCTGACAGAAAGATTAACTGACTTACTCTCTGCCCAAGAATTACTACACCATATATCACCAAGCAAAAGTGGCTAAAGGTCACACAAATGAACTTCATGAGAAATTAAGAGAAATTATAAGAAACAATAACATTCAGCTTTTTCACTTCTTTTACTCTGTGCTGCATAAAGTGTCAGTATGAATTGATATCATTTTCTACCTGCTGTCTTTATTTCTTAGAACAATGGCTTGGTATTGTAGAAAATGCAATTTAGCTGCAGAGTTCAAGTGATAAGCCATTTGCATTGTAAGACAAATGGGCTTATTGCTATATAATGTTAAACTTTTCTTCAAAAGTCCTATTTGAGAAGCTCATAGACTGACTCAATCTGTGATTCAGAAGATATCCCTTTCCCATCCACAGTCAAAGCTTGTTCAGATGAAGTAAGGCAGATACACATGCAGGCAGGACTAAGAAATCTCACTTGGCCGAATTTCCAGAACCAAACCAAAAGGGATGGTGAACACCTTCAGCAGTACAGCCACATTACTCAGGGCAGCACTCTGTGCCCAGGCTCCCACTAGCAGTGCGAGTTGAGCACAGCAGGCACGGTGCAGCTGGGGCACATCAGACCCGGGGCACATCAGACCCAGAGCACTCCAGCTGTAAAACTCATGGGAGCACATTCAGCACCCAACAGCAGCTCCTGCCACATCCTCAGGTGCTTGGGAATCACACCCAGCCTCTCCCAAGGTGGCCAAGAGGCAGGATGAGTGTGCTCACAGTCCCTGCAAACTGCAGAGAAGCTCCTCTCTTCCCATGTGCCCCATGCATTCCTGTTACACACTTTAAAGTTACAATGATTTATTGTAAGAAGAAATAATAATTGACAATGGTTTTGTGCCTCATGTTTTCACGTAAGTAGGTTTCTTTGATGAATATAGACAAGAGGGCAGTCACTGCACACTGCATCTTTGACACTCCTCTAATCCAATTTAACTGACTTTAACTGAAGGAAAACATAATAAATATAAATATGGATTCAATTCTAATCTATAGCTACAAACATATAGACCTTACCTAGAACTTATATCTTCTGTTTCCTTTTCTGTGTGCATCAAGAAGGTTTTTTTTTTCTTCTTCTCTTCACTACTAGGAGATTATGCTTTAAAAATGCAAAACATTCAGTTACTAAGAATTATCATGTACATATGAACTAGTTTTGGAATTCAAGTTGCATATCTGGAAGCTTCATGCCACACTGAATTATTCAAGTAAAGAGTAATGTATTAAAATGGGTAAAATCCAGAGTGACCTACTTATTTTTTAAAATCTTGTCTATTTTAGAAATATTTTGGTCTGTTAAGAAAATAAAAGCATGCAGCAAGGTGAAGTAACAAACATTCCTATGGATTGCTTAGATCCATGGTATCACATACCTCAATCCTCCACTCACAGCTGCAGCACCTCTAAGTATATTAAACTGTACACCGCTTGTGTTATACAAAACATTTTTACTGTTACCATGCCGTGCAATGTGTGAGATATCAAGCAAAATAAGTCATGAAAGAGCATAGGGTTT
>JAOTQP010000001.1:37454953-37512586 GCA_026413545.1 Cichladusa arquata
AACTGCAGTTTAGGAGCCACCATAAGTTTCTCTGCAATGAACACTGAGGCTTAAAATTCACTTTGGTTTTGGTTTTTTTTGTGAAATATATATGTATCTCCAGACATCTGCAAAGCACTGTGCACTAACCGGGTACTTCATCTTCACAACTGGGAGTCCATGGGGCATTAGCTGGCCAGCTTAGAAGAGGAGTAAATAATGGTAAAACATGTAAAACAAATATATTAAAGTAAAGGTCCTTAACACACAAAGCAGTAACACACATCTGCAGGTGAGAAAAGGTTATCATTCTGTCTCAGATGTTTCGATTGAAGCCACAAGAACCAGGGACAAGGACAGAATTAGGGATCCAGGCTAGCATTTAATGAGGCGGCATTTTTGAGTAGTCAGTTACAGCAAGGTTGTGTTGCTCTGCTGTGTACTGTTGTGTAACCCAATTGATGTTACATAGATCTTGGGGGGAAAAAACAGGAAAGCAAAACAAAGATTGCAGATATATATCTCCCAGGAAACACCAGAGAGAAAGGGAGACACCCTTTGCTTTGGAAGAGTTCTTGCATGTGCCACAGAACTCCACAAATGTGCCATTAGGAGAATTGAGAAACCTGGGAACTGACTGCATGAAGAGTTTGGAGTTGCACAAAATGTTGATGGTTGCACTCAGCCAGGCAGGCTGTTGGCAGCTTCTCAGATAGTCAAATAACAACTCCAAAATATCTATTTGCAGGCCGAGTCTTTTCAGTGACCCAGGTTGCAGCACAGTTCCTCAGATTCTACATACGATTGTTTTTGGCTTATTCCTGCTATTGATGTTAAACTGTGCTTGCAAACAAGTGCATAGTGATTTAGTAAAACCTTCTGAGCACAGAAAACCAGATGTACACCCCCTGAACTCTGTAGTATTTGACGGAGATCCAGCTTTGTACAAGTGAATACATGTCCTATGACGCAGGAGTCTTCCCTTACACACTGGTGGAAACCTGTGTCCCCTCACAACAGGCCCAACAAACCTCTTTTGGTACAGGGCAAAGGCAACTGATTTACAAAGTTCAGTCTAAGGAGGAGAGCCATTGCTTTCCTGGAGAGTGAGGCACATTGTCTGACATCTGCAGGACTGTATTGTGTCGTCCTACTGAAGAAGCAGAAACACAACTAGTGCTATATGCACAACACACCTTTTTACACTGGGTATCCTAATCCCACAATGTACCACCTACAGTGGAGAAAATTCTTCCTCCCAGTATCAAAATACTGCGGTAGATTTGCAGCAAATCACTACAAACTTGCATCAGAAATGCTGCACAGGTTCCTTAAAAACAGCCTCTGACTTTTGTCCAGCAGCTGGCAATTTGTTTCTATTATTTAATACCAACAGTGATATGCTTGAATGAGGCTGTAGAGTAGTTTAATTAAAGTATTAAATAAACAAAAAAAGTCTTTCTCTTGGAATCCAAACAAAACAGAGAATGAAAATTGACAAAGGAGAAGAAAAAAAAGCCCACAGCTAAACAACAAAAAATACAATTAACAGACACCAAACCTCTGATAAACCATTCAAGCAAAACAAGCTTATCCCAAATCATAATGACAGCTCATTATAGAAAAATCTAATGCTGCACAAAACACAGAGTTTTCAGTAATTGAGATCATCTTACCTGCAATTCAGTGACAAGAGAACAAGAGGAAGGTGAAACTGCATAATAAATTGGGTAAAGCCTGTGCTGCTCTCCAGCATCTGCAGGAAATGTGCAGTCCAATTTTCCCCAGCTGAAATGCCCAGCTAAGGCCAAGTTCAAAGTTCTGGACTGGTGGAGGGAGGTTGGCAGCCCTTAGTGCAGGCAGAGCTCCCAAGGAGCTCTCAGGTGGCTGTGCCTGCAGCACAAAGCTGAGCTAAGGGTCCTGAGCAGACCCCACACATTGGCCTCGACAGCAAAGCTTGCAAAAGGAAGGTTAAGGGCAGTGTAGTAATGTCAGGAGGTGGAGCAGCAGCTGGCTACAGGCTATCTTAACATGAAGATGACTTCTAAGCACTCCATAGGGGTTAGAATAAGTACCTGCATGCAGCAGTGCAGCACAAAGAAGCAAGCTGCCAAAGTGCTTTAGATTTTTCTAAAGAAAATTAAGCACTTTTCCCATCATGGCTTCAGGACTGAATCATGTTTAGTATAAAGACAGGAAGGAAAACAAGATGCATTCATTTCACTTAGGAGCACATAAAGACAATAATTGCTTTAAAACTGAAGCTGTGTAAATACCATAAATTGAGTTTAAGTAATCAGAATACAACATTTCTACCATCCCAGTATCTCAGCCATAGCTAGTACTAAATTCTCTGAGCTGCTTGTAGCAGAGAATTCAGGATCTTCCTTTTCTATCTCAGAAATCAGCAGTCCAGATAAAACCAGGCATATCCATAAGCATGTAGAACATACACAAAAACATGATGGAATGTCAAGGTGAAGTACAAATGTCAGAATAATATTCCCATGAAGAGGTAAATTTTTGAATATAACCATAAAAATATGTAATACCTTCTCTATGACATATTTGTGTGCACACATAGTTTGTGTGCTTGGTAATTCCCTGTTTTTCCAGTGTGCAAAGCAGTTTTGCCAACAGGTAATTGTATTAGAAAGAACAGAGGATGGAAGCCAAGCAGGAAAATATGTGATTGTCATGGACAATGCAAGAGGAAAATTTCAGAGAAGTCTCTGTATGTTTCATAACAGCAACCTGCAGTTTTATTACACTTTTCCTTAAAGAATTCAAAGCATTCTATAAGCAAAGTTTCATGCAGTTGCACCTTGGCAGGACACCAAGACCTTTCAGCTTATTCCATTTGGTTTTTTCCAAAAAAATCCTTCCTGTCCTTTAAGACTGTCATGTAAATTGGTGAAGTAATACCTAGTTGAAACAGACAGTCAAGCACCAAAGTTAATTTTCTCTTCTTAGTCTCTGTGGATACCTCACTATTAAATTACAGCAATATTTCTAAGACAAATCTGATACCTGCCGTCTGTGCACACTGAAAATTTTAACTTCTCAAGGACTTTTAACTAAGAGACCTCCAAGAAGAGCAAGAGAAACTAAGTAAACCACACCTTCATGCCTTGATAGGGTGCTGCCCATCTTCTACCCAAAAGTCTATAAATGAGCTAAAATGGGAGACTTGTGTTCCAAATTAGTTCCTAATTCTCAGCTGAGATGTCTTGGACCTCTGTCCTTGGAAGTATAAAGGCACCTGGACAACAGCATCTCCAATCTTTAATAATGCACAAGTCATAGGTTTAGAAAGGGCCTTTTCTCAATACTCCCTCATAACTTTGAACAGAGGATATTTGCAAGCAAGGGTTTAGGAACAAAAATGCAGCCTTCCAAAAGTTTCTGCATGGCTTCAGAGATTAAGTCTCGCTTCACAAGTCATTTACGAACTAAGGACAGGTCGTCTGATTTGGTTTCTATTGATAGTTAAGTTACTGCAGGGTACTAAGGCTTATTAAGTGTGACTGACATGCTACATCAGCAGAGTTCCCAGAAGTAATGCTGCTTGATCAGTACACCTGAAATTTGACCAATTTAACTTGTTTCACTCAAAGGGTAATTTAATGTACTGATGCTGACTTAATATGCATCACTTTACAGTTCCTACTGAATTTCCTCTTGGAGCAGTTAGCTGCATTAGAATATTGCTATTTCCATACCAGGAGAGCACTACCAGTGCACATATAGCCTGCACATCATTTAAATTTAATGGGGCCTGATTTCACAGAACTGTGTTTTAGAGATATTTAGGCATCTAAGGATGAAGTTAGTGCCTGAGGTACTTTGGAAGAAACAGTATCTGTTTTTCAGTATCTTTTCCCAAGACATCTGATTTCTTTGCAAATAAAGACCTACATGAGTTACTTACAGATATGATTATCAAATTAATCCAAGACTTCTTTAGATGCTGTGGCAAATAGATAGCATAAGCAGACCTGCAATCCAGGAAGAGCAATTCAGAAGTCTGTGCAGTAACCACAGAATAACCTTTCTTCCCTTTATCTACTTCACTCTTCAAATCAATGCACAGTGATCAAAAACCACTATGCTTTAAAAATAAACTTTTGTTAGACTGTCAAAGCCATTTTTAAAGTCTGATCAGAAGGGAAATTCCAATATTATAGTTTTAGAATCTATATAAGTTTAATTATATTTTACCAAGGCCTGTATTTTAGCCAGCTGTTGGTAGTAATAATTGATTGGATGTGTATACACATTTATCTCCATTCCTTATGGCAGGTTTTGTAGCTTTTTGTAATATAAGACTTTTTATTTAATGTTTTGTAATGGTAATATCTTTTTTTAAATTAATAAATAGTTTAAAGAAAATAATAATATACACTGCTAAGGGACAAGCAGCATTTTCATAAGATATCGAGGGACATATGTAGATAGATAGAATAATTCTTTCACAAGCTACATTTTGGCCACAAATCTATACTTTGGTCAATATTTTCAATTGGTAGCTTTATTCAGTACCTCTTCTAAAGATAATTACACTACTTAGGATTCATTATACTAAAAAAAAACCTATAAAGGTACAGAGAATTAAATTTAAGGAGCACTTTTGTTTCTTAATTGATCAAAAGAATTATGGAGCATTGTACAACTGTAATGGCCATGGGTCTAATGGACATGTCAGCCTGTCTGGCCTGCAAGTGGCAGGAAAGTCACTTCATCAGACCAGCCAGCAGGCTAAATTCTGCTGTCACTACACTGAAATAGATGGTGTTGGGCAACTGTGTTTAAGAGCAATTTGACCCATTGACTATAGTGGAAATTGTGCTAATGCATGTAAAAGAATAAATGGATCTTTCTCAGATTAAATATAGCAGATTGAGAGCCAGGAATATTATCTCATTTACATTGGCAGGGGCCATTTGAAGTATTGCTATTGTGTTAATGCAAACTGACATTCTTTATGTCTTCCCAGCAATCTATCAGTCTGCTCCTATGTAAATCATATATAATGTGTATTGTTTTAGTGAGTAAAAATTATCATTTTAAATACATAATGTCATGCATCTGTCTTTATTACAGCCAAAACAATGAAAGTCTGCCATCTCACTCTACAATCAAACATCTATTTTTTATTAAAGACAATTCCATTATTCTGCAATAAGGGACCTATTACATGCCCTCATTTTGGTGAAATTACTAATGCAGATTGAGTTTCCTAGAAGAATTACTGGACTTCCGTACTTTTTGAGGTTCTAACTTAATGCATGTGCTTATCATGATAATGTGTTTTATTATTTGTTACATCAAGCTGATGAATTCTCCCTAGGCAATGTGTAATTATTAGACAGTCTCTATTACAAGAACACTGAAAATTGCTATTATACAGTGACTCCATGTAGTTTACACCACATTCCTTTTATATTTCATCCCCTAACTCAGAGCTGTCACTCTGATCTGTCTGTATTAATTCAAGGACGAAGGTTTTATTAAATTTTCAAATTATCTAAATATAGTGCCTATTTCACGTTAAGATATAGGAAATAAAATAAGAACACTTGGCATTATTTTATCAGTTTAACATTTCTTAGTTATGTGAGGGTGCTACCCCAAATTCAATCCACTACATGCAGCTTAGTCAAAAGTTTTAGGACATGCTCAGTGATCTGGGTTAAAACACTTCTACAGATGAATAAGCAAAAAAGGAAAAGCAAAAATCTGATTTTCAGATCAACTTATAAATGTCCCACATTCTTCTTTCAAACAAAAGTCAGTAGAGCCATGAATAAGAAGAGCCCAAAGTATTATTGGCTAAGTATTTCACCTCTGATGTTTTTCTCTTTATTGATATTCTTATTTAAGTGTTTATATACAGAATTTTAAAATACCAAAACATTCCAGCTACAATTAAAAACTTAGTTTTATCTCATAGAATTTCAGAGAAAAGCTTAAAGGTGATAATCAAGAAACCAAGAAGAGGACACAAGAAAAGAAAATCCCACTTTCCCACATGTATTTAATTTTTAATACTTAGTATTTTTCTATTTTAAATTTGTGAGCTTCATTTTAAATGTTCTATGCCACCAGTGAGTAAGCCTCCTTGACATATGCTGGGCCAGTTCCAGCAACAAGTTCCAGCAACAAATTCCAGCACCTGAGGGATGAAGTAATCCAGCCCAGTCATGGACCACTTTCCCTATTCTAGCTAGCTCAACTGGTCGCAGTAATTATGCTCTTTCAGCAGAAGAAACTCGTGTTCAGAGCCCAGCTACACTTGTGCAATGCTGATTTACAGAGCAGTTGGTTTCAAAGTCGCCATTTCCCAAGTACCAGAAGATACTCTCTAGGCCCTTTTATTCCAAATTTGAACATTGAACTATAGTCAAAATGTTTGCTGAACTCACTGAAATCTTCCACTTAGAGTCAACCTGACATCAAAATGCACTTTGTGCATTTTGTGCTCCATGAACCTCGTAGGTTTAAAGTGCCTGAAGCCCAAAAGAGAGAAGTTGTTTGGCCCTCTGGTCAGCTGCATGCTGGAAGTTCTCAGCAGCACAAAAGTGCAGAAATTTTCCACAAGTAAAGCCTGGTGCCTGGCCATGAGAGAAACTGTATTTAATCTTTAGCAAAAACAGAGTTAATGTGTTCATTACACTGAATTTCCCCTGTTAAGGATTATTCCACTCAGTTTGTGGAAGCCATAACAGTGAATTAAGCCAAAGCAGAAAAAAAAAAAAAAAAATGAGAGCTGTGTTTATTGCATTATAAAGCTTGGAAAAGAACTTCTAGGACCTCACAGGTCACCATGAATATTTAACATCCCATAACTGCTGGGGTAGTGTGGTTCTAGTTTTATTTTTCTCCAACAGAAGAAGATATTTCTTCGGTGTGCACTTGTGCCAGTGTGGAGGAATTTCAGTTTACATTTCAGTGATGAGGCACATAAGCAGCAGCAGATGGTACTTGGAACACAGTGAAGATACAAAGATATCTGGGGAGCTGGAAGAGAGGATCTGAGCATTTCAAGCTGCTTTATAAGCCCTCACTGAAGAAAGCATGCACTTCTTCACATGTTTACTTGGTAACATTGTTTTCAGCTACTCTCTCTAAAAGGCTAACAATAAAATAAACTCAGTATTCTTCAAAATATTGCAATAAAGCTCAAAAAGAAATCCCAAAGTATGCTTATGTTTTCCATTCTTTATAATTCCCTCCTCTATGCATACTGCTTAACAGAAAAGAGTATTGTACGAATTTGGCAAACGTGGAACTGAGTTGCAAAGGGGCAGGGGAACCCCACTGGACCCTTCCAATACTGCCAAAAAATTCAGCAGAAGTCTCCAGGCTTAAGCTATAATGGATTAACTGTAATGTTGCCTGTAGGAGAAATCAATAAAAGGTACTTGAATGTGGAGAAAAACAGGAAACAAGCAGTAAGGAAGATCTGGTGGGAGTTTAGCTGGTTATCTTTAGAATGTGCTACAAGACAAGATTATTAGGATGTGGGGATAGTCAAGAGACCCAAGTCCAAAGCAAATTACATGGATAGGTGATTGGAGTCCTGGATTGCTACTGAAAGCTCAGTTCTCTTAGCAACTAAGTGCTGCTTAATGCTACACTCATGTTACAAGTCACCCAGGTGCAGAGATAGAGACCATGCAGGTAGAGAAAAAAAGTAGCTCAGGTTGTGAATGCAAGAAGGTAGAAAATAATTGGAGTGGATGTGGGTGTGACATGATGTTTCAGACTGAGTATTCATACAGAAATCTGCTACTCCCTCTGTTACCTTTCATAAAACCTGTAGTGAACCAAAGTTAGCACGTGCCAAATCCTTTAGTTGGTAAAGAGACAAGGAACCAAAATCAAAAATTTGGAGTCTGATCATGGGCTATGCTTCCCCATACACAGTATTCAGGTTGAGGACTTTGGGGACTGAAAAGAAAGTGAAGGTCTTGACTGAAGGAAGTGTCCCAGCAGTGGGCAAACTTCCTGGAGGCCAGAGCTGCATGGAGAAAAACTCTGGGGATGCCCAGAGCCCTTGGCTCCCAAAAAATGGGTTGGGTTGTGATGAACAGCAGCACGGTAGGAACCAACCCAACTTTCTGAGCAGAATTCCTAGACTGCCAGTGACCTCCCTGACAAAAAGGAATGGAAAGATCTAATGATCAGAGCTCTGAGACAACAAGGGAACAGGAGGTGTGTAAAACTCTCATCTCACTTCTTAAATAGACCTTAGAAGCCAGATCCACTCTGGGTTATCATTCACACTGTCTTCCTGTGGCACTGGAATCTTTGAAGTACTGCCAGGTCCCATCGAGGCATGGCTGTGGTGAACTATAGCAAAGGAAGTCCATTTTTTAATTTTTCTGCAGGTTCAAACTAAAAAGAGTTCATGGAGCTCTCAGTCCAGAGAAGTTTAGGTATGCAGGTACCTAAGATACACTTAGAAGGTTTTTAATATGATTTTTTTTTCCTTTATACACTACATTTCCAAGTTCAGTTCCATATGCACACTTAACAGAGTTTTGTTGTACAACAAAGATTCATGAAGGGATCATATGGTTTGTGAGACCCTCCACTACAAACACCATCTGAAAGGCAGTAGTCTACTTGGCCTTCCACCTGCCTTTGCAGGTCTAAAAGAAAATAATCCCCTTGGCTGGACCTGGGATGAAACAGGCTGATTATTTTACTTTTGTTATTCTTACTCTGGAGCAGGAATTATGTGGCAGCTTATTTTTAAATGCTAGTTTATTTTAAACTGTCATGGAGTAAACAAGAACACACTAATTGTGATTAGTGATAGACAAGGATTGCCTGGAGGAAAGCTTGTATTCAACGAGGAAGGTTTTTAAGGTTTTTTTTATCTTGTAATGAAATCAAAACATGGAGGAAGCATTTTAACTGAGTAATGGGCTGCATATTTGTAAAAACTCTTTATTCAAAATGATGAGGCAAACAGGATTTTGCTTTAATCTACATGGAGTCATCAGAGCAGTATACCTTCATATAGTTCTGCTGCTAACATGTTACAAAATAAAGATTCAGACAGAAGAAAATTGTTTTTACCATCTCCTTTGCATGCAGTGCGTAGGGGATGTTCCACACCTAGGGGGTTCAGCTGGCATTGCAGAGACAACTGATCTGCTAGAGAAACAGCTAAAGAGATATTGTTAATGATTAGTTTACATTAAAGACAGAAATATGCACTGCTAACAGGTTAAAAACACTGAACTGTTCAGTGTGGAACTGCTGAGTGATTATTTAAACACCTTGGAATAGGTGGGAAACTATGAGAGGAGTAGGACAAATATTTGGGGAGCTGGAGCCAATATGACCCTTCTGATTGTCAGCAGCAGTCTGAAGAGTATTTCAAGAACATAGGTAGTCAACAAAGAGCAAGTTTTAAGGTACAGAATTTTAGCAGCATTTTCTTTTATGTTATATAATTTGTTTATATTATTTTAGCACCTAGGAAATAACCAAGATGAGGATCCCAATGCCTACTACATGAACATTTGGGGAAACAGATGGAGCAGATGAACATTTCTCACTTGTTTAACAGTTAATGCACTGCAATACTCCAGTCATTGGGGTTGCCCTGTAATTCCTCAACAACCATCATGTGGTTAACTCCTGATAGGATCTGACTTCTTAATGGCACCCTCTGAGGTCCCTCAACCTCTGGAGGAATAAAAGCATACAAAAATTACACCATTGCATTTCAATGCGTAATTTCTGTGATTGTCTAGAACACTGAAAATTTGATTATATTCTTTTTTATGGCTACATGCTTTCAGAAAAAGTGATGTTGTTATAAACAGATGAGCCTGCAGTTTAGATAGTGCATTAAAAATTTTTATTTTATTTTTATTAAATCAGAATTGTATTAAAAACATGTTGCCTGCACAAACAAGATTGCAAAATAGCAGATGTTATTTCCATAATTCTGGGGGTTTAATCATTAATTGAATTTTCATTTTGACTTTTCATATTATTAATCAGTGAAATATAAGCATTTGAATCACAAGTTTTCTGATGTCCTTATATTATTTTATAGTTACAGGTGATATGCAGATTTATTAAAACTGCCAAGTTTACAATACAGATGTAAACAATATTTAGATGAATTAATGCATGTTCTAATGTTAATTAAATCAAGAGGGTTAGAAGAAGAATTAATTAAGCAGTTTTGAGTTCCGTTCAGATTTGCAATGTACGTACAGAATTAAGGTGGCTTTTTCCGTTTCAGTGTACATCCTAGGTCTACAAAATTCACAGTTATCTATATGTATATTTTTATTATTTTTTTATTAAAAAGAGTATGAGAAAATACTTCTATTCAAGTGTAGTCAAAATTAATTCAGGAAATATTTCTAACTCTCTTTACTGTCACAAGCAAGGAAAACAGGTTTCCACAGGGTGTATATCCAGACAACCACATTTCCATTTTGTTCCCCAAACAGGGCTTTAGATTTTATCTAAAGATGCTTAAATAAGAAGAGCAAATCTGGACAGTACTCAAAGTCTTCAACAGAGAAAAAAAAAGTAGAAGCATCTTAATGCAAGTTTGACTCAATTCAAACTTCTACGTGTGCATTACTAATACTCCTTTCAGATCTCTTCAAAGTAAAGCCTGTAATTTTTTACCACCTTGATATTTTCATCATGCTTCATTCTTCTGAATGCTTATACAGTCAGGAAAAAATAAATGTAGTACACAATAAAGGCATATATTTGTACAGATATATAATTGGGTCGAAACTGTAACATATAGAGTGGATGTTGGGATTTTTGGTGCAGATGTCCAAGAAATCCTACCCAAGAATTTAAAAAATGCTAGTCTTAGAGCTCTATAAGAATAAAATCTAACCATTTTTGATATTAACATCTTAAACATAAATTTGCAATCTTAAATGTGAGAATAATAACCAAGGAAACAAACTCCTTCTTATATATCAAGAGTCAGTGAATTTTATCTGCTGGCTGGACCTGACAGCCATTTTCTGATAGGAAGTGGAACAGATTTTTGCTCAACCTAGCAAATTGCTTTTACCTTAAAAATCTCAATATATTGTTTTTATTAATGCTAGCATTCTATAACTTTATCTGTGTAGTACTGGTTTATAATAATACTTTTTTAATAATGAAGCACACAATGGAACAAGACCTAATGAGGGTCAGATCCTACCCCTTTAAATCACTGTGAATATCTGATTCTATGCACAACAACTCATGGCAGAACTTGTCACAGGGTAGGTTATGGGAGTGAGAAGGAAGTCACCCTACCACAAAAGGGAACTGAGGCTGTTTCACTCAGCATCCAAGCCATTAGTCTTATCTTCCTGTTCCTACAGTTATTAATGTATTGACAGACAATAGTAGTCATATATCTATGTGAAATATATGAAAAACTCATTAAAATGTTGCCTACAGAAATGGTACATTATCTTCCAAGACATGGAAAAAATCCCTGATGAGGCAATGGTTCTTCATTTGCCAACATGGGAATTGCCTGTACTTCTGCCTTGATCCTATCAACTCAATAGAAAATCAGAAGCAGCAAGCGACTGTTACCCCAGAAAGAGAAGGTTAAATATCCCTGAATAAATAAAGAATTCAACAGCCACAATTTAGTCTTGAAGAAATGATCACAATATATAATAAACTATATATATAGTTTATTATATAATTTTTGTTATTATTATTATTATTAGTTTATGTAAATTATATATAAAATATATAACAAACTCACAATATATAATGTGAGTATTCCAGACTCAGCTCCTCTTCTAAAGAGGCACCCAAGGCAGCTAATAGGACTGAGCACTCAGCCACTTGCTCACAGCAGTCATACAGCTGACAGGCAGTAGACATTGAAGCAAAGAGAAAGGTTTCTAGCTTGCTTTTTGGAATCAGCAGATTAAACCCATTTCTTTTTTCCCCTGTCATCTTTCTCTCATGTGTATTGGATATTTAACTCCTGTTCTCTTCCACCTAACCTTGACTCGTATCAAACATCATTTCAATGTCATTAGCTAACACTAGATTATCCCATCCCTACAGTCTGGTAATCTTTAAATAAAACAGGCTACTGAAATAATGTCACAGTAACAAGCATACTAATACATGCACTCCAGAGAAGTGGCCTGTACTTTCACTTAATCCCCTAGGATGCTCTGAGAGGTGATATTGCAAGGATCAGAAAGACTTGTCTTCCAGGGACCTGCATTAGTCAGAGAACAGCTCTGACATATGGCAGCAGAGATCATGCTTTGGAGCCCAGGGAATTTTTAACATTTTTTCTTTGATGATTCAGAGAGGCTTGGTTGGCATATAATTGGATCCCATCAGCACATAATCTACCAGTGAGAATAATTGCATGCCTGTGCTCAAATCATCAGCTTTCCAACTTCTTTGCCAGATAATCTCCTCAGTGTGGATAAACTAAGTAGCAACTTTAACACCAAAGGTTAATTAAGCTTTCCAGAAGTCCACGTGCTGCTGTTTGGATAGCAACCTTTGGAAATACTACCACAAAATCTTATACATTTTCATATCAACATGTTTTATAGTAGGATCAGCATCTGATTTCAATATTTACTGTAGCAGAATATGGATTTCATTACACTGAAGACTACAGAAGGTTAAAACAAAAAAATTCAGGAGAAATATTTTTATTAAAAATACTTTGCTTAGTCCAGGTCTGAGCAACAAAATTTTCTCTCAGCTGTACTCAAGAAAATACTGACCAGAAATACTCAAGTCAAGAACTTGCAAATGGCTCTATGCTAATCTGGATGGAAAATTTTGGAGTAGGGATTGCTCAAATGGTGTTCTCAGTCCTCTTCAGAGCAAAGGTTAGAGATCCCCTTCCTGGATTGGAGCTGCTGTCACTTTGAGAAGGACAGTGGAACCAAGTGACAACAGTTCTCCATCAAACACAAAAATTTAGTCGTCATCAGTTCTGGATGAAAAATCACTTTGCAAAGTGAATGTAAAGTCTTTTTATTCTGTGCATTTTGTTTAACCATGCATTCCATACCTGAACCACTGCCCAACTTTGGTATACATATTTACTAATTTTCATTCTTCTTTCAAACACTATCTTGATAGTAGAAAAGAAAATAGATTACTTCACATAAAACCTACTTTTAAGTAAAATGTTTTCAAACTACAGACTTTTAATTACAGTTTCAATTTTGCAATCTACTGAAAATAACTGTATTTAAAGGTTGAAGTAGATGATCTTTAAGGTTCCTTTCAGGTAAGGCTATTCTGTGCTTCTATGAGTTAAAATTTCTGTAGAAATGTGGACACCTCACTTATTAAATATTAAATAATCAATTTTTTTTTACTTTCTTTTTTCTTTTTTTCATAAAACTATTGCATCACCTACACTTTATTCACCATCTTTACAACAAGCAGTAAATGCAAAATATGTTTGCATAAGTAGAAGACTTATCTAGTGACAAAAATTCAGATGAAAGAAACAATGATAATTTTCCAATTATCAAAACTGACAAGTAGCAAATACGTCATTAAGAATAACTCTTCAAGAGCACAGGTTTACTTTCTCCAAGCACGACTTTAGCACAACCAAATTCAGCCATTAAAACGGGAAAATCCCATGAGAAAAAAAATATGTACAGCTAAATATGCTGGTAGTAAAAACATAAAGTTCCTGAGCAACAAATTATTACAGACTTCTTTAATGAACTGCTGAAATATAAATAATTTTTAGAAAATGTTTTCATCATTTAAAATATTATTCATTTTAGGTCTTGTTTATTTAATCAGGACTACAATGATAAAAGCACTATTTCCTACAAGCAAAAGAAAAAGAATTTGAGACTTAAAAGTGGAATTACATTCAAATCTTCATTTCCTTTTGCTGTTTATTCCTCACACGGGCCCTGAATTTGCAAGCAGTTGTAAGAGTACCCTTGTTCATGTATGCAAAGGCAGTTTTGTAGATGTGCAAGCTCGTGCAGAACAGTAATCTTGCAGTACTTGGTAGACTTTTCTTCACAAAAGTTTTTTTCTCTTAACTTACACAGATATAGACTGCCTGAAGCATTTGTATCTCAATGTTGAGCTCAGAAAAATTAGTTTAACAAAACCAAAGTTTTTCAATTTATATATATTTTAGAAAGTAACAAAAATTCTGAAAATTAAAAATTGAATCCTTTTATTCAAAACATTGCAAAGAATTTACATTTCTCTTAAATCTATAAAACCAGAGATGTATTTCAGTTTCTCCATTCCTTTGCTGTTTGAATTTGCTTCTTCTTGGTTTTAGTTCACCCAGCAAAAATGTTCTCTTTATGAGGTGGAAACTTCTCTTAGCTTTGCAAATAATGTCTAGGTTTGAGTAGAGGAGAGCAATTTCTATTGATTTTGTACATACAGAGAGTTACAGTATTGGACTGACTGTCAGCACAAATTTACTTCTGCTCTGAAGTACAGACTAAAACTGATTAAGACCCTAGTACATCTTATTCTCTTCATCCTGAATTTCCATAAAGGCAAGGAGGAGATGGAAGTGTATCTCAGCTAATATTTAGTCCAAAGAAACATTGCAAGGGTTGTTTATCATAGGCTGTAAAAGTATATTTTAATTATAAGCATATGAAAATCCTCCATGACTTTGATGCTTATATTTTTTGCAGCATGTTGTAGTCATGTGTGTCTGGTGTGTGTTTATCGTAACAAGAAAAACCAACTTGCTTTACTCTGCAAGAGCACCTGTTCTGTTACTCCTCCAGCTGTGAGCAGCAAGATATTAAGAGCAATCTCTCCTGAATTTCTAGTTCTTTATTCTCTTACGCTTCATAAGTGATGAACCAAATACATTTTCTATTAGATCTTTCAGGCTCTTGTGTTCTCAATCTTACATTGCAATAGAGATAAATTTAAAAACATAATATACAGTTTTAACTCTAATTTCTGTTTCCTTTGTTTGATATTTGTGACTGGCCTTTTAATACAAACACTCTTTATGGTATCAATGAGTAGAATCACCTGTTTTAAGCATCCATAGCCATTCTATTCCATCATGGTTTTCAGACTTCATAAGAAGCAAGAAAAAAAATTATGCTCCCAGCCAAGAAAATAGTTGATGGGAAAGAGGTATGTTAATGTATAATATTCAAATGCTTCCACAGACCTTGAAAAGTGTTTTTCATGAAAATGCTAACATCTCTGAATTAGAACTAGAGAATTAGGGACTCAATGTTCTCCTAAATTGTTTCAGTTGAGAAAGAAAAAACTTCAGGTTATTCACGTGGACTCTGAAGATCAGTTTTAACAACTATCTTTAGGCAAAATGAAGTTAAAAATTTAAGAGTAAAGTGCATAAGGCCCATTTTTTGCCCAAGAGTTATAAACTGCTTAAGTGCTTCTATTCCTTCAGTGAGGACTGAAAAACCCAATGAGGTCATTGAAACAGTAGGATGACCACTTGCATAGTAGCCAAGACCATCTTAGCACATAATAAGCTCAGACTATTTGCTACTCTGCAAGAACATTTCAAGTTAATTAATCCTTCAACTTTCCCGATAATCACTCATTAAACCTGTCCTGATAATAATAATTTATGAGGTCTGTTATATAACTCACCTTGAAGGATTGCAAGAAGTGAAACTCACATGAGATTTCATGCTGCAGTGACCACTGATAGAAATTTGCAACATCTGGGCTGTCTTGGATCCTCACTTCTTAATTCTTTGAACAGGCTGCTAACATAAGACCCATATGCCTGCGAGCATGCTTCACATCTGTAATTGATGTCCTGCTGTCTACTGGAACACTCTTCTGTACCCATATGATATTAAGATGAATGCTGCACTGATCTCTAGGAGAAAAAAATAAAAGTCAAAAGTCTGTAATTTCTTCAGCAACAAGAAAGCAGTTAAAATTACTATGCAGCAGCACAGACTAGGTTTAGTTTGAGCATGATTTTTCTGTTTAGGTAGGAAAGAGAGCCATTAAAAACATAACAGAAGTTGTGATCAAAGCCTTAAGGACAACATAAAAGTTAGGCAAGAGATAATTAAGAAATTTTCCCAGATCTTTGGGTTTTTGTTTATGGAAAATTGTACATTTTCCATGCAAGTGTCTGCCAGTCCCATTAACACTGTACTTTCCAATAACAAATTAAACTGTAACCAAAATTGACTTCAAAGGGTTCAAACTCTTGGCCTTCCACCATGTTCAAAAACAAATTCTGTCCTGTGGTGACAGGACAGAATTTGCACATGGAGTTTTCCCTGGTTACGGGCACAGAAAACAGTGGCATAAAAGGAACTCATCTTTATAGGTATGATTTGGAATTCCAGTTTGTCTTCCTTGCCTTTATTTCCTAGAAAATAGTTGTCACAATTATTAAATTAAAAATTAGTGATCATTTTCATACAAATATACTATCATAAGAGTCATATGAAATAAAGGGGTTGGTTTTTTTTTTTTTAATTGCAGAAACAACTTTGTGTGTATTATATACCCCACTCTTCGCCTGCAGGTACATCAAGAAACATTTACAGGTGTCCTGCTGTGCATGACCAAGTAGTAAAATAAAAAGCACAAAAGCAAATAGAGCATACAGGCAAACTTATGAAGAGCATATGTGAATCGCACTGAGCTTCAGTTAAGACAAGAACTGACAGGGAACCCAGTTGTTTTATTTTACAAAATGAATCTTAAAAAGATATTAAACTTGAATTCTGAACCCATTTCTGTGAGAACCAAAGAACATCAGAAGGAACCTGCACTTTAACAGCCCCACAATTTCATGGGCAGCATTTACAAACACTTTCATCCACAACAGTACAAAATTACAAAACAAATCACTGCTTTTCTGCATGTGCATCTTCCTGTTTTCTCCGGCACCGCTAATGAAAGCCTAATGGAAGCTATTAAGCCTTTTTAAAGCCATAAAAGCCATTAAGCCCCAAACATTACAGATAGGATACTCTAACACACTCATCTAAAAATTAATGTTAAATATGTTTTAATCAAATGATGTCAAGGTCTATCCATCTAATTTTACATATCCAACCTTGGAGCCTGTTTTAGTAGATTGCAGTCTCATGCTTTTAAAGATCCTTCTTAAAATTTTGGCAGCCTGTGACTTGGAGTCATTCCATCCAACTCCAGACTCCCAAGGGATGCACCAAAGTTGGAAATACAATTATTTTTAAGTTCTCTCTAGCATCCATGGGGCAAGTCGGTCTCTTCCAGATGTCCATTCAAATCTTCTAAGCCCTGAATATTTTGTCTTTGCCTTGCCTACCAATAAGAAAATATTAGTAATTTAAAAGGCATTTATGATTGCAGCAGTATAGGAGGCCCATTTGTGTTCCAAAGAGTCAACATTCTGGAAGTTTTTGTTTCATTGAGAACTTTTGAAATTAATTATGTCATTAGATCAAGACAAGATAGGATCACTAAACCTCGATGGTTATCAGTCATAAGAAAACACAGTCCACTAATAGAAAAATAAGGATAAGCACAAGTGCATAAGAATAAGAGAATGGTAAGTCCAGATAACTTTGCCCATAGGTAGGGCACTTGGAGCAGCAGCATTTTCCCCAGGAGCAGGAGAAAGAAGCCAGGCAGTACAGCCAGGGCTTTGAAACCACAGAGGTTAGTGACATATCAACACAGAAGTAAAGCTCGAGGCAAAAAGCCTGAAGCAAATCACGCTGTGACAGCTGCATCCAAACCACACCTTGTGCTTCTGAGAGCGTGAGAGAGCATGCTGTGCATCAGGAGGAAGGGTACTTTCAAGCATGACAAATGTAGCTGCCACTTGCTCAGAAGTCTGTTGGCTACTGCTGCAGCAAGATTAAATTTCTGCTAGAGGTGTCCCCATCTCTTTAAAACACAAACAGCTAAACTTGCTGAGGATTAACTTTTGATGTGTTTATATCTATTTAAAAGCTTGACAGGTAGGTCAAGAGGCCCAAAGGCAGGTAGTTCAAGCACAAAAGAAGGAGGGAGACGTGCTTTACTGGCAGAGGAATCCCGTTTTAATTCTGCAGGTAGCAAAACTGCAGGACAGCTCCAAGACTCAGAAGTCTTTTATAAGAGAGAAAAATGAAACCACTCAAAAAGAAAAAAGAAAAGGAAAAAATAAATTATAAAAAAAAGAAAAATACATAAGGGTATTTTAAGCTTTTAAAAGCATGAGAGAAAGTACTCAGTAAGAACCACTATAGCAAAGTGCTTGTGAGGCTGAGGCTCTTGGAAATGGGACACTTAGCCTGCCAGGGTCTCTGAGAAGGCAGAATTGAACCTGAAGCAAAAGCTTTCAGATGGCAGGCACCATTTCTGTAGCACGTAATGCTCAAATCCTCCATGCCCAAGTGGTCAGGGCTGCCCAAAGCACCTGAGGAAAGGGAAAGTTAATGCAGACATCTGATTAGGTTAGAAATGAGTATGTCCTCCAGGCTGCATATGAAAACTAACAAAATCTAAATGTATGTGATCTAATTATGAGGACACAGAAAACAAGCGGAGAAACAAATAAAATTCAACAGACAGTGGGTGATTCAAAATTAAAGATGAGTGACTTCTCTTCCTTAAAGATACAAAATCCAAGCATAAAAATACAGTTATATGAGCACAAATCCTCCCTGTGGTTTAAAAGTTTCTGTAGCCTTCAGAATTTTATAACTATAGAACTTTTCTAAAAGTGGAATCACATAGAAACATTAAGTATACATATATTTGTACATATTTTGAAAGGCCTTAATTTCTTTATCAATTTTGCCCATAAAAGTGCTTGAAGGAATTTGGTCAAACTAAAAAAAAATAACTTTAAGGCAGGATAGAATATGAAGGAAAAAATCAAGTTCACATAGCTACCACTTGAGACAATTCGTGTAACTGGAAAGTCTCTTTAAAAAGAGAGCACTTAGGTAACTGTAACTATCCCAACTCCACAGAAACAATTTCCCTAAAATTCTGAGATAAGATAAACAACTTTTAAAAACTTTTATGGTTGGACAGCTATTAGGATAAATAAGGTCTAGGTTGCCTCTTATATGTTGTCTCTTTAGCAATACTTCTGCATCAGTAAGAGGGAAAATATCTGAAGATATCACTCAAGCAGCTTATAATAGGAAGCTTGCCTCTGGTCCACACCAAGTACTGAAGCCAAATGAAGCCAGAAAGACATTAATAAAAAATAAATATTAATTCTGTAATATAATGAGCTCATAATTCATTCTTCTATACTTTCTGTTAAGAATGTAGATTGTGATTAATTAATCTGCCTTAATCTAGCAGTTACAATGATTCATAGAATTTCCAGTATAAAAATCATGTTTCATGCAAATCCATGTCAATTATATAAAATTACATAGTTTGCTAATTTAATAAAATCTAGAGACAATTATGCCACTGCCTTCAGCAAGTGACTAAAAAATTTATATATGAGCTAGGAATGAATGAGCTACAATCAAACATGAAACATCTTTTAGATTCAATATTCAAGCACTCTTCTCCTCTGTAAACAAACCTTTCCAGACTTAAATCTGTAAGATTTATGGAGGAGTCAGAGAACAGAGCAACAGAAATCCTATAAGTGCATTTTGAGCAAGAGCAGGATGGGTTACATCCTCCTTTCTTTCTTTTTCTCTTTTTTCTCTATCAACATTTACAGTCTTTTTGTACTCATAATTTAGCTTAAAATATATTAACCTCATTATCTACAGTTAGGATGTTTCTCTATATTCTTGTGAGGCATGTATATTTAGAGGGATTTCCCCTCTCTAATAAAAAAAAAAAAATCAAAACAAAAAATACCTTCTTGCACAGTGGAAAAGAAGCAAAAGAAAATTGGCCATTTGATGATTGCAATCAATGTCTCAACACAGGGTAAAAGTACCTGTGAAAGATCAGGTGTGGTTTAGGAGATATTTCCTGCAGAGCATTCACAAGTCAGTGCTCCTCTTCCACCAGAACAAGCACTTTGCAAGTTTTGTCAAAGTAGCAATGTTCTGGAATTATTTCTCCAACCTCAAACTCCCAAGCATTAAGTGTTCTTTTCCTTACAAGAGATAGGGTTCATGACCAAGAAAAATGTTGAAAAGATGCTGGACAAAATACGCTTAATTCAAAACAGATCAAAAATACCATTCCTATGTTTACAAAGGCCATTGTAAAAAGCAGGGATAGCTGGTCTTGTCTTCCTGGGTGCACCCTGAGCTAAAAGATAACACCTAGGTAATAAAAAGAGACTAAAAAAATACAGGGTTTGACAAAATTCCATTTTAGGATGTAGTAGCTGGCAGGTTCCTATGGATTTAGAGCTTCTGCTGGGGTAACCACCTTCCCCAGGCCCTCTGAAACAAAGCAGGAAGGCATTGCTTCTGCCCCCAGCTGTCATCTCAGCCTCTCTGCCACTCTCCCTCTGGAACTAGGTATTCAGCAAGGCACCATGGGTGATAAATTTACAGTGAAGTCCTGGACTCTCTCTTTTATCATAGTTAGGTTAATCTACAAGCCATATATGACAAAAAGAACAAAAACAGTCATAGCAGTTAATGTGATAAATCACTGTTCAAATCAGCAGACCACTGGTAGTGGTCCTCCCAGTACTGCACTGGTAATGGGTCAGAATCTTGTCTCTGAAATGCAGCTAATGAATGTGATTAATGGCACAAGGCTGTGACATACTGGGCATTCATTTTTCCTTAACTTTACAGTGTTAAGCAGTTTTACTCGCATCCTCAAAAATGATAGATACACCTAATCAGTAGTAGTAGAAGTCCCATTAAGTTCTCATTAAACTTCTATATCCTGTGTATAACCTTGAACAAAGCATTAGGCACTAATGAGTGTATTCTCCTTTCACTGTGCCATCTCAGAGCCACGAGTGTGGTGTAAATACAACACAGAAATTGTTGCAGCAGCTTTTCTCTGCAAGCCTCAGAATAATTTCTTTGACCAGTGGAAGGGACAGTCTTAACACCACCTGTACAGACAGTCTGTGTGTATTTATTTGCATTGCACTTGAGGCAGGCCAGGACCTCACTATATTACATGTTGTACAAACACACACAGAGGACACCACAGCTAAGCATGAGCTAAAAATAGCAACACTACAATACTCAGACCCCAACTCTATTGTTCTTTTATTAATAGGCTAGGTGCAAAGTTGAAAGTTGGCATGGGGGTATTTTTTATACTGCTCTTCTTAAAATTACTTAGTACCTCTGTTAAGGCTATAATTAGTTATATCGTGCAATTTCAAGCAGCAATATAACAGCAGGCAAATAAAAATAAGTATTTTGCAAGATGTTTCTCATAAAAAAATGATAGTGTTAATGTCATGAAGCATCAGGAATGACTGAGATATCTCAGTGCTGTCCAAAATAATAAGGTCAAGCTGGTAGGATAGGGAATTCAGCAGTGGTCCAGTGAGTTATGTGCTCAAGAGCTCGTGAAAGTCTTATGGGTTGCATTAAACCATTAAGTTAGGTCTCATTGAGCCACAGTGCTTGGGAAAATATTAATACCCACTTTCCTGTATTATTCAATTAAGAATTTCATTTTAATATAGACTGCGAGATTGGATTTGTTTTATTTTCTTTTTTGAAAATTTATACCCAAGTTTAAAAACAAGAAGGCAGGAGTAACTAGTGTTCACATGTATCACTTAAATCAGTTCAACAAAGCATTAAGTATATTCTTAGATCAGAATGCATTCTGTTTAGAGAAGCAGTTTGAAATCTAATCACAGACTAGCAGTCTGCATTCGTTTCAGTCAGTCCAGAGAGGCATTCACGTCTCTTGGTGATTCATACCATACACTGAGTATCTCTTTCCAGAGGATAAAGGGGATGTTAACCCAACAGGTAAGTTAAGAAAATTGAAAAACTGCTTCAACATAGGTCTATAAAGGTCTGGAAAGCAGTTGGAGGAGGATCACAAAATCTCAGGTGTTTAAACTAAAAGCCACTAATTAGGAAGGCTTTATTTTTCATCTACATTTACAAGATCTTTATCTAGGATATGAGAACTAGTTGTATTCCTTTTCTAGCAGTAGAAGTTGGAGCTTTAAAAAGTGAGGGTGACTTCTACAATTAATTGCCAGTTGAAATATTTTGAGTACTTTCAGAAAGACATTTATCATTGCAAGGCAAAAGCTATATATAGTATATGGAACAGCAAAAAAACTACTGGAGAAGCCAAAATCCCCACTGCAGTGTTAAACAAGTGAACAAAAGAACAGCATCATATGGGAATATATCACTATCTGCATGGTTTTTTCCTGAAATATCTTTATTGCAGTTTTTCCTGAAGCCTTAACTACTGAAAGATTCCTTCCTTCCTTCTTTTAAAGATTCCTTCCAAAGATGTCCGAAAATCCCTTCTGTGACTTTTCAGCCACATTTATGTTTCTTAAAGATGATTCTTGTACATCAGAGATAACAGAAGCCTATTACTTTTTCAAACCTAAGGAGATAATATATTGTCTACACAACACATTTTAACGTAACTTATCTGATTTTCACAGTGGACCATATGTACATTTTGACAACAAAGATTTATGATAATGACTTTCAATTTAATATAGCTATTCCATAAGATGACCTTCATTGAGCTAATAGAGAGTTAGGGGTAATTTTGGTTTGTATAATTCAATTTGCAATGCAGATTAAGAATGGAGCCTTTGCATGCCTTTTATTTTTCTAACACTTCTGTTTTTCTGCCTTTGCTGTAATGTATTTCGATTTCCAGTCCAGATTCAATGTGATACTTTACATTACATACAATTCTGGGGGAAAAAATAAAAGTACTAATACTTTCAGGCTGAGTGTTAAATAGGTTTGGTATTTTATGTAGACCTACAGTATTTCTTTGATAGCTTCTCATTTTTCTTCAATATAATTAGAGAAGATGGGTTTTTTAGAGGTTTTTTGCGTTCGTCCACGGTTTATTGGAGCAATTGTATTACTGTGTTTCTGTGCTTCTGTGAGTAATGCTACCCAGTTTTAAATGTGCTTTATTCTGTGCAGGTAGATTCTGTGGACTTTAACTGTCTGAATGCATCAAATACATATATATATGTATATATATATACACACATATACATATATACATACTTCACATGAATTAATTCATTCTAGAACTAATTCTAACCAAGACCACAGGCTGATTTTGTTCGAGTGAGTCATATTAGTTCTTTTGCCAAGCTTTGCCATTCTGCTGCAGATGCTGGGCTGGGGTATGGACTAGCCTACAAAACCAGAGAACAGACAAAAACAGACAAAAGTTATGCTGATTCTTTTCTCCATCAAAAAAATTATAGTTCATATATTTTTTGTTTTAAAAATTACCTCATATTTATTTAAGTTCCTGATGACTTTTACATAAGTAAAACAAAGTTATGAACTCCATCCCTGTCACAGTACAAGCTGGCTTGTACCGGGCAATTGATTCCACCATATATGGGAGAAGCAGCCTGGCCTGATAGACAGGCCTCCAGGGAACAGGGATAGGACAAGATTCGGAGCCAGACAGGGATTTGACCCAATGGGTTCCTGCCTGGCTGTAGGGGCTATTGGTCAGAGAGCAGGACAGGCTGAACTTTGAACCAATCACAAGTGCTTGCCAAGGAACACTAAGAAGAGTATTTAAGGTTAGTTGAGAGCAATTAAAGGGCTTTTTATCACATGGATCACAGGGTGCCATGTCTCTGTCTCAGACCTGGCACTGTCCACGTTACACATCCCAAATGAATTCTTTTACAAAGGGGTTTTTTGGGTGCAAGTTAGGCCCACACTCATCCTAGACCTTGTTTTGGTAGACTGTAACCAGTGCAGTTACAGGTAGAACACCAGCAACTAAGCCACAGATCTCTAGCCTAAGTTATCTAGAAGGAGACCTTCCTTTCCTTAGGGGCTTACCATCTGAATCCACTGTCTCCTCTTCCCACTGCCTGGAATGATCAGTCTGATATGATGCATGTGGTAATTGCAAAAATAAGTGGTTAAATCCTCTCTGTGAACCATTTCCTAAAATTGCTAACTTACTTTGCTTTCAGTAGCTGAGAGTCCCTTCTGTTATACTGTTCTTGCTCACAGTGAAGGAGAGCTGGAAAACATGAATAACAATAGTCTGTTTCCATGCCTTGGTCAGCCTGCACAAAGCATCTGCTCTATTTTAATATACTATAACCATAGAGATGAAAAGGTGTGAATAATACATGTTAATTGTGATTTGAAGTGGAAAATTAAAATAAGATGGAATACATTTAACAAGGATGATTTCTCTTATATGCACTTTTCTTTTAGATTGCATAATACTCTGCAACAAAGCCACAAAACACAAAGTATGGTGTTAATGGACTGCTTAGACACCTCTAGGACAGACAACTCATCTCTGCAAAGTTAATCTCCCTTGTTTTGATTGCAGTTACTTATGTTATTATTCAGACATAAGTACCTTTTCAGGCATTATTTTAAATCTGTTTTAAATAACTACTTTAAGAGGGCTAGAGACTAGAGACATATATAGGAGCATTTGGGCTCAGGTCTAATCCTGCTCCAGCACATTCAGGCAGCAGTCAAGGAAACAGCAGCTATGGCTTTTGAAGAGCATTCTCTGTCTTAACTCTGTTACAGAGAGATCTCCGGAAAAAAATAAACCCTTTTTCAGGCAAAAGCACTGTCTAGGACTTGTTTCATCCTGAGCTTAAGATTTTAAGAGGTGGGCTGGATTTTACTCTGAAAATACTTAATTTTTCTTCGTGTTCATGAGTTAACCTAATGATGGCTTATCACTCACTACTATGACAAGGTCCTTATCACGCTATATTTGAATTCAGGACAAATGAATGCTAAACACATTCAAGAACAAGTTTAACAATAACAAGCAGTTAGAAGAAAAACAAATATCAGGAAACTGGCAGCAGGCCATGAGATAGGTGGAAGTCAAGTGGAAATGTACTTAAAATACAGGAAAACAGTCTTTAAATCTGTAGTGAGAAAAAGAATAAAAGTTTAGCTGCATAGTCATAAGTACAAACTTTAAACACACAACTACAACAGGAGGAGCCTTGTACATGTGAGCAGATTTTGGACAAATTAAGATAGTTTATAGGTATCTTCATCTCCAGTGAAATGCCATTGCTTTGGCTTGTTACCTGCTTATGGTACTGTATAAATCATCAGAGATTAAAATCAATAGAGGTACATAAATGAAGATGCACTAGCAATTAAGTGGATGGCTGAATAGGTCTGCCTGGGATGGAGTCCAAAACAGACTGCTTGGAGTTTCACTTCCCTCAGAAATTTAGCTGATTCATTTGGGCAGCTAAGCAAAAGTTACTCAAAATCAAAACTAAAGCCATCCTTAATAATTTCCTAAGCACAAGCTCCATCAGAACCCCTCCCCTGTGTTAGCTGGAAGGAATCCTGAAAGCCTCTGTGCTACTGAACTGAGTGAGAGCAGAAGGAAAAGTAGACTGGGAGGTGGAAGTGCTTCTCAATCCTATCTCCTCAGAGAAGAGGTTTTAAAAGTTTTATGAGCATGCAGTGACAGCACAAAATTCCTGACAGGATACCTGGAAAGAACACTGTTCATTTGAGGCATTTCTAAGTTACAATAAATAGCAACAATAGTAAGGACTTCCCAGCATAAAAAATTCTATTTGAAAAGCCAAAACAAAACAAAAAACAGAAAACTTTGAAAAAACATTTCAGAGATTGAAATTATTTCTGTGCCAAATTTAAACAGTCTTTAGTAAACCCTTCTCAAGAATGTGGCTCCAGATCATGTATGGTAACTCTGAAATAATGCCAGATACATCTCGTGACTGAGGGGATGTAAAATTACTATTTCAATATAATTCATAGGCATTGCAATGTCACAGGCATTAAACAACTTTCTAGGCAGAAATACACATATTTTGACTCATATCAAAAACTGTTGGAGGAAAGAGTGTCCACACACTTTTGAAGAAAATGCAAATTTAAAGGTCTCAGTTTCTAATATCAAAGTTAGCAAAATTTAGAGATTTAAGCAGTATAAACCAGAAAGTTTCAACATTAGTATTTTTCACTGTTTCAAATTTCTGTAGGAAATCTGTACTGATTAGTAAATAAAAGTTGAATCTTTCTGGGAACATTATAACCACTGGCTTATGACAATACTACATATCTCATCCAAAGCAGCATGCATCCAGTTCACTATACATATTAGTGTTACATAATTTTCACCAAATAAGGACTTTTAAAAAGGAGCATAAACCAGCATGTCTTTAAGTGTAGTAACTGAACAGAGCTGCAGGAAAATCCAATTCTCTCCTTTGTCAAATTTAACAATAGAAGGAGCATCCAATTATTTCTTCTCAGCAAGCAGGTCTTAAAAAACTGATCATGTTGCCAAAGCCATTCCCAAGGATTTTTTGTGATGGAATGTCACAAGTGATTTTCACATGGAAATCAGACAGTCTAATTCTAAGGCACCACAAAAGAAATCTATAAAGAAAAAGAAATTGAAAACAACAAAATAATTCCACATCCAAGACAAATTCAAAAACAAAAAAGTTTTGCATTCCGGTCTTCTAATTTGTAACACAACACAGAGAAATTACAGAAGCACTCCTGCATTTAGCAAATGAGAAATGTCAAAACAAGGAAGGCACTAAATCCGTATAGGAGCATGACAAATAGATTTTGAAATCATGTTTTCTGCAATCAAATGCTCTTTCTGTGATTGATTGTTTCAAAATTTTATACACATGCAAGGTCTTAGGCTTATGTTTTTGAGAAGGACAAAGCAATTCTGCAATTCCAGAGAGCATTTGACATAAACTTGCATTAGTTTTTCTTTTTGTCATCATTACCAAAATTATGATACTTCATGGAGCCAGACAGAATTGTTAATAGACCTAAATTGTTTTATGCCAGGTTACTTTATGCTTTTGATTTCTCTTGCAAATAAATGGGATTTTTTTCCTACTGATTATCTATTCCATAATTGATATCTCTGAGAACAATGCTGGTTTCTTTATTTGTTATGACTGGCAGTTGTTCAACAGTCTGTTTTCATATTGTTGATAATAGAGTAGAAACCAAAAAAGTAAAACTTCTACCTTCCATAAAACAAAGTTGCCTTTCATGTGTCCTTCAGCACTTAAATTCAGTCATTTTATATAAGGAGAGCAGTCAAGTGTAAATGTGTAGGACTATGAGGTTAATTCTTCAGTAATAAGAACTGTAAGAATAGAAAATATCAATGGAATATTTTTTACAGTTAGACATTCTTGATCTATCATACAGAAGAAGAATTTTAAAAATCTATTACATAACTCACACAATAAAAAAGTCAAGATCAAGTGTCCAGTCACTATGCAGGTTTGGCCACGATCAAATTTGTACAAAATTAGAATAATATTGCAGAAATAATGGTGTTCATAAGTTGAAAAACAGATTGAATAATTTCCCTGAAACTTTTTTCATAGCACTGGGAAACAAAACTATTGTATGCAGAAACTAATGCCAGAAATTAAATTGAAACGCATTCTCCAGGAATCTCTTTCCTCTCAGTGTCCATAGAATAAGCAAGTTTCTCTAACACTTTAAACTTCACCAGAAGCTAATACAAAGGGACAGAACAGTAGAGAACAGTAATATGGTGTGGGAAAATGTCAGAAGATAGTGATGTTTTTTATTTGGATTCAAGATAGTATTAAAGTTTTACCTTCGTAACAAAATGTTGATTTGGTATTAGAAGTGACACAAAAAACCAGCTAGCTTCTGCAAAGCTGTATAACATAGGTGATGAGGGGATTCTTGTTCCTGCCCTTGGGAGGTGTCACTTTCACGCATTGTTGAGCACCTTGGAGGGGTGAGAAGGTGGAATAGCGGCATGAGCAGTTCCAAAAGGTCAGTCTGCCTAATTTTCCAGAAAACTGTCTTTTCTCACAAGACAAAGTGTTTAGGTTTTTTAATAACCAAAAAGCATGATCAGTTAAATTCAGTTTTACTCATTTCTTCCTTTCCTGAGCTAAAATTTTGACACAATGATGTGAAAGTCTCTGGTGAATAAGCAGACTCTTCTTGCTGTACCAGATGGGAAGGGAAAGTGTCTGGACCAGAAGCTAGACAGAAAACAGCACTCCACACGGTTTAAAAATAACTTTAGGTGCTTAGAACTAACTGTCTGTTAGGTTCATAAATAACATCAATGGAACAAAAGTAATAAAAAAAAATAAAAAGAGCAAACACCCACTTGAACAGACCACAAAAACCAAGAGCTACTAGCTTAGCTATGTCACTACACAAGACACAACAAACAGCCCTCAGATAAGATCTCCTTAGTCTCCTTCTCCTCCTCCTCCACAACTCAGTGACACCAGTCACACACACCTTCACACTGCCTCGGGTGGCCACATTTTCCAGGATGAAAAAAGCCCCAGCCAAGCTTCCTATTAAGTTTTCTACCTCTACAAATTCCATTTCCTTGAAAAGTAGTCCTCTTGAACTAAACTGTTTCCTGAACATCATCATCCTCAGTCACAAAAATGTGGATTTGTGATTCTTTCAGGAGGTATAGTGCTCTGAGACCCAGACAACTCTGGTACAGAGCAGTGGTTTCAATCTGACATTGAGTCCATGAACTGCTTTGGAGATTGAAAGAAGCTATTTTGAACAAGATAAAGTACTAGGTAATGTTCCCATTATCTTTTTATGACAAGTGTAAAAGGAGGCTGCTAAAGTGTTTATTGTTTTCAGCCAAAGCATTTGCTTAAGATGTCTTCCTTCCTCCTGCTGATAACTTTCTAAATTTTATCACAAGACCAGCTGGCTGCTTTTGCTGTCACATGTCTCTTATTACAAGGTACGAATGTGATATGTTCAAATGGTCCAGACTTCCAGCCTAGTTATCCCAGTCACAGAAAATGTACAATCACCCTACGAATTCAACAAAATATTATTGAACATCCCATTATAGACTGCAACATAATCTGCAAGTTATACCTATGGATGTTTGCCCAACATGTTTTCTTACCAACAGACTTGATCTTGGTAAACTTAAACCTGGAATTTCTGCATGTTAGATGTGTTCATCTGGATACATAGAGAGTCCTACCACATGCCCTGGTGGTCTAAGCTTTCTGGGACAGTCATAAAGCCTTGGGATTGAGCAGTGTCTCTTTCTGTGTTTTTTGGTCACTGTGTTTCCATTTCTTGCTGTCCAATATTGCTCAATTTGAAAACTAAATGTCAAACTATTTCTGGTACTCAGCTGCACATTTAGGTTTGATGGGCTGTTGCAGACATCATGGAACTTAATTCAAACATCATTTAGTCAGGACATTTGTGTCACTTACCATGATTACAGGGGCCAGTAATAATAAATATATATTAAAAAGCTAAATAAGTGAGCTTGCCCTGCCCTAGAAGTAATTAAGTACTGGATTGCTGAGTTTCAAAATAGGTAATGGATAATTACCTATGGGAATGCTGTTTACTTATCCTTACCTACAATTTAGGAGATTAAGTCTGAGTCTCCGAAGGTTGACCGTGCCAATATATTAACAAATGTCTTTTCTTTTCTTCCCCTAGTTTGTGAATATTTCCACTCTCCCTGTAAGTTCCTTGCACAGCTTTGGTCCAGGTAGTTTTCCACACAGGTAAAGGCTGAGCATACCCGTGGTTCGAGCTGAACAGGGTAGCGGGTCATTAACAGCTCTCCTCAGTTATTGCCCTTCCACACGCTCCATGTAACTTTCTGAGGAATTTAAAGTCTATTTCTTTAATTTCTTGCACGCTAATCAGGCTAGGTTGGAGGCACAAGGCCATCACAGTTCTAAAAGTTTAACAGCAATTTGGAAAAAGTAATAGAGCTGCAAGTCTGAACTTTGTAAAAAGATCTAGTGTTACTGCAGAAATCAGAAAAACAAAGAGGCTTCAAGGCTCTGAGTAAAACATGAGCAAGCGCTAAGAATCAAAAGGTGGATAATGACAAGCTAATAGGCAGCTTTTCAGTACACTCCATTCTTTCACCTGAGGTAAAAATTACTCTCCCTGGAGACATATTCCTGAATAATGACAGCATAGATAGACATACCCATTTAAGTTGGACTGCTGAAGAATCAATGAATGTGGTATGAACTGGCTGTTATACTAAAGTGTCTGGGCTGGAAAAGGCAGTCTCAAGCCAGAAGAAATAGCTGACTGAATCAGATTACTTTATTTTTAAAAATTTCGCTGTTACTTGAGTAGGGTAAGAATAATTTTAAAAAGGAGATCCTGGGCATTATCAATTTATTTCTCTTGCTTACTCTTTATGATCCTCACCAAGTCTAAAAAAATAAAGCCTCCACATCTCTCGAGAAAACCTTTCTGCAATTACCTTCTCCTGATCAGCTCAATTTCACCAACATGTTTTTGCTGGTAACCTCTCAGCGCCAGCTGGATCTTACCAGCTGTGCTTACAGGACATTGTTGCCAATACGAGAGATACCCCTCCCATGCAAAAAGAGTAAATTAAAAATTTAAAAAATAAATTTTAAAAAAAAGGTAAAGGACAAGATAGCTTGCCAAGTTTCTCATTAAACTGACAAACACAAGGCTTAAATTCTCCACCTTATGTAGTTTGCAGTAATGAACTGAAAAGCCTGTAGAGAGCAGCCAGCCTGTGGCTCGGAGAGCTGCCTGGCTGGCAAGCAGTTAAGTGTATGTGGAGTTGCAGCTACTCAGGGGGATCTCATTTCTGGGAGCCAGAAAGGGAAAACTTCCCATTCAGATGTAAAGTCATCCCTTCCTATTTTGTCCCCGCTCTCTCCACTGTGCAAAAATATCCCAGCCAGAGACAACAGGGAACTTCAGAAGGAAAAGGGCTCAGGGGATGAGGCATTAATCATTGTCTGTGTCTTTGTCACTATTGTCCCACCAAGGGCAATCACAGAGGGCAGAAGTAGGACCATTGGATTCCTGGAAAGTTCTGCCTATCAGACATCTCAGCGAGCCCCATTTGCTCAGGTGTGTTCAGTGCTGATAACACAAGTGCAAGCAGTTCTGAAAACAAAAGAAGACCTTCAGACTACTCATTCACTCAGTCACAGAATCAGGAGACATTAATATTGTATAAAAACTGCTGATGACATCTTGGAGGTTCAGAAAGGAGGCTTCCTTACCAAGGAGTATTTTATCTCTCAAATAAATATTCTTCAATTTCCACATAATGCTGTTGCTAGCAAGTTTCTTATTTGGCATGTCATGGTCTCTACCATACCCAGGCTTAACTGAACATAGGTGCCCTCATTCAGACAGAAACATTTTTCCCCTAAAGCATGTATAAACATTATCTACTTCTTACTTCAGAGACTGCTTTTAAAAGATTTCTTTCTAGAAATCTATAAAACTAACATGAAGTATTCTTCATTCTTGCTAGGGATCAAAGGAGAAGTTAGATCCCAAAGATAAAGCAATTTAAAGAGATAAAGGTCTGTCTCTCCCACATGCTCAGCATATATCAAATCTCAAGGTCAATGTGTAGCTAACAAATAGTACATGCAGAAACTCAGCCAAAGAAAGCTCTGAGCTGTGAGATTTGTGAGTTACTTTAGTGAGCTCATTATTGTCTTGGTCAGAGCACAGGTCACCCCTGCAGACTGTATTACCCTCGAAAAAGCACCACCCATGCCTGGCCTTGTGCCTGTGTCCCTACAGAGGGATCAGGGCCGGACATCTCCTCCAGGGAACACACACGTGTTAGATGCATAAAGTGGCCAACTGGCAGAGGCTTTCCTCTGCATAAAAGCTACAGAAATAGCAACTGTTCTACAGAGAGGAAAAATAAAAGGCATTGGTTCAGATGCTGGTACTGAACCTGAGGTTTTCCTTTTTTTTTCCTAACTATATTCTTGAGTGACCTAAAAAATTTAGACTTTTTGCTTTCATTTACTGTAGAGGGTTTTTTCCTATTTAAAAAAATATGTACTTCTGAGAAATATTTTATAATCTAAATGGACTTCAGCAGGCTGCGTGCTTAAATTGGACTTGCTTTTTTATTTCAGCTTGTCCATTAATGGTATTACTAACTCTCCAAGGATCTACCTTGTGCTCTTAAGTCCTCTTTTTTCTTCAATATTCTGATTTTTACTGCAAGATACCTCCAGGTCACATTGGTGAAAAAAAGGGGGAAAAAAGTGTGGGAAAGTTGAGCCCATACATTTAGAGATGCAGATGAAAATTTTTTGGACCATAACTTTGTTATTTGATATAAAGTACATGAACTACTTTAAAAGAGGGTTAATAAATTTTTTAAATTTTCATACATTGGTATGATGCTGTTCCATTTTTTTATAATGAGTCCCACTCATCAATTTTATATTCCTGACTGTTGCAAAAGCCACATCTACATTAGTCTTTTGTGCCCATGCACTCTTGTTTAAAACTTATTTGAAAGGTATTTGGAGATAACACTGTGAACAGATAACTGGGTTTTGTCACCAACTTATTGATTTAATTGAAGTCCTAACTTGGTGTCTTTTTCCATGTTTGAGAATTCTAATTCTCATTTTAAGGGAATTTCCAAACCTCAAAAAGGGAAGTTCAAAATCAGCACTAAAGCATAGTCTGAGTGTCCAGGGGTCAGAAGGCAAAAAAAAAAAGTTCGTCCAGTTAATACCTTGTCCTTTTAAAAGCACTCAAAGGTGTCTCAAACATTTTGAACTGCAATAGTATGTATGTAAATAATCATACATTTAAATTTGCAAACTGAGTCACACCAGAATCACAAAGAACACTGAAACAAGGTTTATATATTACATGTCCTCATTTCTGATAATGTATTAAAAATGACGTGAGTTTTTTTTTTTCCTACTTAATGCTGCTTGACAGTAGGTCACCAGGTTTTTGACTGATCACAAAATCCTCATGAACAGGAAAGAGATATTACTGAAATATCTAATGAAGATCTTGATTTACAAAAATGTAATACTGCCTAAATTTATTTCAGCAGCAGAAAAAAAATGAAAAGTAATTTCTTATGTGTGTTGTCATTTAGTGAAGGATGCTAGGAAAGTTTTTAGAAGAGTCACTTCATTTACATCGAAATTCTCAGAAAGTACAGATGCTCTTTCACCGAAATGCCAAACCACCTCCACACATATATTTAATAGTTTTTCGTGTTGCATATACTTTATATATAAATGTATATTCATATATAAATAACTTTTCTTGTACGGATGAAATCAATACACCCTTTTGATTTATTGCATTCCAAATAGGAGACATTCAACTGTGTGGGAAAGGAAAGCAACCAGATGCAGATTATATTTTCATGGAAATAATTTCAGAACAGAACTGATGGAAATAATCCTGACAAGCATTTTCAGAGCAGATATCTGCACTAACAAGCTTCAAGAAGAGCTGTAGGTCCTGTACTAACAGGAGCTGCAGGAGCCTGGCACCAGGTGAGATCCTCAGGCTTTCTCTGAGCTGTCATTTACACCTGACTGTGCCCCAGCTCCCGACATTACCAACATGCAGAAAGCACAGCCAAGGTGCAGGAGCATGCAGAAAGTGTGTCTGGCATCTCTGTTCTTTTTCTTCACCCACTGGTTAAAAAAACTGATGCGAGCTGAAGGGGTAGCAGACTTAAAATTGCCGTTTCTGCCCAGAGGGACCTGAGCGTGCATCAACCAGGTCCCAGGCAAACCATCTGCAAAATTCTCTGAGCACAGCCAGCAGGCTGCTCCAGGCCAGCACTCCCTCAGCCAGCTCACAGAAACAGTGTGACATAATCAGGTATTGACTAGGGTAGAGAGAGGTCATGAAAAAACAGAGCTCGTGGAAAAAGGAACCTGGGCTCCAGATCCTCTTTTGGGTCTGTATTTCAGGAGGCAGTACAAAGGGGAGCAGGTGCAGGTCATAGACCTATTCCCTGGCATTTTTGACTGATTGCTGTGCACAGCTCCCACCCTGCTGCATTGCTTTTGTGAGATCACCCATTTTAAAGGATGTTGCATGAGGACACCAAGCATCTAAGAATGGATTCTCCTAGCTTCCAAGGCCCACAGATTCAGTGTTGTCAACCATAAGTTGTTACCCCGAAGAGCTTACTGAAAACCCAAAATGTAACTCAGATTCTATTAAATAGTGAAACTTCAATACTACCATCTATTCTATTTGTATAGCTCCAAGCTTCAGCTAAGAATTATACTCTCTTTACACAAGCCCATGGAACAGCTGGACTTGATTTTCTTAGAGATCTTTCCCAAACTTAACTCTTCTATGAACAATTTTATGACAGACACTCACATGGAGGCTGTACCTGTGCAGTCATCCTCAGCACTACAATACACCAGAAACAAGGCACTTTCATTCTCAGAATTTTCAACTCCTACAAGCAGAGAGCCATCTCCGAATTTTCAAACCTGCGTCACTTGCGTTTTGGCTATCCAGGCAGGTGGCTCAAATTTCCCAAGTCCTAAGAACCCAAGAGTTCCCAGATGAAGTTGCACCTACACAGCACTCATGAATGTTTTGTCCTCATGTTTCACCTTAAACATATCAAGTCAAATCTCACTCTAGAATGGTGTGTCCTGGTAATAAAAGGTATCCTGAAAGCAAATAGCCAAAAAGGATGCTGAAACTGGTCTTATCAAAGCTGAAAATTTTAAAGTCCTAGAAACCTCATGCAGTCTCAACCAGTATTACCCACTGTAATAAAGATGGATGTCCTAAGCAAATTAAAATTGTGTCAAGAAGATGGACATGCAGATAACATTTCTTCCCTGAGAAGAGAACAATAGTTTTAGACTGGCTTTTTGGAGTTTGTGTCTCATTGTATATAATTTATATATGTAAAGGGTACTCTTTTGCATTTTTATTCTTCTTCATTTCTGAAGTGCTTATAGTGCTGACATATTCTCTATGTTGAAGGAAGATTAGAAATGTTACTAAAAAAAGAAAAAACGCAGAAGTGGTGGGAAGTGGTGCTTACTATGGCCCTGCACAGCATCTAGCAGAAGTGGGATCTTAAACTTGTAACAGCTGCCATTATCTCTTTCCTCTCCTTCACACCTCACCATATCAGAAAGTTTTAGAGTCAGCATTAGTTAAATCTTGCTGGCTTTTACTTCAGGTGGACCCCAGACAGTCGTAATGAAGAGATTATTCTTTTATATAAAGAGAAAATTGTATTTCTAGAGGACTCAAAACTTTCTATAAATCTGCAGAATATGAAAATAGTACCTCGTAAGTAGGGTGTCAGTGAAAGAGATGGCGTGTACGGGTCCCAGCTCAGACCTCTGAAGGTGCTCACCTGAAGACAGTCTGAGACCAGAAGCTCCCAATATGGTCTGTGGAAGTTCCTAGTTCAAATCTCTGCTGCAAGTAAGAGAAAAATGCTAAGGAACTGCCCGTGCCATGTTCACAGGGATCAGCCCAGTTTTGAGAAGAGGGCATAACCTTGTCAGTTAATGAATCTGTTTATGTTCATGAAGAAAGCCTGAATTCAAAGCAAAATATCTGTTAAATAATGGGGAGAAAAAAGATCAAAACAAAGAAACAAAACAAAAAACAAATTTGAAAATCTAAACCAAAACCCAAAAAACCTGCACAACTTTACTTTTGCGTTTCCTGTCCTTTATGTCTTTTTCTCATTCCCAGAAGTGCTGCTCAGTGCTTACCTGAAACAATTCCAGCCACTTGACGTTCTGTTCCTTTTCAAATTCCTAGGCAAACTAAAATCAGAAACTCATTAACAGTTCTCCACAAATTTCTTGGTTTGTGTTCATTGAAGGATGTGCTCTAGAAAACCTGGCTCTCAATATTCCCAGAGCTGTTCACATGAGCCTTAACTTATTCACAGAAGAGAACAGCAGGAGCATAAGGCACAATTCACCTTCGTCAGCACAGCTATCCAGGCTAGGATTCAGCTGTTTAAATGTAGGTATCTAGTTGTATTTTTTATGTCCCTAGGATACCCCACCAGCCATGTCCCTGCAGGAAATAAAACTCCCACAGCCCACGGCCCACCAACCAGCCCAGTGCAGATGACATGGATAACCTAAGGCTGCATCCCTTTGTGGTCCTTTGTAGTTTTGGTCTGGAGCACTAGAGCAATGTTGAAATAAATCCCCAAACAGTTCCCATTTACTAAGTGCCAGGGTGTTTAGCAGAGATGTTTTGGGGTGTGCTAACTGGTTTTGGTCAATGGTTTATAACTAAGCAAAAAGCCCACTGAACATTTGCAGATGTGCTCCAATGCCAGGGATGTATGAGTTCATGCCCATGACTGATCTTTCAGACTATTTCAAAGTACACATTAGGGACACTTAAATCAGGGAAGTGTAAACCATGCTGAAGTAAAAGTAGGGAAATTTTAAAGTCCTCAGCACCAAGTGCTTTGATCTACTGATCTGCTCCTGTCATGCTTTATTCCTTGATAAGCCATGTCTCATCCACTAACAGGTGAGTAAATTCATGAGCATTGTTCACTTATTATCAATCATATTCTACTGTAATTCTCTGCTTTCTCTGCTCTACCTTTATCTCTCAAAATAACAGAGAGAACAATTAGGTGATTTAATTATTATTATATAAAATAAAAATATCAAATTAATTTATTAATTATCTAAATGAAAATTTTAAAAGGTGCAGACAGGTTCCAGGGTTGGACAATGGTGGGAAAGGCTATTGGAACTGCAGGCAAAAACACTGGTTTCCTACCGCTTGTCAGGAGTTAAATGTCATAAACATGACAAGAAGAAACAGTATAAGTGCATTCCCCTTCTGAAGAAAATTGACAGAGCCAATTTTGGTTCCATGAAAATAAAATTCCTATAATAATTTTATTTTTATTTAACTTTTTAGACTTAAAATCAATCAGACCTTTGATCTAGAATTTATGCATCTATTTTTTTTTTTTTGGCCACTTATCCCAATTAAGCCCTACTACTACTGAAAATTACAACTTTAAAATGACAGATAAAGGCACGAAATATTTCTGTGGTGTGTTAACCCTTGAAGACCAAAGCTAGTCCTTGGTGAGGACATGAAAATAAGTTTTTATTAAGAGATTCCAATCCAATAGAATCATTAAAAAACTTGCACTTCTATAGCTTGCAGCATGACTCATTTCTTAGATTTGTTATGAAATTATTCAGCTTTTTTAATCAATGTCAGAAGTCACTCTTACAGTTTGGCAGTCAAAAGGCTACCTTATGCTTTTAGCAGACTGTTGCTATTTGTCTCACAGCAGATAGTTCTTGCTGAACATGTGAAATGCAGATTTCCCCTCATACACCTACCAGAAAAGAGAAAAGTTCTTTGAAGTCTAAGGCCTTTGCATTCTCTTCCATGCATTTGTGTAGTACCTATGCACTTTTGTTATGCTCTACTGAAAATGCTTACTTTTGGCTACTTAAGATGGGTACACTAAAACATGATTAGGATTAGGAAATCTGAATTGTATCAGAAAATGCAAAAGCACTATGGATTTCTCCTTGCACAATAATTAGAGTTCTGACAAATTGCAGCAGAACCCCATCCTTCCAGCCAATCACTTATTCTGTGCAGGAATCCAGCCATGAGTGCAAGGTGCATCTCTCAGAATCAGTACACCAGCTAAATATACCTGTAATCCAAGCATGTAAAACATCAGGCTTTTTTTCCCAGCTGAGTTCAACACCTGTGCCCTCAATGTTTCATTTGAAAGCTCAAGAGTCTAACAGGCAGAGTCCAGATGTCTGCGCCAGTCAGCGAAATGTAAAAATGTAAATCTAAAGATTCTATAAGTTAGCTTTGCAGGTGACTTTGATAGGAAGCTATCCTGAGCTAGATGTATTTTAATGTCATAAGTTTCTCTCCTGCTATTGCATGGAGATTTTATTTTCTTAATGCCTTCTATATGCTATCAACATAGAAAAACTTTTAACAAATGAACAAAATCTTCCATCTATAGTTATACTAAAGTTTAAAGTTATAAACAAGGGCAGCAATTTGGTACAGCTGCTGTCTCTCCTTTAAAGATGATGGTAAAAAGCAGGTAATTGACTTTAAGTAATCAATTATCTGAAGGGAAAAATTCTTCAAACCAAGACATAAATATACTAAGAAGCACCTCAGACTCTGAATTGAGCAGACAGGGAAGATTCATAAGTCTCATTAAGAGAAACATCACAGAAATAAGCACCAGACAGCCATAAAAGACAAACAGTTAAATTGTTTCTCCCAATGCAAGGTTCTGTATGCACTTATTGCTATTGTTGTTTTATAACTGCCTGAGTTAATGGATAAATCAATTATCTAGTTGTCGGCACAGGAACAGATCCTTACAAGTTCTGCCTGCCTGTTTTTGTTTGCTGAAGTGACACTAAACTCACGTGAATACGCTGGTAGCCTCATCACTGCAAAAATTCAAGAAGACAAATCAGAGTACTGCCGTTTGGGATGCAAATACAATTTAGTTTGGTATTTCTCTAAGCATTGGTTTTTCTCATTTTTGATGCATGCTGGCAGTGTCAAAATCAGTCTGGCTATGTTAATCATCACCAAAATGCCACCAAGCTCACTGCACTGCTCCTTCCTTCTGTGAATGTCAATGGCAAGTGCTTAAAATCACCCTGACTAAGATGTGCAACATGTACAGGCAAAAGATGCCTGCTGGGTTCACAGAGCAGTACATGGTCCATCTTACCAGTTAAGCACCATAGCTTGAGTGGAAAACAGGCAGTGAAACAGAAGACATACAGCTAAGTATCTCTGAAAACCATCTCTGAATTGCTGCTTTCCTTGAGGATGTCTCCCGCTAGCCTGCATTTAATCCATGCAAATGGATTAAATCCCAGAAGCACATTTTAAAAAGTAAAACAGACTTACAGGAATGTTTGAAATCCAGCACTCCTTAGAGACCTACCTGCCTCCTCAATAATACTGTACCTCCTGCAACATGCCAAGTTTTTTAACTGTGCCTGTAAATATTTCAATGTCTTGGATAAGGTTTTAGTTCCCTAACACACAAGGACTTCTTGATACAGATATTCCCATCTATGCTATATTGTGGCAACGTCAGCCTAATAATAAGTAGAATTCAGAAGGGCTCTCTTCTATTTCCAGACAACATTTTTGTGATCTAAGTTTTTATACAGCTAACTGCTGAAATAATGATTCGCAATCATCCCTTTTAAATTAGAAGGGAAAAAACAAAGGCAAAGCTAGCAGTTAAATACAGGTTAATTTTACAAAACTTGCTGTTCCCCAAGGCCACACAGGTGAGTAGCTGATGTGCTGTTTGTCTTTAGCTAAGCACAAAACCTAAGCATGAAGGTCTCCCCCTACACACTGTTTCCAGAAATCAAATTCCAAAATGACAGCTGGACTGCCTAGTCCCTTAGCAGAGGCTGGAGACCCAAACCAGGGACATTTCATCTGTGCTGTCTCAGGGGGTACAGCATCAAGCACCCCTACGCTGTCCTGACCATGGCTCTGCAAGGAGATGGAGGAGGTAAAAGCAACCCCTGCATGAGGCACTGCTGAGAAACAGCAGCCTCACCTCCTCTCCCTAACTACTCACTCTGGGTTTCCACAGCATGCCAGACATTTGCAGGACTAGGAAAGTCGCCCCCAGCCCCAAGGTTTGCTGGACATTTCAAGATGCTTGTAAAAAATTTTAGATTCAACAAAAAGCAAGTCCAAGTGCAAATCAAGACTGATATAAATTTTATAGAAAATATTAATACAGCATTATTAATATGGTTTTAAAAACCTTACTAGCCCTTTAAAAGATTTGGATGGAAAAGAAAAAGCTCTTAAAACATTCCGTTTGAAATCAAGCATAAAAAGGAGAAGTCTTTTCTGCCAAACTGAGATCTTGTGGCTTTCTCTTCCTTTCATCTACTCCTTATTACCTTACCTGTTGTTCTGTTAGACATATCCTAGTCACAGAGATGTGGCACTAATCACAGAGTAGGAGTTGCCAGCTGCCTGGGAGGATAAAGCTCCTCTGACATTATCCCATCAGGCACCCAACAGTGACTTAGGAGATACAGCCATTTAGCTGACCCCTTTGTAAAGAAACAGGTGCCATCTGAGCCTGCTGAGAAATCCTTTCTAATGCAGTCAGCTCCCCCTACACCATTCAAGGTTTAAAGTGAAAAAAAAAATCAACTCCTATCATTTCACACTGATGTTAGGCACAAAGTGCTAAGACTTCCAGTGAGAGTCTTGCTTGCTGAAGATAATTATGGCTTAGCACGTTACCCTAGTAAAAAATATTTCTCTGTTGAAAAATAAAGATTATTGGGGGGCATCACTGCACATTATGTGTCAGACTTGATTTTAGTCTAACATCTACACTTGAAGATACTTCTGCCACAAAGCTTGGGCACAGGAAAAGAATCATTAACATTCTTCCTCCGAAAACCATCCAAATATCTAGATTTTCAAGGAAGCCTGAGGAGTAAATCTTTAAAAGCTTTTCAAAATTTGAGATTGCTTTTGAGCCACGAGGATGACAGAACACAACAAGCCATACCAAAGCCAGGCACAGGAAACCTGTCTCTTAACCTTTGTGCTGCCCCTGGCAGTGACCTGCACTGTGTCCCCTGGTGTGGATGCTGAGCATGTTGTGGCAGGGAAAGGGACGTAGTCAACTTGCTGGGAGCCATGGCTCCACAGTCGTGTGCCAGCCTCACTGCCCTGCTCGCTGCTCCCCACACTTGACTCAGAGAATATATCTCCTTCCTCCTCCACCCTTGCCACCCCACTCTTCTCCTCTCACTGTCCACCACTTCCATTCCGAGCTGGATCAAAGTGTCACTGCACCAGCTGCATCTGGCGGAAGGTGCCAGGGGGATGCCAAATCTCCATGCTTCCAGAAACAGAGATTCCACATCGCTCAAATGTGCCCATGTGTTATGCTGGATGTTGCATCCATTAGCAAGAGTTGCAGCTTGAGATCATATCTCAGGATTTCTACTTATGGTTTTCTGTGTCTCAGTTACTCACCATCCAGACCCCTGTACTGCCAGCAACATTGCACGCACGAGCAGGTCTCCCAAAGGCATGCAAGAAATTCAAAGAGTGAAGTCTAAACTTTCTCTTCCTCTTGTGATTCTCATTTCATGGGCTTGGCAGCACTACAAGCTTCCTTTACACCCTTAAATATTAACATAGCTATTCTCTTGATGTGGGATTCCTCATTATCATATGAATAAATGATTAATTGTCTCTGTACCAAGCAACTTTTATAACTATATGAATCAGCACTGAGCCAAACCCTTCAAGAGCAGTAAGACTTTTCCAGCATTTATTGCACTTTATTGCTTCCTGGATCATTTAAAAGAAGTCACTGAGAAACAACCATTCACACTGGCTTGAAAGTTTACCACGGATGTAGTGAGCAGTTCTGTATTTCAAAATGCAGACAAACTTTTTTTCCCAGCAATTTAATGCTGGTTTTCTGGCAGAAAACTCCACGGCTTGTCCAGCAAATGCTACTATTTGTGATGGCACATCTTGCATATTACCAGAAGATAATTTTAATCAAACTTTGAGCGTAATTTTAAGTACTGTTCTAACAATCATGCTGGCTATGGTGATGTTCTCCATGGGATGCAACGTGGAAATTAAGAATTTCTTGGGTCACTTAAGAAGACCCTGGGGTATATTTGTGGGTTTCCTTTGCCAGTTTGGAATTATGCCCCTCACAGCCTTCTTGCTCTCTTTGGCCTTTAATATCCTTCCTATTCAAGCTGTCGTGGTGCTGATCATGGGATGCTGTCCAGGGGGAACAGCCTCGAATGTCATTGCCTACTGGGTGGATGGAGACATGGACTTAAGGTAAGAGCAGCCGTTCTCTAAGTACTTCATGTTGCTCTTTACATTGTAAATTTTGCATTGAAAAGGACTGTCTGATCTGTCTGATGTTTTTCTTAGCTTCCTGGCACATGTATGGTGGTTTCTCCTTGTAAAGATGGTTAGTAACTGTAATTGCAGTAAATATAAGCAGAATGGCAAATATCCTTGGTTCATTGGGAATTAATGAGGAAGATATCACAACAGAATTGTGTAGATTAGAAAATATCTTTATAGTAAAACTTCAGATTCTGGAGCAAATATCGTCTAAGAAGACAATAAAGATAACATACATTGTGAAAACTTTGCCAAGTAAAAATTACTTTTCTTCCTCTCGAGATCTTGAGTAGCAAAAAAATTTAAAAATCCGCATAGAATTTTAGGACCAGAATCCTCTGTACTAAAGAGTGGCTATGCAACTTTTCTTGAAGTAATTTTTCTTGAAAAAGAGCTCCTGTGGAAAAATAGTTTCCCTTCCTTTTGTGTTCCGTACAATAAAAAGACTGTTATTTATTTTCTCTTTAGGAACTAGTTCTAATGAATATCACTTGTTATAATTCTTTCTGCTCCTGGAACTTTATGCAAGGTTTTCAGACTGAGGGAATATTTCACAGGCTAGAAAGCACTACTTAAGGCATCCCTCAATGACCAAGTGGTATGAACTCAGAAACAAATGTGTAAGGCACCTGACATGGCCTAGGACATCAAACACACAGGAGAAGTGAACCCTACCCTTGATGCAAATTCCATGTGGGCTTCATTAACTCCAAGAGACTTTAAAAATAAGTCCATCCTTTTATTTTTATGTTCTGATTACTTTGGTCTAAAATAAACAGGATAATTTCTCTCTTTCCTGCAGAGTAAAATGAATTGGAGCATTCATCCAATTTATCATATGCCAGTCTTAACTAGAAATGGAAAAGATAGTAGAAGTAAGAAAGATGTGGAGCTAGGGTAAATAGTCTGATAATGTTAATACTTGTAGCTTTAATACAACACTTTTTCCATGCTTTGAAAATAGTGAACTTTTTTGTCACATACAAGTGTTAATGTAAAAGCAGCTTTCAAATTATGAATGAGGTCAGCTGTGCTAATCATTGACTTCCTCATTGTAGGGGAAAGATCTATGATATCAGGAACTGTAAGACTCTTAATTTCAATTAATACAGGTCTAAGAAACCACAGGTGGGAAGATATTGAGTACAAGGCTGAAATTTTGTTCTAATCTCTGCCTGGAAAAATAAACTGAGCTAAACTATGCTTGGTCAGCTCAGTATGTTTAACGTAGCGCCACTGAAATCAATGCTAAAAATCCAAATTTATAATGCTATAAACATGAGCAGGATTTCTATCCCATTATACTGACAAAGGGTGAAGCTAATTGAAAATGGCTATAAAAGGTTATATATTCTTCAGGTAAAGACCTCTACCTTAAGTCAAAGGCTTTTGGTCATTAGCTTTGCAACAAAGATGCAGGGACCACAGGATACAGCAGGTACAGCAGATTGTCAAGGCAAGCATCTTCTCAACAGAAGAATAACATTAGAAGTTGTGTGGATGGCTTCTGGAACCACCACAGTATTTTATAAACCTGACCATCATATCAGGCAATGTTTTTGTTTTAACTGTAATATTTTATGATTATACATTACAACCCATGGTCATTGTCTATAGTTCTGCTTCAAAACCTCTCTGTGCAAATAGGTCACAAGTTAGAGAAGGAATTAGTTTTATAATTAGCATTATAATCACAGTCAGGTGAAGTATGATGTTTCGTATCTTTCTTAGTAAATCAAACCCAGCCAGTATCCTCTAATGCTTCCCCATAGAGACATCTCTTGATATAAAAACAGCTGCTTCTGTGGAAACAGGGACTGGGGTTAGAGGATGGCCAGGCTTTGGAGAAGGAGGTACATTCATGGACAGTATAAAGATAAAGGAAATACAGAGATAGGAAAAATGAGGGGTTTTATCCATTTGGGAATTCATCAAACCTTAATTGTAGCCCCTGACTTTTTTCTCTGTAGGAGACTTCTGTAGAAACTCTTTTGCCAGAGTCTCTTGCAAAACCCTATTCAATTACTCTAAAGCAGTGAGTGACAGGAACCAAAATTAATGCAAATATTCCTGTGGTTTCTACATTAATTTTTCTAGACTTCTCTGGATCTACTCAGTTTGTGGGCCAGGATCAGTAGCCCCTTTTGTGAGGACAAGAAACAAAAAAGAGAAATCAGAAGTGAGGCTCAGAAGAAGTCTTCCAAAATCTCTTAACTAGAACCCCCTCTCAGTACTTTTATACCAGAAAAATGAGATTTTACACATAATTTTATCCATTGCATCCAATTCTGAGAGTTTCCTCCTTATTTAAGATGTCTTGCTTTTTCCTGTTTCTTCATTCCTGTAGCAGAATTCATCTTTCTGTACAAGAGAAAACAGAAACATCTTTGTGAAATGCAGCAACAATACTTATGCTAAGCCTCACTGAGCAATTCTTACCACCTACTTTTTGGCCTAGAGCAAAACAAGCCAGAAAAGGGAATTTTATTATATCACGTATCTTAGACAATGAAATGGATTTCTGTGCTGCTGAGTTCAGAGTGAAATTTTAACACTCTAGAACTGCTGGTGTAATGGAAAGCTCCATTTGGTGTCCATCTCTGCCGCTGTTCCCTGCTTGCCATCCTCTCTGAAAGCAGCCAGACAGGCAGCATGGAGACAGGCTTGCCAACTTCCTACTGGCCACCTGTCTGACTGCTGCTTTGTACCAAAGTTATGGTTCTGTGGCTGCAGAACACCTTGATATTTCACGTTCTTTTCTTTTCAGCAGAAGCCATTCCTTTCATTTAGCTTTTCTCTAACCTGATAAACAGGATAAATTGTCTGTAGCCAGCAACAATTCTTGCACAACCGTTTGCAAGGTGTGAAGTGGTAATAAGAAAATAAGACTATGGTCTAGCATGAGATGAACTGTCAGTGTAACCAATTTCTTTGCAGCATCAGCATGACAACTTGCTCCACACTGCTTGCAATGGGAATGATGCCACTTTGTCTCCTTATTTACACCAAGATGTGGACTGATTCAAATGCAATTGTACTCCCCTATGACAGCATTGGTGAGTCCAGTGAAACAGCACTATTCCTTCTGTCTATCCTCTTTTCAATGACAACTATCTCTATACCATTGTCCTGTAGTCAGGAAGAAATTACCTCCAATTTTTTTAAATATTCCTCTTTCTACTTTTTAATAACTTCCATGGGCATTAGGTACCAAAAATCACTTCACATCATCCACAGCACTCCCAAAGAAAGACTTGAAGCCATTATAAATATTATACAAATAATTATGCACAAGATTGTGCATGTTTTTCTTTCCAAATGGTTTTGAGACCAATGTGGTAGTGGGATAAGAATATAGAATAATTCATGTAGGAATAGCTGCTTCTCCAGGATGAAAGTGTTTATAACAGCTTTTAGACACAATCTTGCAAAGTGCTAAATGCTGAGGCCATAATCTGGCAAAATACTTAAGCACACGTGGATAATTAAGCAAGTGATTAAAACTGCTGAGTCTCTTTGAAAAGCTGCAATCTACACTGCCAGGAGTGGCTTCATTTGACTTCCTGTCAAAAATCTCATCCAGCTACAAAAGACAATAGTTAAAGTATTTAGAAATACATGCTCCAGTGCTTTGCAGAGCTGTGGCCCTTGTGCTTATCGAGTGCAGTTCCATGTTGTGCTAATCTTAAAAGCCAGCAGAATCACTTTCACATTCTTCAACTTCACTTCCCATTGTCCTTGGGGAAAGACAAAAATCACATACGTTGCTGGTGCTTTCAAATTAAATACTGGAGGGGGAAGGCCAAAACAAAAGAAGCTCTAAACTGTCTGCTGATACGGTACAGCAGCGAAACACCTGCAGACAAAATGAACATTTAATATAGCTACTCACATCACAGCATAGTGATGATTAGCACACTCAGATTTCTGTCTGCCTTTCTAATGCAGGTGAATGAGCATGTAGCTCAGCAGAATGGCAATTACTTCAACAGGCTGCCAAAGATAACAGAGTCTATAGAAAAGCAAACAGGCAGGTGCAGGTAGAGTATGCATGCGTGCTCTGGGGTGTGCAAACCAGAAACATCCCCTGAAGGGCTGCTCCAGGGTGTGCACACCAGAAACATCCCTGAAGGGCTGCTCCAGGGTGTGCATACCAGAAACATCCCCTGAAGGGCTGCTCCAGGCCATGCACACCAGAAACATCCCCTGAAGGGCTGCTCCAGGCCATGCACATCAGAAACATCCCCTGAAGGGCTGCTCCAGGCCATGCACACCAGAAACATCCCCTGAAGGGCTGCTCCAGGGTATGCACACCAGAAACATCCCCTGAAGGGCTGCTCCAGGCTGTACACACCAGAAACATCCCCTGAAGGGCTGCTCCAGGCCATGCACACCAAAAACATCCCCTGAAGGGCTGCTCCAGGGTGTGCATACCAGAAACATCCCCTGAAGGGCTGCTCCAGGACCTGCACACCAGAAACATCCCTGAAGGGCTGCTCCAGGACCTGCACACCAGAAACATCCCTGAAGGGCTGCTCCAGGCTGTGCACACCAGAAACATCCCTGAAGGGCTGCTCCAGGGTGTGCATACCAGAAACCTCCCCTGAAGGGCTGCTCCAGGGTGTGCACACCAGAAACATCCCTGAAGGGCTGCTGCAGGTTCGCAGTCACTCAGCATGGTGTCTGTCCTGTCTTCAAAACCTGCTCCATATGGGGTCTTAACTTCTCTCTCCTTTTTCTACAGGAATTTCTCTGGTAGCTCTTGTAGTTCCCATTTCGTTTGGAATATTCGTCAACCACAAATGGCCTAGTAAAGCAAAAATCATACTTAAGGTAGGATATATAAGGCTGAAGCATAAGCAATTATGGACAAATTATGGAATCAGTGGGACCGCTGAAGCAGTACATTGCTATTCATAGTATTAGTATCTGACTTCATAAGACCTGGAAAGTTTTCAGCAGAAAACAAATGAGGTGCTGTGGAAATGTATTGCTTTCCCCCTGCACAAACATGCATGAGTTGCATGCATTATTAGAAACCATCATTATCTAAGGAACCTACTTTTTTCTTTGGCTGCAACTATGTTAGTAATTGACTTCAGTATATAATGTAAAATGAAATTGGAAGGAAAATCACTCAGGTCAACAGAAAGCAGTTTTTCTCTGCAAAACAATAAAAAATAAAATCATTCTGAATCCAAATGCCTTGCTCCTTTTAAGAGAGTTCCTTGATTTTTTTGTGGGCCAATTTTTGAGTGTAAAGTCAATTTTTATTTAAAAATAATATACAGAAAATATTCCAACTCTTAAAAAGACCTAAAAAAATTATTCACAAAATATAGCTGTCTTTGCAAGATTATTTCAGATACATCAAAAATATGGTGATTTTGGCAAAAACTGTTCTCATCAAAATAATAGTAATAATTCAGCCACATCTAAGGTGACAGCAAATTAATCATTTCTGAGAATTTGGTTTAGGTTTAAAGAGATTTTCAGATGTGCTGAGAATTCTTGGCCTTTGCTAACTGTTCTTAGTTAACAAATATATTATCTAAATTTTCTTAAAGAAAACTAGTCTGGTCACTTGTTTTTCTACTTATATTTTGTTATCATTTCTTTGCTATTGGCTCAGACAGCATAGAGCATAAGGTCTTTTTAAGTCAATTAATTTTCAGTAAACTGCCAGCTTATCATGCTGCACTCTAAAATGCACTCACAGCTTACTATTTCTATTTAATCAGTTGAGGGAAGAGCATGGACTTGTACTCACATGAAAAGAAACTCTATTTGATCTCTCAGCAAAGCTGCATTTCATTCCTTCTTACTGAATGCGTGAGCAACCCACAGATCGGTCCATTGAGAGTTTGCTTTGTGTAGGACAATGAAGCATCAAGTGAAGATTGAGCCATAGCTGTCAGATTAAGACTTATATAGTGAGAAATTCAGATAGGAGAACAGAGAGTGTGCCAGGTGAAAGAAGAGCTTGTCATGGCCAGACTATGTTTCTTCTTCCTTGGTGCACGTGGTTAATAGCTCCGCCAAACAAAAGTGCTTGTTCACTCAGTGCTCTTAAAAATGCTTCAGCCAAAGACTGATGAAGCCACTTCAATGGCAGTACATGTTTTAGCTGAGGCATGGATTCTCCTAAGCTTAGACTAAGAAGTCTGTCTTTGAGATCCCTGGCAACATAGGCTATAATAACAGACATTCCACTAGGGCATTGAAAAGAGAGTGAGTTATAACTTTTTTAGGCAAGCAGCAGTAAAGATTTCAGTACATTCAGTCACAAGAAATAAGATCAACTGCAGTGCTTAAGTCTATGTAGAAGGGCTATACAAGCTCATAACCAGTTTTCAAGCATGAATTTTTAGCCCCATTAAAGATTTACCCCTGCACTTGGCAAATAATTTCCTAGCACTAGCTCACTAGCAATCTAGTGTCTAATTAGCACACACTGTACTAAACCTCAGAGTGTGATTCACCAAGGTGGGGAGGAGAATGCAGTATTCTCCCTACCAGGCTGTCAGTTTCTCAACAACTCTGGGGAAATTTTTCTATTGTGTGCACCATTCCTCACTCATATCACACCTGTGAAATTATTTTTAATCTCCAGCCCTAAGTACAATTATAGTCAAGGCTTCAAAAGACTAGTCCTACGGTTATCTGCTATAGATACCTATTACAGTTGTATCTTGGTCTAGAGCTGTAGTCACACATTGAAGTACATCGTAGATCTCCTGTTTGGTAAAATGGCAGCTATCTAATCTCTCAGCCTGTTGTGAATTGTATTGCTGTAAACATTAGGTGTTGTGTTTAACAAGATATTTCAGTGACTCAGATACAATCTCAGGCATGTTTGATACCATGTTTGTTGCCATTAAATTTCCTTTAGAGCTCATTTGTGCAGTATTCTGTGATTCTGTGATTCTGACTCAGTCCCTCTTCTTTCGTTTCACAGGTTGGTTCCATTGTGGGAGCAGTGCTCATCGTGGTCATTGCTGTGGTTGGGGGAATACTCTACAAAGGCTCTTGGATTATCACACCAAAATTATGGATCATTGGCACCATATTTCCAGCGGCTGGCTACACTTTAGGATTCTTTCTGGCTCGTATAGCTGGTCTGTCTTGGCACAGGTAATCCATAGCCTTTATTCAACTGTGTAAAAAGATTTTATTTAATGATTAATCAATACTGAGAATGCTCCCTAAACAGTAGTTATGTTACAGAGTCACTCATTCACTAAGCCTGTGTTTTGTGATACTATGTGCAGACAAAACTTTCTTGTTCACATTTGTTTGCAGATTCTGACCATAGATGCTTTCCTTTCATGTGCCAATGTCTTGCACTTCAAACAAGTGAAACAGACCTGACTTGTAATCAGTTTGGAACTGCAGTAAGACTTCGCATGTAGATGCAGCAGTCTACAATTTAGAACATCATTGCAAGAGAGGGAAACAGCAAGTGCCACATAAGTGCCTTAAAGGTGGTTCACAGTCTTTTACAGCTGCTGAACTGCCAACAATTGCTAGTACAAGCCATAGGTGGAATGTTTTGCTGACTATGTTAGCTGAAGGAAACAATTTTCTTAGTTATCCATTGCATTTTTTTGCTTACCCAGATTAGTAAAAAGCATAATAATTGGATGTTATTTCACAACTGTCTTTGTATTATTCCCTTTAGATGTCGTACAGTGTCTCTGGAAACAGGCATGCAAAACACTCAGCTATGTTCAACTATAGTACAGCTCTCATTCAGTCCTGAAGAACTGGAACTGATGTTTACTTTCCCACTCATCTACAGCATTTTCCAGCTGACATTTGCGTTACTAATTTTAGGAGGTAAAGTCATTTTCTATTATAGCACTATAATTATCATTATTATTACCAGTTTAATTTTTCATGTATATGGAGAAAACAAGAAGGGATAAAAATAATCAAATGGATCTCAAAATCAAAGCATAGCTTTAAAGAAACTTTCTGGAGGTGTCGGAATGTTTTAGCATTATAAGCATGAATATTTTTATAATTATTTTATTTAATAATAACCATATATTGATCCTCAGGCTATCGTCTGTACAAAAGACGCCATGTCAAAACAACGACAGATGTTGAGAAAACACCACAAAAAGAGAATTCAAAATCAATTGCTATAAATAATGGAGGATTTGTATCAGATGAGATGAAATAGACAACTACATCTGCACCCACCAGCTGTGAGGATAAAGAATATATGGTTTATTTAAAACCGTTTTTTTTTCATGTGCTGTTTTTCCATAGTAATATTTAACAAAAGAAGTTCTGCTGATACTGCACTGTGAGACTTTAAAATTATTAACTTAAGAAAGATCTACTTTGATTTTTAACATGGTTTTTACCACAATTGTAGAATCTGGTTTTGAGGCTAATTCCCAAAAAATATGTAATATTTTATTATGGATTATTTAACAAAAAGCAGAATAAAGGTGGCCTATTGCTAAGAAGAAGCAGATGTCTTCAATACCAGCTCCAGCCCATGGTCCTGCAAATCCATCTGCTAGTCTCAGCGCCACACAAAACAAAGAGCAATCTTCTTAAAGTGTCTGAGCAGAAACAGGAGTTAATATGGAAGATCTGGTAAGGCTGAATATGAATCAAGCATGAAATTGGACCAAGCCAATAATGAAATAAAAGTTTCATTTAGGTCAGTCTGGGCAAACTAAAGCACTGTATTAATTGCTTGAAGCATTAATTTATTCTAAGGCTATAGTTTTAGCAAATGCACGGCACCTTATGGCTCCATTTTTTTATCTCAAAGTAATAGAATGTAACAGTCTTACATCTTTGGCCTGTGTATTTTAGGTGCTGGAAACAGGAACAGAGACACAAAGGTGAGGGCTTAAGCCTTGAGCAATTTTAGTGACAGCAGTGAGAGCTGCATACACAGGAGCAAGCAGAGGTTCTGGAAGGGTAAGAAATTATCAGCTTCTGCACTGAAAGGAAGGCATTTCAAAATGGAACAAAAAACATCCCTGATTCATCCAGGACTGCTTCCACCAATCTTAACATGAGACAGCAGTGCTTGGAGAGAGTTAAATATTTTTTGTTATTTTATGAGGTAAATAAATTTGAACCTACCAGATGACATTTAGATATTGATATAGTTGACAATTTTAAGATTTTGTTTATATCAACCAGGAATATAAATAATTGGATGCACACATACATTATGCATAGTTTCTGAAAATTCAAGCGTACACATGGAAATCTCTCCTAATTGTGTGGAGAAAATTAGTAGAATTCTAGGAGAAACAGTGTAGTAAAATCCTTGCAGTAAAAATAAAAATTTTTTTAAGGAAACACTCAGTGACATTAGTGCTGTAGATGCTATGAAAGAAAATATCCAGAGAACTTCAGGTAAATGAGCGAGAGGTTGGCTGACCAAAAAATTTAAGAGTGAACCGACTATCAGCACATGGAAACGATACACCTTTCTATCATATTCAAGTGGTCCTTCCAAGATATGGTGAGTTAATATGGCAGGTTTTTTACAAACACAACTGAAATTGTGGAATTTAAGTTCCCAGTGTGCAGCTTTACCCTGCTGCAGAAACATGCCCAGTACTAAACAAAGAATAAATTATTGTTGTCTACCATATGTGGACCCCAAAGAGTCTCAAAATGTTCCTGAGTTCTGTGAGGCTTGAAGCTGCTTTACTTTTGGCAGGGAGATCAGAGTGGTCGTAACTTCCAAGGAGAAGTTCAACACTGAGTGGGAGTTAGTACACAAAGAGGTGTTGTGTTTTATAGAACAAAGATTAAACAAAACAATGTGGCAAAGACTGCTATGGAGAAATCATAAATTGTGAAATAACACATTCATCAAGAAAAGGATAAGCTTTTATTTGTAACATCTGTGCTAAAATGGTTATTGTCTTGCTCCTGCTCCTGTCATAAAATGGACAGTGGAAGTTAGTTAGGATCATGTCTTTCTTACACACGAAGCTGCTACTCTTCTCCCATGCTTGCTGAACTTCTATGTTTCTGTGTATATTTCAAGCAGATTCTGAAAATATGTTGAAGAATAATAGTTTGTCTTGCTTATACTCTGTGTGTCTGTCTGTCTGTCTGTCTCTGTGTGTGTGTCCGTGTATTTAACACAACTGTATAAACATTGAACTAAATAAAGTCAGAAACTATTTATAATTTTGCCCACTGGAGTAATTTAAGGGGAGAAGTATTGGCACAAAAACTGAACATGCAGACAGAGTTTATAGCTTTGAGATGTAACAAAAACATCTCATGTTATGTGTCAAATAGATATGTTTAATAATCATAGAACCGTAGAGCTGTTTGGGTTGGAAGAGACCTGGAAATGTCATGTAGTCCAACCTTCCTGAAATGGGCAGGGACATCTTCAACTAAATCAGGTTGCTCAGAGCCCCATCCTACCTGATCCTGAATGTTCACTTCTAAATCTCCAGACGTAGAAGTGAAGTCTGGACAGCACCAGTATCAGATCACTTGTGGAGCTGGGGTGGGCTATCTCACAGTAGTGTAAGGAGCCAGTGGGGAAGTCCTCTCCCCAGAGATGTCCAAAAAGATGTTTGGCTATATATATAGACCTGTGAATGCTGGGATATGGGCTATTCAGTTGCAGGGATCTGGTGGCCTCCAACCTTGCAGTTATCATTGTCTTGGTATTGTCCAAAGGAAAACCCTGGACTGCTGAGATCAGCCTGTTTAATGTGCTCAGTGTCACCTCCTCACATTCCACAGTATGAAAATCCTTTCAATGAAAGGCAGTATCACTTAGTCACCACTGCTTTTTAAGCAATCTTCTATGCACAGAAACAAACTGGATGGGACATTGCAGCTTGTGCAATTTAAAAGCATCATGCAATGTTGTTCAGGCTAATAAAGGCCCTTTCTAATTAACTCTTACACATACTGGCATTCAGGAATTTACCACTTCTAAGCAGTCATACAGGTTCTAGGCTACCACTGCTAGTCTACTTTTAGATAGTCATCCATGTCCAGAGTGCCTGGGTAGTCCATGACTTTGCAGCAGTGCTGGTTCTCAAGCTGTTGCAGTCAAAATGAGTTAAAGCATGTCTAAAAGTTGAAACAACAGTTGAATTAATGCCTCACTCATCCCAAGGTCTGTCATATAAGGCATGCAAAGATGTAAAAATCACACTTATCAAGCCAATCTGTAGCCATAAATCCGGATAGAAAGATGCATTCCCTGGTTGGCACAGAGGAGACACAACATCACCGAGTTAATCATGCCCAATGTCTCAGAATTGTCTGTCTCTATAAAGTAGATTTAGATGGTCTGACTTTAATCAAATATCTAAATTTTTCATCTCAGAGGAAAAAAGAAACTTGCAATTATTACTTCTTTTTATATTTCTTTCTTTTTCTGTATAAGCTCTCTGAGCATTCAGTTTGTGTCCTTTAACCCGGAAGACAGGCTTTGTAGTTGAGGAAATAAAAAATTAGACAATATAAAAGACTGTATAGTGATTCCAACCTTCTATTATATAACTTCTAATATAACTAATTTCTCATTGACTTAAAGACAGGTAGAAGAACTGGTTCAGTCATATAGTGTGTGCTGTGTTAGTCAGAAGAGAGTGTAATTTGGATAGAATTAATGAGCAAATTGATTTGCCTTTTACATTAAATGAGTTTCTTGTTTCAAACTAATCAGGTTATGATGTTCAAAATCTGCTTTTATAATATCTGCCAGTCAGTATAATTTTTGTCAGCCAAAGAAAAGAGAAATGAGGTTTTGGGTTTTTTTGTGGTCCAACCAATTAACATACTGTACACTTAATGCAAATCTAAAATAATAATTAGTATTCTCGAGTTCCCGAGGCTCCACTTCATTTCTTGGTATCTGACCAGAATCTGATCTCCATAGATTAATTGTATTACTTGCTTACATCCAGAATTAAAGCAAATATAGTGTAAGAGTTCCAGAACCAAATGGTAACAAACCAGGCCTGACTGGATCTTTCAAGCCAGAACTGAAAGGCAGTAGAAGTAAATTTTTGCTTCTATCTCATAAGAAGTATTCATTCTGCTCCAGAACATCTGTTAAACTGAACACTAAATTAACTTAAAATATCAAATGTAAAAATAATTTTTACTTGCCAGGATATCTGCCAATCTTCAAACTGGAATTGCAGAATATGGATAATTTAAGGTTCTGAAGGAGTGCTAATTTGTTTTCATGAATAGATATGTGCTGTGGAATTATATCATCCTCTCCCTTTAATTTCCATTAAATTTAGCCATCTACAAGAAATTTTCCAGTATCAACCTTCATCCTTCCCTGGAAAGAATCAGTCAATACTGTCAGCAGAAAAAGACAGTTATCTCTGGAAAACAAGCTATCACACTCTTCAGACATCTGATTTAGGACAGGGAGAATTCTGGAAGGAGACAAATACATTGTGCAGAATCAAGCATGAAATTCAGTTGTCTGAACACAGGGCCTAGTGAATGTGAGATGCCCTGGGTTGTCGTGCCTGGATTTCTGCTGCCAGTCCAGGAAGTCACAAGTGTTCTGTAAATCCTGTGTCCTGCCTGCACCTACCATGGCCTTACAGCAACTAAAATTGCACCACACGTTTGTTTAATCAGCCTAATCCTCCTTCTGTGCAATTCATCCTTATTTGCAGGGCTTCCCGTGATATATAGGAATTCTTCCACAATCAGATGAAAGGTCAGCACTTCACATGGCATAACTGTTAAGCCAAAAGAGGACCCTTGGGATATATTGTAAAATATATTGTAAAATATTTCAGAATTTAGAAAAACAAACAACAAAAGTGTTACTTTAAGCTGCCTGTAAGAACTGACCAAAATTATATCTCCTTAAAAAATTTCTCCCAGCCTTGCGTCTCCCTCTAGAATTACATGGGACTTGGAAAGGTGTAGAAATAAAATTCAGTGAGGATATGCTAAACTGTCTGTGTAAACAAAGATCATACAAAAAAGTATTGGTGTATCTACTTGCTCACAATAGACTTAATGTAAAATGATTTAATCAATTACCACTTTCCCTTGAAAGATCGTAAATCAGCCTACTAGCTTAGATGAAGTTTAGAAAAACATGAAGCTTTAGAAATATTAAATTGAAATAAAGGACATCATCTTTTAGACTTCAATTATTTGGGAATTCATCCATAGGGAGTGAACTTTTGCCTTTCTAACCACCAGTTGAGAAATCTTTTGCAAATACAGCATATACTTTAAAACTCCAAAGAAATGGAAGGGAAAGCTCAACACTGAAGAAACCTCTTGCTGACCACAACGGGTAGTGAATCAACTCCTTTAAGTGGTTCACTTCCTGGTTACTGCATATACTAGATATTGTTATGAAAAGGTTTCTGCTCCAGGCAAACAGAACCCAGTTAATTTCCCTTAGAGCACACAAGGATCATTTGCTTCTATTGTTCCTGGCTATGAGAAATCTTAGCAATTACACACCCAGTGTTTCTATTCACACAAATTTAGCATTGCTTCGTATCTTATAGATGTGACATAATTGCTCCAGATATACTGATTAGATCTGCTGATCAGGTATCATTAAGGTAATTTGATACATTCTTTTAAATATGACTGCAGACCTTCTGTCTCCTTCTACTGCAATGAGTTCAAGTATTACTCATTTGGGAGATTTCATCACAGTTTTTAAATATGCTGTCCCCCATCTGAATTCAAGCTAGAAGTGAGGAGGTCATATTGAGATGGTAAGGCCCTGATTAAATAATTTGATGGTACAATTAATTCCTCACAAGTGGAATTAACTGCAGGGGATTAATGAAAATGTCAGGGTTACAGGTTGTGCTGGTGATGTGTTTCTAATGTCACTAGTAAATCTGCTGTAGGTAAAACACAAATTCTTTCCACTAAAGGCTTTTTCTTTAAAAATATACCCTGAACTCATAAAATAAACCGCAGCTAGTATGGAACAATTTTCTATAAAAGTGCACCTACTGAGGAAGCAGACAAAACATACAGCTTGCCTAGAAGAACACGTATTTTAGGTTTAAGATAGCCAACGATTGCTTAAAAAAAAAAATTAATGCGCAATATCTAAAAATGGGCTTAAGTAAAAGGTGAAAAAAGACTGATTTATGGACCATAAATTCATTGCTAGCGGTTTAATATGATGCTTGAGGTAAAGCTCATAGGATAGTCCTTAATGATCATGGTGCCAGCTGCAGAGATATGTGCCCATACCTCTTACACCCTTTTCTAAAGCACCTACTAGTGTCATTGCCAAGTTAACTGAAGATCTGAGATTCTTGGGTTTCTTGTGCAGTCATCTCCAGTAGACATTAAATCCAAGGAAAAACACAAGCTGCTTTCAAATATTTTGCCTGTTGAAAGGGAAATAACATCTGAGTAGGAGGATAGAACAGTCTATACCAAAATGAATAATGTAGTGAAGAGGGGACAGGAGAAAATTCAGATAAAATTATTTTGTGAAGACATACCTAGATGTCTACAGAGGAACCAGTCATCACATAGATCACTTTCTGTCTATTCTGTATCACTTCACCTGCTCTGATGTATTTTTCAGAAATCTTCCACAGAAACCATTACATACACAAATTAAAACCTGCCACAGTCAGAAAATATAAAACGGTCAGACTGTTTACAATATCAAAATCACAGAGGATATTTAGATCACCACTGGAGTATGGTCAGAGTAATTTGCAGTTGAAGAGAATGTATGCTCCTCAAGGCCTTTGCAGTCACCCAGGGACACACAGTGGTCCTACAAAATGTTGAGAGGGTTCAGCTGCATGAGCTGGGAGGTGAGGAATCAGGGATGGCGGGGAGAGGAGTCTGCGTTCCAGCGGTGGTGAGCAGAGAGCACTATTTCAGCCCTTGCTCTCCAGCCAGCCGGGCTACACCAGCTGGCTACACCACCAGTACTTGTACCATCCATGTAGGCAGTGGAGAAGGATGAAGCGGACACACTCTCCATGATTACTTTTCTCCACTTGGTTCCCCACAGACCAGAGCCAGACCACAAGCCACCACTTAGGCTTGTATGAACAAGAGAATAGGCTAGGCTCAGACACAAATCCAAGCTAACCTAACAGTAGAGAGGAAAGTTTAGGCAACTCCTTTTCTAGCAAATAAACTGGGGAGCAGTCTCTGACCCCAAAGCCAAGCAACACAATCTCATTCACATGCACAAAGCTCAGCTCTCTTCCCCCACAAGTAGGAAAAACACACTTCTGGCTCCCTTCTGGGAACATTTCCCTTCATCAGCCCTAGCCTGGCGCCATTCAAGAGTGCCAGGTCATGAGAGCTGAAGCTCTGCCAGGAAGGGTGCAAACAGTCATGAGACAGCCCTCAAGCCCATGCCCTCCTCTTGGCTTATTTACTGATGTAGATGTAAAAATACATGCCTAAACCCATTTTTTTCTTTAAACACTGAAAATTGTCTGGCTTTAGAGAGGCCGGAGCATTCAGGATAAAGACCATGTATTTTCCCCTGTTATTTCCTTATAGACTTCTGGCAGCTCTGACTCATGCTGTTAATGATAAATTAAGCTTTAACTAAGTAGATATTTCAGTTAGAGCAACTTCTGCATCTCTGGAAGAGAGCCTCCATTTATACAAAGAAATGAACATGTTCATTCCAAAAATATACTATATCTTTGATGTAGTGTTGGGGTTATTTTTACAATTTAGTCATGATGCCATTTACACTGCACTTTGAACATTACAT
>JAOTQP010000001.1:37512594-37526659 GCA_026413545.1 Cichladusa arquata
TGTTAAATAAATTAATGGCTAAGAGAGGGAATGAAAATGATCCCTGGAATTAAGTTCTCAAAGGAGAATTTCTACTTTTTATTGTGTTATGAAGGCTAATTGCATTGCATAAGCTATTTATGTTTAACTGCAGAGAACCGCAGGGCCAGGTTCAGAGATGATGAGCTGTCTTTAGGCAGGTTTTTCAAAAAATCTGTGACTCACATGCCTACGGTGATATTTACTCCCGTATGTGCTGTAAGTTCACCCCAGCCAGCAGCTAAGTTCCATGCAGCTCCTTGCTCATTTTCCCCCTCTTAGAGGGATGAGGGGGGAGAATCAGAAAAAGGGTAAAACTCTTGAGCTAAGAATAGTTTAATAATTGAAATAAAGCATATTAATAATAATGCTAATAAAATTAATATTATTTTTTTATTTTTTATTGTTACTTTAATGAAAATGTGAGAGAGAGAGAGGTGAATAAAACTGAAGCAAAACAAGTGATGCACCACATAATTGCTTGCCATCCACTGGCTGATGCCCAGCCCATTCCTGAGCAGTGATCATCCCCTCCCAGCCAGCTCTCCCCAGTTTATGAGTGTGACATTCTATTGTATGAAATATTCATTTGGCTGTTTTGGGCCAGCTGTACCAGCCCCTCCCAGCTTCTTGTGCATCTCCTCACTGGCAGAGCATGGTAAACTGAAAGGTCCTTAACCCAGGGTAAGCACTATCTAGCAACAACTGAAACATCAGTGTGTAAACAGTGTTATACTAAATCCAAAACACAGCACTGTACCAGCTCCGAGGAAGAAAATTAATTCTTTCCTAGAAAAAAAAACGGGGCAACACTATAAAAAAGGACACTCTTCACAGTAGGAAGATTAGTGCTGCAAGACTACTCAGTCTGATACATAAACACCTTTGCAAAAGTGCAAAACTGTTTGTTGCACTTAAACTCTTCAGAAAAGGTACCTGGATTCCAGAAACATATTTCAGTTTTATCTAGGAGTTCCTCGGACAGTTAAGTAACCCAACCAAGCATGCAGACTCTGAAAGTGCTTACAACACCATTGAAGTTAGAAACAAGTTTACCCCACAGCCCAGCAAGGACCTAGAAATGAGGAATTCTGTCACCTGTTGCTCCTCAAGGTCTCAGTCTAACAGGCAGGTTCTTAGTGAATCTACTCGAGTCCCAGAGCAACAAGGTTTTCTGCTGTTTTTCCAATATGCGGTTGTTGTTGATGACCCATTTCCTACTCTCTTGTCCTCCTTCTCTCAGTGTACCTGTGCCAAATCACCTTTGCTTTGGAAGAGTAGTGGGGCAGAGGGACAAAGTTCAATTTCCTCTTCCAGCTAAGGAGATTTAAATCACATTTCTCAATTCCCTAAAGGAAGCTCAACCACTTAATTATTTTTATTACACTTGTGCTCAGCATATATCAGCACCCTTAGCATGGAGCCTTTGAGTCAACTTGTCCTTGAAGTTCTGCTCTCGACTGGCTTCCACTGTGCCCCTTCTTTGAGGGACTGTTCTCAAAGCAGAAGTTCTGTGTTCCTTGCAGCATAGAAACTTTCCCTAGAGGTAGTACAACTGCTTACATTCCTGAAAATTATGCAAGAACACAGAGAATACTGTGTAGGCACCAAGGGGAATGTACAGAGCACTGTATGCTACCGTACTGTTCCCAGACTCTCCCCCAGAATAATTGGACTGAGTCAGCAGCATATGTGGATTTTGACTTATTCACAAAATCTGATATGGAGCCATTTTTTGAGCCCTATGTTTTATCATCTTAGAAGAGAGCGGTGACACTGACAGTGCAGAAACATAGGACTGAAAGAAGCCTGAGACAGAAAAGACACCACTCCCTGACTCTGGGGCTGCCCTCCAGAGAACCTCTTCAGTCAGAGGGAAAGTAACCATGAGAACAGCTCAGCTGGAGGATTGTAGAATGACCAACACAGCTGCATGCCAGAGCTACGCATGACAACAGCAACAAGTGTCAGCCATGGCACCTCAACTCGTTACACACTCTAGTCTGTGGGTGAAGATTATCCCATGCACAAGGGAATGTTGCTAAATGACAAGGTGGCCAGGAAGAAAGTCTGTGCACAGGGTTGCAGTTCATGCTCACTGCTTATTGTTTTTGCAGTACTTACCAGCACTGGCAAAGGCCATCCCCCAGCACTACGGGCTTGAATCAGGCCCTGTCCTCTGCTTTAATGGTGTATACACATATATAGTGAGACAATCTTTCTCCTGGGTGTGTGGAGGTACCTGGGTCTCCATCTGAGATGTGTCTGAGCATGTGCAGACCCATCACAGATAGCTTTGATCTCCTCAGGAGGTAAACCTTGCATGCAGAAAGGCACTGTTGTACACACCATCTCTTTGTCAGCAATTGATAGATAACACCATGTGTTACGTGGCACTTAACCACAAACCATAGGTCTAGACACAGCCAGAGAGCTGCAGAGAACACCTCTGTCCTACTTCATGCAGATTGGCCAGATCACTAGCGGGGGGATGGATAAAAAAAGGTTTATCTATTCCCGAAATGTACATGTGTATATATGAGTAGGTATAAGCATAGAGGACACTGTAGGGAGAGAAATGAGGATGGCAGATACCAGCAGAAGTGTGAGAAGCTGAGGAACTACATTAACTGTTGATGGAAGTAAAGTCTGAGCAGATAGAAACAGGATGGATATAACACAAGGAAACCAGGAATGTTGATTGCAACACTGCAGTCCAACCAAGAAAACTTTTGACATAAAACTGAGATGAGGGCTCAGAATTAGCAAGAACAGTTCTTAGACAAAAACAGTATGTGAAGCCCTTCATATTGAACTGCCAAAGAATTAACATTTTTTAATATTCCTCCTTTTCTCTCTGAAAATGTACCTTCAGAATTTAGAGGTCAAAACAGATGTCGAAGTAACAGCTCCAAGTTTAATATTCCTTCTGTCTTTAACTACATGCTGAATCAAATTGGGTGTGCCACACACTTTTACCAGTGAGTCTCATCTTTACAACCTCAGAGATAAAAATGTCTTTTCTTATCAGATAAATTTCAAGATATATGAGACAAGAGCTCATCTAAAAGATGCACTTTGGATTAGAAAGTGAGCAATGGACAACTGCTAAACAGCAAAGAATCAAAAGAAAATAATTTATTTACCTGCACCCAGGTAAATATACAAAGATCTGTCTAATTTTGTTCTTTTAAACAGTTCAATCAGTTTCTCTCTGCAACTTTCAAGCAGAATTTCGTTTTACTGGCTGCAGAACAGGCCCTATCTCCTCCACTTTAATTTGTCTGGTTAGTTTACATTAGAAAAAGTGAGATCCAAGTTAAGCAGTTTCATATAGTGCACTATTTCACTGAATTTATAACACAAACTGAGCTTCCATAGACAAATGGTGTACTGTAGCAAATACAATCTATTTATTCTTAGGAAAAAGCAGTCTAAGCAAATACAAAATATTTTAGCACCACTTTACTGTGTGCTCATTAAGTAGTAAACTGCACGAATTGGTTCTCTCTTTCCTCCCTAACTCTGATATTAAACTCATGAAGGTTTATCTGACTTTTGTGTGGAGAAAGGTTTAGCACAGATGATTGGGATTTGTGAATTCAGATTTTAGACTAATTTTAGATCTCAACACAGGTAATTGAAATCTTTTATTGCAGTTTAATCAATCCCTTGAAATTTTGGCCTGAGTGATAGTGAGTACTCCATCTCTCGAAGCACTATACTAAGATCTTATTTTCTTTTCAGAACAAGAGTACGTTTGGGCTGCAGAAATTTTGATGCAAATTCCACATTCTATCCTATACCACCAAACTAAACAACCTCAGTAGTCTTTAAAAAACAGGTAACTGTTGAGTTAAACTCATAGGTCATCTCAGGCCAGTCACTTGCTATTCAATTGGCAAACAAATTACTATATTGCTGCATTTGTTTTTCCTTCCTTCCAACAAGCTTACATTATTTTGTCTTATCTCTTATTTTTCATTCTATGTTCTAAAGCTAAACTTTTGAAATCATGTGAAATATTTACACAGAAATCACCAAATATCAGCATTTAACATGACTTATGATGGGAGCAGGAAAACTGAGTTCCAGTTTCATTTTGCATAATCAGTTTCTGAGATCAGATGGTTTCACTGCACAGCAGGATGTGCCCACACAGTGTGTTCAAATAAAAAGAATAGAAGACCATAAATATTATCTACAGAAAAATGTGTGAAAAAAGTTATTGCATTTCTGCATATCTTGTTCTTGAAAACTGGCATCAGAGATATGAGATAGTAAGGTGGAGTACAAATCCAGGCACAAATTGGTTTAATTTTTAGCTCTGAATGATATAGGTATAGGGTATGCTGATAGTGTGCTTCTACTAAAGCATCTTTATTTACCCAACTCAATGAAACACCAACCCAGACAACCCAAGAGGAAACAGATATTCAATTAGCCTCACGAACATGTCCTTGGCCAGTCTGCTTTGGTGGATGTGGACAAAAGTTCCTTCCATCGCTGGCTTTGCCTGCACTGCAAGATGTCACCCTGCTTGTTCACGCAGTCGGTGAGATGATCATTCCACATGGCCAAGAGCCACAGAATCACAGAATCATTTAGGTTGGAAAGACCTCTAAGACCAAGTCCAGCTGTGAACCCAACAATGCCAAGTCTACCATTGATTCCTGAAGAGCAGATACATCCCAGGTACTGGGAAAGGTCCTCCTCATTCCGCTTATGGAAGACACCACTTCCTTAAGCTTGGCTGTAAACAGAACCATAGTCTGGCTATATAAAATTAAATTTGTTGATGTGGGGCCAATTTTCAGAACAGTCTGAAGAGTGCTGTTCAATCTGTGTATTGCACAGTTACTACCATCAAGGAGATGGATGATATACTCATTCCCTTCTCCTACCACCAATAAATACATCTTTATCCACCCCAGTTCTTGGGGGCCATTTGACCCCTCTTTTTTTCCTCTCCCTGCATCTCTGTCCATGCATCACCTTGAATGGAGAGGTTTAATTGCACAGACTGGAATGTCATGCCAGATAGGAAGAGGGTTCGACACCATGCATGCGATGACGTACACATCTCAGAGAAGTCATTTTGTGTTCTTTCTATCTAATCTAAGTGCTTATTCTGCAAGCATTATCATGCCTTCTAAGTGTTTAATTATCTTAGGTAATAATTCTACAAAGATTACAACACAATATTTCCATCGGATTCCATTGCCATTTATTCTGGTTTTGCTGACTCAAATGACAGAAGTCTCCTGGGAGTGTCTTTAATTATGCATGATCTGCAATCTGAAGTTGTTTCCCATGCCCTATATGGCAACAGCTTTTTAATGTCAAAAATAAATTCCTTTCTTTGCTGAATTCTCTCTTCACTGATACTTCACAACTGATACTTTTCCACAGGAATCTAATGTTCTAATTTAGTGTCTTTCAGGCTTTTATTTACAAGAAGAATCAAGATCTGAACCTTTGTGCACTTTTAACACTACCATCTAGCTCTACTGCATGCATGCCCTGACATATTACTGCAGAAGCTTTCAGTTACATACCAGCTGCCCTCTCAATTTTCTTCTGTGATTGCACCCAACCCTGGTTGCCTCCCAGAGCAGGTACCTCCTTCTTTTTGAGCAATGCATGAGTTATGCACAAGAGTAAAAAATATTCAACTCCCAGGCTTTGGGGAAATTTCCTTGTAGGGCGGCACCAGCAGGCAAAACCAAGCAGCTGACACTTTATGCTCTCATATTGAGCTAAGGCAAGAAGAATGTGAACAGGTCCATTTCCATCCAATTATGTTTTATGTTTGCAGACCTGTCTGTCAGAGATTTGGTTTTTGTCTTTCATGTTAATTGGCCAAAATAGCATAAATCAGATCAGAGCAAAAACACTCAGCATTTACTAAAAGAAGGAAAGTTGAGCGGGGAAGGTCAGTCATGTAGAGGTGTGATAATGTCAGTATGAGCCAAGTTGCTAAAGGGTTAGCCCTCTAAATGGCCAAGTCAAATAAGATACAATTGGTGCTAAGCTAACTTCCAAGAGCTCCCAAGTGGAGGCTTATGAATGCCTGGAGGGACAGGTTTGCTTCAATTGTGCTGTATTTAACTTGGCAAATTAAATGGCAAAAGTCCTTCCTAACTTGGCTCTTGATACAAATATCACACTTTTATATGGTTTAGCATCTTTTGTAAAGCAGATTTTTTTTGTTCATGTTAATTAGGTACTGCCATATGTGTGTACATAATAGTCAGATATATAGACACACACTCACATAAAATACATGCATCTATTAGATATCAATGGAAGTTCTCAAGGAGTAGGTAAAGTTTTCCTACTTCTGGCATGTAACATATACTCACAGTTTTAGTCTTGAGGAAACTGGTTTTCTTAAAGCAAGTTCCTAAGGACACAGAGAGTCCAGGGAGAAAGGGAACTGTAATTAAGTCTTGTGGAAAGAGATCCTGTCTAATTTGGCTTGTTACTTCTATTGTCTGGTAATTTGGGGGGAAAGTGGAGAGGGAGATGGAAGTGTCTACTTAGAATTTCAAATGAATGACCAAATAAAGGGAACTGGATTTTCCAGTGATATACCTTTTCCTGATATCTCAATTAAAGATCTATGGGAGTTGCTAAGATTGAACGAGGTCACACTGTAGGGCTAAGGTGGACATTGTACAGGTGCTCTCCATCACAGGAACCAAATTCAAGCGGAACCAAATTAAGGGCTAAAAAGGGTGGTGGAATTAAATTCCTTTTTAGTAAATACTTCCCCAGCATTGACATGACTGGGACCAGAAGCTCTCTCTTTCTTACTTCATCTATTAATTTTTACTGTGATATGCAATGAACCTCCACTATTATTTGCTCTTTTAGTTACCCAGGTGCTCTTCTCTAGGATAGCAATAAGAAAATAATTGGAAGTAAATTGATCTGTATTGATTTTTCTAGAATGCCAGCCTCATTTACTCTCAAATTTTAAACTGTACATTGTTAATCATGTGAGCTTAAATTAATGTACCTCAACCCTCTCATTTCTAAAAGAGCACTTTTCTCTCTAAACAACCATCCTTTTCAGATAATACAAATAAAATTGTTTGTTTGTTTGTTTTACTTTGCACTGTTTTAAATGAAGGAGATACAAAAGAGAAGACGTGAAATTACAGGCTGAGAAGGTATGTTTTCTGGAATAAACCAGACTTTGTTTGGACATTTTTGGTCTGGAAAGTATTTGTTTCTATGCTATTCTGTTGTTATGTATCAGATTTCAAAGTTAAATTTCACTTCCCCACCTTCTCTCAACAAAAGTACTGAAGTCAGAACGCAGATTACAGGTTGATGACTCTACTACAGGCTGTAAAAGAAACTGATTTGAAATGAGATGCCTTGTTACGTGCTCCACTTTTAGTCACTTTTGTTTAACCACTGCATTCTTCAAAATAAGCCAGGAGAGCATCATCTCAAAATGGCTTTTCTCCACAATATCAGTGACATGTTTTAGGTTGGGGCAGTATTCTTCTGCCAATTCAAAAGGCATGTCATGTTTGGGTGCTATCGCAACCTACAAACAGTAGGCCAGGCATTTGGGCTTCTAGTCTTGCTGAAGACATCAAAAGAATGTAAGCAAATAAATCTGTTAAGACAAGGTACAGGATTTCATTACCTTTCATTGTGTTTTATTGCACTGTCCATATCATCAGTTATAATCCTTGCTATCAGTAGAATGTCCAGTTACAGGAAGCTTCAGATACCAATTATTTGTTTAGCTGGGCCATTGCAGTTACCCAATGCACAGTATTTCGAATAGAAACATGTATTTCAAATAACACCTAATATCCCCATTTGATATTTAAGCAGTCATGACTATTCCAAAGCCGTAATTCCTTACAAAGCGGCTGACGTGGCAACATCATCCATGATACTTTATGCACGAACAAATAAACACTAGGAAAATGGCTTGAAGGACAGTTTAGGAGCTGGGTTAAGTTTGCTGCTTAGTCAAGTGGTTTTGGGACAACCTGGCAAGTTGTTTAGGACTACACCCAACAAACAAATGACAGGGTTCAGGGACATGAGCGTGCCAAGGTCACTGCCTGAAATCCACATGTGACACAGAGGGAGAGGAAGGCAGTAGAAAGAGATTCACAGCAACACTCTCTGGAGCCATGGAGGAAGGGGCAGGTTAGCAAAAGACAATAAGCTTCAAATCAGTGGAGAAATTAACATACCCAAAATTATTGAAATGAGGAAAAAGGGCTCCCAGGCACAGATACCAGCCTCTTTAAAGTTATAGCTGAAAGAGGGCATGGTACTACTGCTGCCATTCATCCTTTGCACAATAAGTGAAATAATTGTTTTCTGTAGTATTTGTTTCAGTTCCATGAAATCAGTGGAGGAAAAGGAAAAAATAACAAACATTCCAAATAGTGCTTCGAGCTTTTCTTTTCTGCAGCACAAAACCATAATGTTAACTTATAAATATTCTGCCTTTTTTACTAAGATTTTGTGTAACAGTACGTCACAGCTGGGGAACTGTAATTTATGTATTGTGTTTATGAGTGATCCATACTCAGTCTTTTTATGACTTAGGGTATTGAATGTTACAATTTATGATAACATTAGGGCTCTAATTGACTCCAGTGAGGAAAACCAGTAGCAAAAGTCTCCTTGAAACTAGCAGAGGAAATTTTATTATATTATATTAACTTGAAACTGATGAAACTTTACTACTCATCTTTCACTTTTTGAAATCTTACTTTGCAATTCAAAAAAACCCAAACTTTATTGTTGAAAAAAATAGGTATAGAAAGTACTACTTACGCTGCTGAAGAACTCTAATGAATGTCCCTCACTCTTCAAGAACCCCCAAAATTAAATTAGTAACACAGTTTGGAGAACAAGGAGGTAGTGAACAAACAGCAAAATCATAAATTAAAAAAAAAAAAAGAAAAGAAAAGAAAAGAAAGAAATACTGTGGAGTTTCTCAGGTTCCTGAATCAAACACTGATTTTTTTCAAATCCTCCAAGTTTTTTCCTTTCAGGCTAAATTATCCTCTATGTGATTCAGCAAGAAAAGGTAAATCTGAACTTCAGATAGGCAAGCTAAGTTATCTGAAGCTGCCCAGAGGTATTCAGAGAAAAATTAGGTCCTCCTACATGATTTTGCTCTATCTAGCAAAAAAAGGATCATGAACATGGAATGTGCTCTGATCAATTGAGTCAGAGAGGTGAAACAGAGATGGTTCTTCCTTTTTGACATTCACTTTTCATTAATGGATAGCCAGGCAATACAGATGTATAATTGGTGTGAGGCACAGTATTCTCCATAATAATCACTGGACAGTCTTTTCATTTATAGCAACTACATCATAAAGTGACCATAGCCCAAGGAACTGCTCTGAACTAGTGCCTTGTAGCATCCCTAAATACCTTCAAGATATGGAAGATGTGTTGAAGCAGAGAGCGGTGCCCTTGCATGTGTCAAATTCAAACACTGGAGATACTTCACATCAAAAGATAACAGTCATGAAGCATGGAGAGAGCCATCTGTTTCCCATACTTGAAAGAGGTGTTGAAAAGGAAGCTCTTTTTTTTTTCACTTAGCTAAGATTATGGTTTTCATGAGGCCAGAGTGTATGCCGAAAACAAGCAAAAACAAGACGACCTGTCCTTGGGAAGGTGACAATTTGAACTTTAATATTGCTCTAATGTGATTGGAGGGAAAAGAATATAGGGAGGTGAGATAAACCTCCTGAGTGCTACATTTTTATATCAGAAAATTAGGTGTGGGCCCTGTTGTTAATCCCTAGATCCTCGCCATCCGGTGTTTGTGGGAAATGTGCAGCTTGGAGTATTGCCATGGTCCTGCGGTGACAGTGAGAGACTGCTGATGCCAGGCCACGAAGGAGTGCTAGAAATAACACCTGCTCTCCTTCAGATGGAGATAACTTTGTGAGAAAACTGTGACAGCTGTTAGAGATATGGGACACAGCTCTGATGGATAAGAGCATTCAGAGGGCAAAATTTGCTCTAGCAGTTCTGAGAGCACTTGATAACTTCCATAGCACAGTATGGCAGGAGATCAAAGGCAAGTATCTTCCAGAAGTCCTTTTCTGTCAACAATGCACTTGGATGGTTTCAGCTTTCTGTAAAGAAACTGAAAATAAAACAGAACCTAAATTATCTGTTCCCGTTGCTTGGCAAAGGTCCCCATGAGAGATTCCCATGGATCTGGAGTGCATATTTGCTCTACACCATTTTGCCTCCCTAAAAGAAAGGCATCGAGTCAGTGTTGGTGGTTTTCTTGTTTTTTATGTTAGAAATATATGTATATTTTGAAGTATCTTACAACAAAAGACTCACAAAGGGAGTTAAAAAAATACAACAAAAACCAAAGGGTTGTTGGGGGCAACAAATCTTTAGGGGCGCTTTATACAATTACAATATCAGAGATACTTGTATATACTTAAAAAACAATCCTTGCACAGCTTACAGATAGAAAGAATAAACTTCTTTCATGCATCCAATTCTAGATCTCCATGACCAAGACAACATGTTGTTAGTATCAGTGTGTCTTTGTACAGCCACTTTTCCCAGTTTTATGTACAGAGAAAGGTTTGCTGTCTCCATCAACCCTGAAGACCTTTGTGGCTTCAAAATGAGTAGAGGATAAGGCAGTACTTTAATGGAACATTTTTTCAGTTTCTAGAAGAAAGACGTTTTTAAAAGAATCATACTCTAGCAGTAATGGGAAAACACCTTTGCTATTTCCTAAGTATTGACAGATCACAGCTTCATGTAAACATCTGTAAATATAAAATATACTGTTAACATCAGCCAGGAAACTCCTTTTTTTATTCCACTTGTAGGAAATGAATTTCTAATCTGTTAAACTCTGAGGTTAAGGACATCAGAAAGCATGTTAAACATTAAGCGTCTGATGACATTTAAAAATCATGGTCACTACTAGGAGCTGTAAAAGAATTCCATAAAACCGCATTTTAAGGGAAACTAGAGTTGAAGCCAGGTGAAGAAGAGAAGGATCTCTCATAATTATTGCTCATTAAAGCAAAGTTTGGTTTCAAAAGAAACAAAAAATTATTTAACATTAAGGAATTTTATTTTCACACCAGTTTCCTACCTAGTTATTCACTGTCAGGCAGGTTGTAGAGATATTTTCCAGTGACTTCCCATGTTCCTGTGAAACACAGGTATTCCACTGCGTACAATCACTCCCCTAACAGGCTTTGACACAACCATTTGCATTATTTCAGACACCGAGAAATGCACAATCATACAAAGAAGATGATGAGGGTGTCCACTCAGTCCCATCAGATACCCAAGGCTCAGCCCAAGCTGCAGTGGATGCAAGAAGCACACCCTGGGTAGGGTGAGCCTCGAGGCACAGGGCCATGAGTCACTGGGTGCCCCATGGCATGGAGGGTGCACTACCCCACGAGACCAATGCAGATGGAGCTGCAGAAACTGCAAGACATAATGCTGGCTGTCTACGTATCTCTGTAAACATAATACTTGGAATTTATTACCCAATAAACCCTGACCAAAAGGTTACTATTTGAAGGACAACTTTACATAAACAATACCTGCAGTTACAACCTTTATTTCCAGGATTTTCTGCTTGTTTATATTACAGTATTTTATAAAGTAAAGGAATTTTTTCACTGTAGCTCCTAACCTAAAAATAAACACCTTTACAGGATTCTCCCACAGCTGGTATGAACTCCCACTCCAGTTTTGTACTAGTTAGTTCATTGTCTAGGTGGCTGTTCCTCCCAGTTTGTGCCTCTTATGTTGAAGGCAGAATTAAGGCAGGCAGAGATCCTGCTGTGATTATTGTTCACCATCCAGGTGAGAGAATCCCAGACACCCTCAGGTGGGATTCACTGTATCCTATAGCAAATCACCTATATGGTTGTGTTTTTTCATAGTGTTTCTCCTCTATGAATAGCACATGGGACACAAGAAATTCAGGATCGGGTCATTATGTGGAAAATCTAGACATCATATTTTTAGGGGGAAAAAAGAAAAAAAAATCAGCAAGAAAGATCTGTATGAGGACTGAGGCAGAAAAATGATGTCTAAGAATTAGACATGAGATTGCCATGTTTTGACTGCAGAAACTACACACTGTGTAGTCACTCACCCCACTCAATCCCCAGTGGGATAGGGAGGAGAATCAGAGAAGAAAAGGCAATGCCCATAAGTTAAGATAAGAACAGTTTAGTAATTGAAAAAAAGTAAAATATAATAATAAGGCTAGAAGAAGTTGAAGAAGATGGTGATGAAGATTGAAAAGTGAGACAACAAAAGAGAGAGGGAGAAATAAAACCCATGAGAAACAAGAGAACAAGAAATGCACAACACAGCTGCTCACCACCCACTGACCGATGCCCACCCCATCCATCAGCAGCTCCTGACTATCTCCCCTCTGTTAATATACCAAGAATGACATTCTGTTGTATGGAATATCCCCTTGGCCAGTTTGGATCAGCTGTTCTAGCCATGCTCCCTCTGGCTTCTTGTTCATCTCCTCACTAGCAGAGAATGGGAAACTGAAAAGCCCTTCATTTGGTGTAAGCACTACTGAGCAAACACCAAAACATCAGTGTATTGTCAACATTATTCTTATGCTGAATACAAAAAAAAAAGACACTGTACCAGCTAGTAGGAATAAAATTATCTCTATCCCAGTTGAAACCAGGACAGAGAGGTAAAAGGAGAAGCATGAGGTCCTCAATCCCTTTTTTTTACTCCAGTTTTCACTGATAAGAGCCCAGGAGCTACAGGCTAGTCAGCCTTACCTCAGGCCCTTGGAAGAGGATAGACCAAATGTGCTTAGGAGCCTTCTCCAGTCATATAAAAGATAAGGTGACTGCAAACAGCCAGTGTTAATTTACCAAGGCCAAATCATGCCTGACCAATCCGATTTTTTTTCTTTGATGAGATAACTGGCACTGTTATAAGGGAAAGGGCAGGATTATGCCACACGCTTTGACTTTATTAAGGCCTTTGACACAGCGTTCAAAGTGTCTGTATCACCAGATTGGTAAGATATGGGCTGGAAGAGTGAACAATAATGTGGATGGGAAGTTGGCTGGATTGCTGGCCTCGAGGAGTTGTCATCAGTGGTGTAAATTTTAGCTGGCAGACAGTTAATATTGACATCCATCAGGGATGAGTGCTGGGGCCAATGCTGTTTCATGTTGCCATTAACATTGTGGGTAGCAGTGCACTCTCTGCAAGCTTGCAGATGACACCAAATATATCGCTATTCAGAGAGATCCTAGACAAGCTGGAGAAGCAGGCTGTCAGCAAAACTTTTAATATTTTTATAAATGATCTGGATTCAGGACTAGAATGTAAATTAAGTAAGTTTGCTGGTGATACTAAACTGGGAGTGGGTGTGAGCTCCCCGATGGTAGAGAGGCCTTACAGAAAGGACTACGGATAAAGAGCTAGCCAATCAGCAAACATGAAATTTAACAAGTGCAAGTGGCAGATTCTACACCTGGGAGAGGTGTAATCTTGGTTACATGTACAAATTGGGGAATGGCAGCTGGGGAGCAGCCCTCCAGCAGTCTGGAGGTTTGGGTTGACAGCAAGTTGAATATGGGTCAGCAGTTCCCTGGGAGCCAAAACAGTCAGAGATGCCTGTAGGTGCATCAGGCACAGCATCACCTGCCCGCCAAAGGAGGTGGTGGTTCCACTCTGCACTGCACAGTGCAGCCCCACCTTGAGTCCTGTGCTCAGTTTGGGGAACCTCAGCACAAGCAGAACATCAAATTATGAGAGCATCCAGAGGTGTGCAAACAAGCTGGTGAAAGGCCTCAAGGGCAAGACTCACAGGGAGTGGCTGAGGTCACTTGGTGTGTTCAGATTGGAGAAGAGAAGGCTGAGGGGGAACCTCATCACAGCCAACAGATTGCTCAAGGGAGGCAGTGGAGGGGAGGTGCTGATCTTCTCTCTGCTGAGCAGTGATGGGATACAAGGAAATGGGATGAAGCAGAGGAAGTCCAGACTGGGC
>JAOTQP010000001.1:37527767-37557459 GCA_026413545.1 Cichladusa arquata
GAGCAATGCTCTTTGTCATGTGGGTTAGCTTAGGCAGTCCTGTGAGGAGCAGGGAGTTGGCTCCATGATTCTTATGCATCCATTCCAACTGCAGAAATTCTATGACAAGCAAATGCAAAGCTCTGCATCTCAGATGGTAAAAACTCCATGAGATAGTACAGTCTACAAGGCAGCCATTTAGGATGCAGCTTTGCAGAAATGAATTTCAGGGGCCTGATGGACAATTGAACCAACCATCACAGACCATAAGTATCCTGGCTATAAAAGTGCAGACAACAGATATAAGGAAGGATTTTTTTGGTACTTTTGAAACTACGTTTGGAATACTATGTTCTGTCTGGGGAGCCACCACTGCAAGAAAGAGAAAGACATACTGGAGCAAGTCTAGTGGGCTTAGTGATTAGGAGAGAGGGATGATTGTTATCTCACTGCCCCTAATTACTGTCCCTGAAAACATAAGCTGTTAGAAAGGAAGTTAAATGAATTCATCTACTGCAAGTACCTCAGATGAGGCTCATTTACTGAATTTTTCAGTGGAAAAGCATGGACACAGAGCCTGAAGCATGATTCAATGCCACAATCTTTTTTTCAGAATCTGAAGGGAGAGTCTCTTGTTCTCTCACTGCCTGTAAAAGCCAAGGGATTTCAGCACATAAGATAGTGGTATCCTCCCTGAACCTTAATTGTTTTTTCTCAACTTTGAAGAAAAAGTCCACTATTAGGTTTTACCACAGTTTAGCAGCTTTTTTGTTGTGCAGGGCTCTGTGCTTCTGCTGTGACACCTGTGTGAGATTTAGGAAACTTCACACTCAGTCTTATTCATTTGCAAGGAGACAAGTTTTTGGTAGGCAGTCTTCCTCTGCAGTATTGGTGTCAGATTTCCAATGGAAAGGGTTCCCCCACTTGTGATTACCTGAATAACTGAAGGCCTTATACAATTTGAAATATATTTGAAATATAGAGGCTCCATGCCTTTGATTTATCCTCTACTGTGAGCCTGAGCCACAGAAACTCTGCAAGACACAGCTGACAGTGCTGTCAGAGCAAGGAAGCAGTAATAGGAGACACAGTCATACTGTAAATATTTCATTTCATGTTACTAAATTATTTTATATCAGTGTTTTAATATCATTTGCCACAAAGCATCATTATATTTTTTTTTTGCAATGAAATTTAAAGACCCCCCCCAAATCCACTAAGCTTTTATATGTTTAATTGTTTTGGATAAATCAGAAATGGGGACTTAAGCAGCACCTACTCTGTCTTGCATCTCTTATGGTGACAAGTAGTCAGGCTTTGCTCTCCCTGCACATTCAGTGAGACTCCAGTCCCCCAGTACCCTTGAACTGCCAGTGTCTAAAACAGACATATATTGACACTCAAGGTATTTTCTAGCTGGTTAACTCGACAGCATGGCAAGTGTCAGAACTCAGAGGATGCTGGTTGTCTCATAGAGACACTTGCAAGGGAATTTTGTCTCTCCATTCCTCACCTGTCAGAAATACTGCTCTCATTCCCCATTGCACTCAGTCAAATTCCTAGTTCAGCTACAAATGCATGCAATTACTACTGCTGCAGTGTTATTGGTGCAAAGCCTAGGGGATGGGAGGTGGAGAGCTTACATATCAATAATCACTCCTAAATGTCTGCACAAGTGTGGAGCTGGGAGCATATTAAGGAATATTAAGAAGCTGAACCTCTATCTGCTTCAAAACACATATTCAGAATTAAGGTTGTTAAAATAACAAGCCACTTTTACATTATATAAATTTAATTTACCCTTTTTCTTTCTTTGCAGACTTGATGATTTGCAGTTTACCCTAAACAATACATGAAAATCTTATGATGTGCTGGAATGAGTCTGAGTCCAAAGGTCTATCACACCAAGAGCTCTGAGATTTTTCAGAATCACCTGTGACTGATCATATTCAAGACAGACATCTTTTGTCTTTAATCTCCCTAAAATGCATTTGTTATACAAAAAAAGGGACACGTTCTCATCTTAAAGGAGTCCATACCACATTAGTGTACCTAGAAATCTTGCATATGTTCAATTAACAGAAATTATTCCAGTTTCTTCTGCCAGATTTATTGATGATCCTTGGCCAGTGACAATCCAATAAAGCTATCCCATGAACTGTGGATGGAAATTCCCAAGAACAAAAAGTAAAATATAAACATGCTTTATTGTATGTTATAAAATGAGTGAGAAAGACTTTACTAAACTACTGCAGCTTATCACAATCTTATCTGCTTAGGGAGGCAGCTGGCATGGCTTTCCCTTGGAGCAGCAACAAAAACCACAGAGGAGAGCAGAAAAAAGTTCTTCACTAAATGAAGAATTTGCTTTATAAATCTCCAGTAAACTCCAATTTTTGAAAAGTGAATATCTGAAATCAAGGGCCCACATCAATACATAAGCCTGCCTGAAGAAGTGACCTGGTTTTTAACTGACACTGAGCATCCACTTCTTCCTTTTGTTTCATTGGGCAGAAATTCAACACATACCATGAAATTTGGAGCACCATGAACATACTAAAGGTACCTGAAAATCACACCACTTACACTTGAAAGCATAAACTTTTACCCTGAGATAGCAAAATCATTTTTCATAAGTACATACTATAATTTCTATCACATTTTTGATAGTCTTCAGGGTATGAATAGTGATGCTACAAGTTCCTCTCTATAAAGGAATTCTTCCTACTTTCCTTCTGCTAACTTACCTTGTAATACTTTCACAAATCACAACTTCTTTTTTTCTTTAAACTTATTCCAAGATAAATCCCATATAGAAGACATAATCTTTTTTCGATCACAACTATTGTATTTTGGGGGTTTGTTTCTGTGGGTTTTTTAATGGAAACCAATTGAATCAGTAACCAAGATGAAGAAGTTGTAAAAATGAAAACTTTGGGGGGTCTTTTTTATACATGATATCCAGGTAAAGAATTCCAACTGTTCTTGTTTTCAGCAAGAAATTTCTGTTTCATCAGTTGTTAGAAAATTTGTCATCACTTACTCTTACTCAAATACTATGGCTTTCTTATAACAGCACTTTTTTCCTTCTCTATGACACTCCCCATGCAGCTGACTGTGCATTTCCCACACCAAGCTGTGCTGGAATGTCCAGGATCTTGTACTCCCAGCAACCACAGGGACCTTTGCCAAAATGTTCTCTCTGACTTCAAGAAAAAGAGAGGCAATGACACTGCTGGTAGTGTTCAACTGTTTACACTTCCTTCTACAAGAATGTCCCCTTTCCTTCCACTATGGTCAGTAAGGCTAGAGCATGTAAACTTAAGGTAGAGGAAACAGAGTTTTTTTCCTTAGGAGGTGCCAGCACATTAATTTTCAAATCTCACATTTTATCCTGTCTTCAAAAGGAAATGACCGGGCAGCATTCTTGTCAAAGCATTTTCCTGACCCATGCTTCTTTTTATAACTTCTACAGGGCTAATTGTCATTGTGTCACAAGGCTTTCAAGGTGTCAGTACCGAAGTTTTTATCTTTCTGCCCATAAGCCTTAGACCGGGTGATCCTAATAAATCATCCTGAATTGTGCTGCACCACTCTCACAATGCTATATATAGTTCTTTTGAAACTTATGGAACATTTTTAAAGTCAAGTTCATTGTACTGAGTTGTTTAAAAACCAGTTCAGCTTTTCACACTGTAACCTTGAAACAAGTCCAAATAATTCTTTAAAGTAATCTCTCAAGTTAGTTACCTAACTATTACAAATTCACTACAGATTTCATACCAAGTGCAATGTAGTGTAAAGTGTTCAAATAAATAGGTTTTAATGCATTGAAAAATGTTTCAATCTAAAACAGTTTGAAGATATAGAGTGGCTCAAGTATACCACTCTTGAACTATGAACAAAGAGAATTCCAAAATTATTCAATTCATTTCTATATTTTTGCTATTTTATTTATTTTTTTTTTTAATGATTGATTGGAAAAAATTTAAGTATTGCAAGAGTAAAATATCCTTGTCTTTCAGATAAAAATAGTTATGTTTTCTGACCACAATTTTAACACTTTCCACAGAATCTTCTAATTTTACCCATGTAGTCAATAAAAAGTTGTTATGCTTGAAAATCAGGGGGATTTTTCTGCTGGTCATTCATCTGGAGTACTGCCTTTATGTTTTGACACAATGAGCTCATTTTTTATTGCCAACTGAAGATTTTCAAAATAATTTCTAGAAATTTGTATTACTTGTGTCTTACATTCTTCAAATCACTGTTTTACAGCTCTGGAAATTTGCTGTTAACAAGCATCTTTAAAATTCTGTGTCCACCACAAGACTCATCACGTTTACTCTGCATTTCTTACTTAATGAAGGAATCATTTTTGATTTCTAGAAGGTTAGAGATGCTTTTAGTTGGTCCAATGTTAATTGTGGTCTTTTTCTACTCTAGCTCTCCCTTCATGTCTCTTTTTGCCTATGGATAGTGTAAAAACGAACCCATGAAAAAAGCTACAGAAGTCAAAACAAGCATCAAAATAATTCTTATAAATTATTCAAGTCTAAATCCAGTGTTTTTCTGCCACTAAAAGCTTTTGCCACTCAACTATTGGCACTAAGATGGTACATTGTCAACCTGAAAATCACTAGTAATTCTTTAAAATATGCTTCTCATATATAAACAAGCATTTACACATGTAAATATAAGTTGAATTCTCAAGCAATAAATAGAAACATCAATTTATGCAATGTAGATAACAGACTTAAAATTTCTGCCATTGGGTCTAAAACAAAAAAACCAAACAAATCAAACCAAAAAAATCAACTGTTAAAAGGGAGAAGTCTGCCACCTGTCAGAGTGAAAGTTTTATCTGAAAGGAAGGCCACTGTGACCTTCCTGGAAGGATGGATCAAAGCTGGTATAGCTCTGGGCAGAGTGAGGGTAGGCTGCTGGACAGCTGTCCCCAACAACCAAATGGGGGACCTGTGGCTCCTGGGGGCTCTGTGCCCCTCTCCATCCCGTTCGGAGGGATCACACCAGGCATTTGAGCTGGATCTCTGTGAAAGAGCAGAGAGGAAATCCCCAGGGGACTCCAGTGTGAGGGGCTGGCCACAGCCTCACAGCACAAAGGGCAGGGGAGTCCTCCAGAGTTTGCTGTCACACAAGAACCCACCAGATGTTTCTGAGTGGACTTCTGAACTGTGAGTAGCAGTTTTTATGGTTTTAATTGTCAGGAAAACAAATACTGGGTTTTTTGTGTTGTAGTGGCATTTCAAAAGAAGCAAAATCCTCAATTTCCACATTCCCACACCCTAGAGGACAAACTACATGTGTGAATCAGCACACTGACCTACTGCATATAAACATTTCAGATTCTTATAATTCCCAGTCTAGAAGAAACTTTCTCTCTAGCATGTCCTGGCACTCTTCCACTTGTGTGTCTTTTTCCACACATTGAAATTTGCTGATGTCATATCAGGAGAGATCGGAAGATGTTTGCGTATGACTCAGTGCAAAAGGTTGTCTTTCCCATAAACCTTCCTCTTTCCTGTGCTTTTCTGAAGCTGAATATATAATACCTCCTTATATAGTAGTGAAGCTGACAGTTATGAAACTAACGAATCTGAGTACTTGGAAGTTCTAGAACTAAATCTTTTAACTTGATAATAATTTTTTGAAAACATACTCACTTTCAAATAAAATATAAAAAGGCTAAAGACTAACTTTTAGTGTACTATTAGCATACACATTTGTATTTAAGAAAAGGAGAATTGAATAGCAGTATTAATGCAGAGAAAACATGCTGGATTGAGTCTTGATCTCCTACTGTATGAGAGAAAAGCCTTTATAACTCATAAAATGAAAGTCTTCATCTGCTATACCTCTATCTCACAGTAATTGTAGTTTACATCATCCCCAAATATTCCACAAGACAAAGATGGATCTTTTGATGTATCCATCTAGTTTTCTACAAAAACAGAAAGAAAGGTGGTTGCAAAAGCTGCAGTTTCATTCAGTAAATACTGTCACTCCTTTTAAAACTTGTACAGGGACGCATGAAACATCAGATACAAGCAAAACAGACATGGTGCAAACATTTGCCTTGTCATTCTGGAAAATCATTGACCAGCAATCAATGTGGTGGAGAACTTTCCCACCACCTGTTTTTGGGCATTCAGTATTTCAAATAAGCCTGTTTTTCAAAGCTCCTTTTATGCATAAAAGTATCACCACATTGAAACTCATTCAGCTTCACTCCAGAGCCCCAGTCAGTGGGAGCAATACCTGCACTGCTGACTGCCACAGGCTTGGCTTTTGTACATGCTGGTGTCCCTCCTGCTGAGGAAACAAGCCATGGCAATATACCACAAGACAGGTGTATTTCTGTATGCAACCTCAGAGCACTCAAAATTATATTTCTGCTTTCAATTGCTCCCAATCCTCTCTCTGTAAGGGAGTCTATATTTAGACTAAGAAGGAGTCTACTAAGCTAGACTGAGTACCTAAAGTTTCAGAACCCAAAGGTAGAACATACGAACTATCCCTGAGCTTCAAGAAAGGTTTTCAGAGCCCAGCCAGAAAATATAAAGTATAAAATTAATTTGAAGCTTCGTTTCACAAAATAATTCTTTACTTATTACTTCGTCCTCTCATGGATGCATGAAAAAAGAAAAAATTTTGGAGCAAATTTCTTTAGTTCACTTTAAGGATATGTTGTCAAGCTAATCATTAGACAGGTTTCAGCAATACTGCCTGCACTGGGCTATCCTGACTTCATCAACTGTTAACTCTATAAAATCAAAGCGGGATAAAGTTCAAGATAATCACTGATAAATGCATCATTAGATAAATAGTACCATAGCTACTGTTCATTGGAATTTGAAGTATTTAGAGGTCAGAACTGTCCAAGGTTTCCATTCTCAGATACATTACACGCATTGCCTTTGGTACAAGTAAAGCTCCTGTGGACTGTGTTGGTCTGTACTGTTCACAGTGGTGAGAAGTCAAAAAGAATGAGAATTTAATTTAGCTTCACTGCACATCTTGTAGTTACAAATGCACACCACAGTGCACTAACGTCATCAAAATGTGCTTCAAATGAGCTACTTAAAAAGAGCAGTCCTATGTGATTTGTTGGCTTTCATACCCATGAGATGTGGAACTTCCTACATGAGTCTCTGGGATAAAAACTAACATTTGTTGTGTGGATTCTTTTATGAATAGCTGATGCTAACTACACAGCATCAGCTACATGATATTACATACTCACAGCTAATTCAAGCTACGTGTTAAAGACTAACAGGTTTGTATACTCAACAGTGATGATTAATATCCTGTAAGATTTAGCCATTATCGAGAAGTATGATGTTAAGCAATCAATTTAGTGAAGTTAAATTTTGATGTTTAAAGCTGACCTAATTTTTCAGCCTTCTAAACATTCTTATCACAGTGATCATTAATTTCCTAATGGGTATGTGTTCGTTTGCAGTGCTGTCTGCTCCCATGCCTTGAAGTAGGCAGAATTTTTACCATTAAATTAAATGAAAGCAGATCCAGAGTGAGTTTGCTGTCTAATATATTTGGAAATAGTCACTTTTCCTTCACTTTAGCCATCTTCTATCTTTCTCTCACATACTGATTCTCATATATCTTTTTCCCCACCATTGGAAAGGATGATCCTTTTCTCTCACTGAAGCAAAATAATTTTTCTCTTTCTCTTTTATTTTTGTTGTGAACATATATTCTTTATGAAAGGCTAAAGAGAGCCCACCCATACAGGTGAGTACATTGATGACTTTTACTTAGTCAGAGATCCCATAGAAACATGGGGCTGGAGCGCAAGCACCAGCTAAGATGTCTAAACCAGCAGAGATGAATTACACTGTGAAAGTGGTGATTTCTCTTCATTACCTGGAAAAAGAATTCAGGCACTTAACTTTGAGGTGATTCAAGTTGGCAAAACAAGTGCTGCCTGGAGCAAAGAGCTGATGAACATTGCTTCATAATGCTGTCAGGAGTTCAAGGCCACTGTTTAAGTACAGGATAATGCAGGAACCAGAGTGAGCTGCACAGGCATATGATGGATCTCTTAATTTTGTCCTCAAGTTTCTTCCTTCTGGGAAATAGTGGATACTTGAGCTTTGGAGTCCTCATATAATTGGTGCTGGAAAATATAAGACACTGAGACTGGCAGATTTCATGAGATTGGTGATAAACAGCATGAAACAAAATTATTTCCTATTAGCTTAAAACATTCTGATATCCTGTATGCAACAAAAATTGACGGAGACATATGATCTTTTTATCATTGCTTGAGAGATGCATCTGAATTATTTTGAGATCACTCTCTTTTTATTACAGAGATTTGTGTTTTGTTACAAAAAATGCATGTCTTTGTAGCAGAAGGGTCTAAACCTCCTGATGGGGCTGTATATTGCCTCCTCTAATTATATTCTTGTAGCTTGCCACAAACCCGTCACTTGACTTGAGAAACTACGAAATCTCAGTAATCTTCAATCTTCTTTTTCCCTTCTAAAGATGTAGAAGCACATATCCAGCTCAGCCAAGCAGTAATCAGTATAGCATTTGGGTACCTGATAAACAGTAGGTAGGTAAACTAATTTCTCTTTTTCTCCTTCAGCAGCATAATGACAGCAAACGTGGTATATGGTTCCCATTGAAATGCTAAACCATCACATATTTCATGACCCTCAACTCTGCATAAAGTATGCCCTGTAAAACAAGTTTTTGCTGATACACACATCTAGAAGTGTCATGAAATGAAAATCTACTCTGTGTGCTCAGTTGTCTCCTCAAGGAAAATGACAAATTTGAATGCAGTAAGGAACAACACTGGGATGGTGCAACATTTATCTATTTAAAGTAGACTCAGAACAGCAAAGTTACATGTATGCTTATCTCAGCAGAAAATACAGGGCCAGAAGCAAATAACTTTTGGGACTGATCAAAAGCACCTAGAGCAATAAATGTTGCCATAATATACTTTCTCTGAAAAATGAGTATTCAGACACAGAGGGATACATCTTTACGTGATGTTTCCAATGCCTACAATCTACATCTAAGTTAGTCATCCCAAGTGCCTGGTGTATTTTCAGATATGGTTTGTCCAGTCTGCACTTAACTTCCTGTTTAGGATAGGAGGGGCTGGTTTTTCCCTTGTTTAGACTGGACATGCACGTTCCTCCCTGTGGCCTATAAAGGAAGTTGACCTGAGGAACTCATCCAAAGATGTCTCTCCATTACACACACACACCTGACCCCTTACTGATGCTGAATTTAGGTTTCTCTGCATATTGTGATTTGTTGTTCTTACCTTCTCCCAGGCAGTATTCTTGAAACAAAGCAAGGCACAGAGAGAACAGGAATTTAGGAAGATATTTCATCTTGGGTCATTAGTGACAATTTGCCAGTGACACAGTCTGTCAGTGCAGAGTAGTTTACAGGGTCACAAATATCGGCTTTACATATACTGCCCTCCAAGGACAGAGGAAGACCAGGAGCTCAGTGATGCCTCCCACCTGTTCACACAAACTGAAGTTCAGAATAACCATAAAAGTCTCCTGCCCTCTTTGATGTTATCACAGTGCTAAAATTAGTGCTGAGTTTCACGTTAATATGTAAATATTTATAAACACTTCATCAGAATTTTTGTCCCATGTGAAATTTTCTTTAAATGGCTTTTAGGCAACTTTTAAGTACAGAGTCACATTTCAAGGGCTGTCTAATATTACAAACACATTAGGAAACTGAGTGCTGTCTCCCAGTGAGTACTACTGGGACTAGGTGAGAATTAATCTATTAATACACAAAACACAAAGCCAAATTTAACTTCTAATTTGCCTTGTTCCTTAACATGTAGGAAAAAGCCACTCTGGAAATGCCTGCTAATTGATGCATTTTATGCTCACCAACAAAACCAAGGATGCATAGAGCAAGGGACTGGTTGGTTTCTGGAACTCGTGCCAACACTTCAGAGCTTCCAAGCTCTAAGGGTTGTTTTTTAGACATGAAGTTCATGACTTACCTCCATCCTAGGTACTTGCTACTCCTGGTCCTGCTTACTGGTACTACTAGTAGTACTACTGCCTAGGTACTACTTGCTGCAGGTGACAGCTGCAGAAAACCAGGGCAGGCAACAACTGCCTTACCTGGATCAGAGAGATGGAAAATAAGAGGCATTTTGCAAGGGCAGAAATTGCTCTGAGACGACTCTGGGAAGGGTCTGATGATTGTATAATGTTGTTAAGTCTGGAGAATGACAGTGGAGGAGCTTTTGACTGGGAGTTCTGTGCTCTTCGGGCAGAAGCCCCGCTATCTATTGCCCATAGAGCTTGTCTTTGTGGGGGTGGCATCAAAGCAAAGCCTTTGACAAGGAAGTATGGCTTGCTGGGATGAAATTGCCAACACATGAAGTGAAATGGAGGAAAGGGTTACAAAGCAGTTTCCTTTTACACACACCAAGTAGCCTTTTCTGCTTTTCACCTTTTTTTTTCCATGTTTTTGCTAGGCTTTTTGTTTGGAGGCATTTTCTAATTTAATGAAAAGAATATGAACTGAAGCATCTGTCTGCATTTTGCTAGTGTTACTGTGTCTAGAGTCCCAAGAGAGAAGGGAGAGCCAAAAGGTAATTTATGCAAGTTCATTAGCCCAAGGTTCCTTCCCCTCCTGTGTGCACAGGACTGACCTTTCCCAGAAGCTGCCTTGACTTGTGCCTGGCCTGTTGTCACTGCCTCCTTGATTTCCTAGTTTTTCATGCTGCAGATGTGTTTTTCACCGCATTTCTGGCACCAGCAGCAGACTCACGCCTTGAATTAAATTCACAAGCAGCATCTCAGCATTCAGAAAGGTAAAGCATGAGCATCAGTTTGTCAGATAAAGTCAATAAATGCTTGTGATTCAGCAACAAAGGCCAGCCATGTAAACAGAATCCCAGCAGCCAGTGCCTGCTGTAACACCCTTCATCCTGGGATCATGTCAGGCCAGGAAAAAGCTCAGCCTCCAGAACACTGCAGTCACAAATATGCTGCTTGCTGGAACACAATGAGAGTTTGCCTTTTCCAGGACACCATGGTAAAGGAGCATCAGTTTGCACATGCCCATCAGTCACTGTGCAATCAGGATATAGTCAGATCACACATTGGTTAATAGCACAAAAATTACAGGAAACAGCCTGACTAAAGTGTTTAAATAAAAATATGTTTGTATTGGGGGTCACCATGAAACAGCTCCCAAACAGAGTACTCCAACACCTTATAACTCTGGCTAAAGGAGATCTTCAGAGCCCAAGTTAGAGAGCTGGTACTAGCTCAAGGTTGCCTTGAAAGTCATCTTTTCAGTGTTGTTTTATCCCAGCCACAGCCTTTAAGAGAAGGGGGTTAAAATGTCAATGGTGGCATTCTAGACCTGCTGCAAGCAAAGAACTTTTTGAACTGATGCTGAAAGTTTCCACAATGAAATGGAGAGGGAAAAGTGAGGCAGAACAAATTCCTTAAGAAAAATGCAGTATTTTGAAAAATGAGGACACTGCGTGGTAGCAGTTTTTCTCTTCACACTCCTCTCTCTCTCACACATCAACTTCTTACATATGCTTATCAATTTATATCTGAAATTATGGATCAAATATTGTACATCTTATTTCACTCCCCTTACTTTTAAGTACCTGTCCCTCTCCTAGTTGCTGAATACATGTATTAACAGTAATGAATACATGTATTAACAAATAATTTTGTAAATGCCATTTTATTACAGATATTTAAATATCTGTCTATTCTTTATCTATAAAAAACACCAAATAGCTTTTTCAGCTTTCCAACAAATTGAGTTTTATTGTCCATAATTTTTTATATAAAAGTCTGTACATCTATTTTCCATTTCAGGCTATGTATATGTATTAATAATAAAAAGCACTATAAAAATAATTCAAAAAGAGCAATCCACAAGTAATAGGCGTTTCTTAGTGATTAAATATCAACTGCATCAAAATTATTAATAAGGAAGCTTTTAAAATATAGTAATAAAGAGATGTGTACATCAAAATTAGAAGCTGACAGACTAGAAATTATTGAATATCTAAAATTAAAATGCTAAAGCTGGATCTGCTAAATACTGAGAAACCGATTGACTCAATTACCTCAGAGGAAATGAGTTCAGCAGTATAGAAATAAGCAATCAGGTCAATGGGTATCAAATAGAATATTTATATTTTTTTTTGCGAGAGAGAGAGAGCAGTCTTTCAGATGAGGAATATATCAATGGAGCAATGCATGGCCAATAGATGAACTCTTACAGCTGTGATTTGTAAGATGAGTGAACTAGAACCTCATTCAAAGTGACAACATTTTCCCTGTTTAATTAAATAATTAATTAATTCTGCATCAAAATCCTATCAGGTATCTTAAAACAGGTCACAGATAAACTAATTCATAGAGATCATGATTCCCTCCATGGCCAATTTATGACTGATAATTTCTGCAAATTATCTAATTTATTACAGGAAGTAAATAAATTAAACATCTCTTCTACAGCAATCCTAGTTGATACACAGAAAACCTTTAAAAGGCAATTTACTCAAGACCTGAAATGAACTGAATTTCCAAGATCTCTTACTAATTCTTTATTAGTCTGTTCTGATGTCATTGCAACTGGTTTTTATTCTTTGCCAGTGTATGCAGTGAAGATGGAGGGAGAGCTTTTGGCCCTCCCTCCTTAGATTCGTCTTGCACCTTGATAGGATCAGCATTGAGGGGAGCAGTTCTTCCCTCCTTGCTTTGTTTATTTCTTCTTTAGCTGATGGAGAAAATGAGGTGTTTAATAAAGCCCCAGAAGTTCTGGCTGCTTAGGCTGAGCTATCCCAGGTTTCCTCTGCCTTTTCTGGGAGTTGGAATGCTCTGCAATGACTGCTGCTCATTATGTCGCACAGACACATTCATGGGGATGGAGCTGTGCTGTGCACCAATCCTTGTCAAAACAAGGCAGCAAAACAATGCCCCTGAAAAATATGTTGTCATCCTGACATTTGCTCTCTAGAGGGGAAAAAAAAAGGGGAAAGGGATTGGAGGCAAAAGGCTAGTCTCACAGGCCTGCTGAAGGAGGGAGCACAGGCTGTGGGCAGCAGCCTGACAGTTCCAGCGTCCACATTATGTGTGTGGGACCCACCTAAGGGATGTCCCTGCCCCAGAAGAGTTTTGTAAAAACCGAGCTGTGGGCTGTTCCTTGATGGTCTTGTAATCCCTCCCCTCAGTGCCTCTCTCTTTTGTGCAATATCCTGAAATACTCCAAGCAGAGTGAGAATAACTCAGTAAGAGGGAAGCTTATGCCCCAGTCCCCTTCCTAATCCAGTTTGTTCTTGGCTTATATTTACAAAGTCAAGATAAGCATCAGCAGAAGCAATGTTTCAGAGGGCATGTGTGTTCACCCCACATCCCTGGGAAAGAACAGAAGGATCTTAAGCAGGAGAAGAAGGTGAAGCTTTGTCTGCAAGAGTCTGACTTTTTCTTACAGCATACTGTCATTTTTATGTAACCCAGTCTTCTGGCAAAACTGAGGCAAACATCATGAATTATTATCAGCCACCTTTCAACAGTAGGGGCTTTTTTGTAAATATGTTATTCAGAGAAAAACACTTTGCCTAGGTCTAATCAGAAACTAATCAGCATATGCTTTTCTGCACAGTTACCGTGTCATCTGGAACACGAACGTACAAACCCAGATCTAATCAAACTGGGATGCTTAACACTGGGAGCATTATCATCTGAAGGGTTCTTCTGCAGTCAACGGAAAAAGAAATAACAGCATGATTCGACTTACCTAGTATCTTGAAGAATCCTCTAGAAATTATTATTGTTACTCCTTGACTACAGAAGGGCTCTGAGAGTGTGATTCAGTTGCGTGAGCACTGGTAGCCAACAGTATTTTGTATGGCACAGAGTATCCACCCAGCCTGCACCTGCCCCTTTGGAAGAGCACAGGCTCTCCTGAGTCCCATGGTATATCTGCCTGGAACAGGCAGGTGTCTCGGGTACCCCAGAGAATCCCAAATGGCAACTATGAGTTGCACCACAGCTGCTCCTGCATGCTTCAGGTAGGGTCTAAAGTCATCAATGGTGAGCCTGGGACACTGGGACACTACTATGGGCTTGAGTGAAGAGTATCAAAAGCTTGGCTAAGAGAGAGTCAAGGAGCAAGGGAGTTGCTCAGGGAGAATCATGAGCATGGAGCTGTTTGTTCTTGAGTGAGGCACTCCTGTGTGGTGAGGGGACTGCTGTGACACTGATGTTATAAAGCTTTTGTGCCAAATTCTGACTGAACCTGCTCCCAACTCATACAAAGTCATGAAGCTATCAAACACATATAAATGGAAATCCCATTTTCCTGCAACATTTTTTATTCTACACCTATTGACATTATCACGGTTATAGAAATAGCACTTAGAGAGAAACAACCAAAGAAAAAGCCAGAATGTGCAAAACTAATCTTTGGCCACCACTAAAATCTTCTCTGTCAAATATTCTTGCCTGATGAACATCCCATTCGTCCTTTTGGTGTTCCCTTTTGGATAAAGCTAAATATTTTCCTGTATCTTAAAAAAAACCCCTCAGTTTTACCATTAATCATAGAAGTAAGACATTCATATGAAGCAATTCATTTTGTGGCAACACACTAGACTTTTAAAAGGAGATATGAGAGGTTTTCCATCTTACGAGGATCGATGTTGTTGTGCAACCCAGAGAAACTTTAGTCCATTTTTCAAACCATCTGAAGTCCCATGTATGGAAGAAAAATCATTCTGCACATATAGTTTCAATTCAACTGAAATTTATGATTCTATATGCCTGCAGTGATATTTGTAATACTGGCCACTAAAGACTATCAGTGATATTTTACCAAGCAAAATGCAGCAATCTTCCAGGCTAATTGCAGATTTTATTTAAACAAATGTGCAAGATATTTCGCTCTTTGCACGACTGAAAACTGTTCACCAGATTTACAGTCAGTAGATAATGATGTATAGTTGAACATATTTAACCACTAGGGAATTTCAGAGTGTACAAAGGCACAGTCCTATTCTGCTACAGCACTATCCAGCTCAAGGATCCTAAGGCAGGTTCCTGAGTTGGAAATCTATGCTGTCTGAACAGAGAAGCAGCATCTGAACTCTGTCTACACTGATTTTTATTTGGGCGCCTATAGCAGATACCTCAAGTCAGATCGTGAAATAACCCCCACTTTGTGCAATTCTGAGACTGATTGAGAGGTGGATAGAATGTTAGTACAGAAATACCAAAGACTGACACAGAAATAAGAAGACAGACTACAAAGACTTGCATTCATTTATTTAAAGTAAATATATTAATGTGTTGGTCCTCTATGTTCAGAACACCAAAACACCACTCAGATATTATATTAAAAACTACTCCATTATTCACAAGTGCTCCAGCATGTTCAACTTATTCGGACCACTCTGTGTCGGATGAAGGAGAATGTGCTTTGATCACAAGGTGTGGACACTGCTGAAGGCCCATGGAAAAATCCAACTTGGATTTTTCCCAGCCTGTTGGCTTTCTCAGCTCCAGCTCAGATCTTTCCCAGGCTGAGGACTTTTCTCAGAGACAAACAAGAAGGAAAAATGAATAACACAGATTAACACCTGGTGTTGACCACAGAGCAGTGTGAGTGTCTCGTGATGTTTTGCAGAAAGAATATTTTCAAAGAGGTGTTGCCTTCTTGGACCAATGAGCCTTTTCTACTTTGTTTTGTATGATCTATCTTATATAAATGTGATAACTTTTCAATAAATCACTTCTTGCTGCTTTGAAGAGGTCAGGTGTGTTGCTGTATTATTCACTGTTCCTAATCAGACAGCGACAACAAGGTGCATGGAAGATTGTCCAACACATTGAAAAGCAGAAGGAAGATTGTTGATGTGTGATATTGGCCAGGCACAATCTGCAGAGCTGACCAAAGGACACCGGCTGTGTAGAGGGCTGGCCTTTTCAACATACAGCTTGGGATAAGAGAAACAGCTACGGGCAGAAATGTTCTTAAACAACAGAGATGTTGCTGGTTGAACTAAGAGTGTCACCTTTGATGAGAATGAAGGGCAGAGGCACTGTTGAGAAGTTGCAGGAGCAACACTGTTGGAAGCCAAAGAGGAGGACATGATGAAAACCCTTGAAGAAGTCAGACTGTATACTGTGAAAAAAAGAAAGGCTTTGCAGATATTCTTTGCATGGGCACCCACAAATCATCCAAACACATTGGACACATGCCCAGCTCCATGCCCCAGGACCTTGGCTGGCCTCCAAGAAGCACCATGGGCAACTGGATCAGGTGAACTGCAGAAGCTAAGAGAAAGTGTAAGAGAATGTGTAAGTGTCTGCTTGAGATGAAGTTTCAACCAACAAGAACACTGATGCTCTTTCTCTTGCAGTAGCCACATCTAAGTAAGATAAATCAAGTATTAAATCTTAAATTAAATCTGGAATTTATATACTTAAAAACTGTACATTAACATTTAGTCATAACATTTGTTCCCCACAATGAGGCAACCTGAGTAGATTTAGCTTTGCCTTTGTAAATTATTATAAAATTTCTCTAAAACTTGTACCTTAGACAGACAAAAACTTAAGGGGGACAAAACAAGGTCAATCCAAAGCTAACAAGAGCCCAACAAAAAATCCTTTGAACAGACCTTGAAGCTGAGTGATACACCAGGGCTATTTACTAGTAAGATAGGCAGTGCATGTGCTTGATGACAATAATAATGCTGTTATCAACATGGAAATGCTGGGTTTAAGCTTAATCTCTTCCCTGATAAACTCTCCTTTCACCAGCCCAAGGATTTATAGCAAAAAGCATTTCAGACACAAACTCAGGATCAGACTGTGTATCTGTTTGTCCCATTTCTGTGAGGATTTGAAGGCAGTGTATGTGAAATGCAAATGCTTAGAACTCCAGATGCCAGAAGCCAAGGAGCAGAGCTGCAGGATCTGAGAAGGTCCCTGGGGAGCCACCCAGTGAGTAAAATGCCAGTGCAGCCGACTGTGCTGCGAGCTGGCCCAGGGCTCAGCAGCACTCTGTGCTCAGAGCAGCAGCTGAGGCAGCAGAACTGGGGGTATCCACCTCACTGCAGAAAACCAGGGGAAACAAAAGTAATAAACAGATACTTAGTGCTCACACGAGGTCCACAGTCTAGTATGGAAAATAAAAGCTTTGTGCTAAAAAGTTCAGAGAGGGTCTTTCAACTTTTTTCCTACAGTGGATGAAAAACGTTTTTGCTCTTCCCCAAGATGCACATTTATTTTGAAAATCATGTATAAAAAAATGCATTTCTGCTTCCAATTTTTACCGGGTTGCAAAATTTTTTGTTAAATTATCACTAATTATTGTAATCAGTCATAGAAATGTCATTTCATTTTTCCTGATAAAAGACATGGTCAAAACAGCTGAAATCAGAAATGTGTTTCTTGTACATACACTTTCCAGTAGCTTATTCATCATTTCAGAGTTTTCCCCAACTTACTAAAGTGAGAGAATTCCATGACCAAATTTGGTGATTAGCATGGGGTGACAAAAATCTAAATAAAAGGTGAGCCACATCTACAGCAGGAGAAATAGAGAGACAAAGACATTGCTGCTTCCCACAAATGAAGAGTCAATCATTGAGGAATCAGTCAACATCATGCAATTAGGCCACAAATGCCTGAATCTATGCTTTGCACTGAAGTGCAGAGGTACACAGAGCTTTCTCCAATGTCCAGGAAAAAAAATGGCAGTGCCTTTCTTCTGCTTTTGATGAGCCTGTGATGAGGAGAAAAATTACTACATAACGTTTTGAGAACAAAGTTCCTTTCCTGATAGTAAGAATAGAATGTACAAATTGTCATGTGGGTTTTGTTGTTGGTTTGCCAGTAGTAACATTCAAGTTGCAACATGCAACTTTACAATACAGTAAAGTTTATTTTGAATAGATATTTATATTAAAAATTGCCTCCCAGGTTGCTTTTGCTAAATATTGGGCTAGTCTCAGTTTATCAATAAATACAGCAGCCTGAGAGGAGAGCTGTCAGATCTGTAAGCAAGGAAAACAGTTTTCAGGTGCTTTGAGCACCAGGAATTGCCTCCTCCTCCAAATGTCCACTAACAAGCAATTAGGATACGCTCATTGAAATAAAAATTGTTTGCTAAAGAAAATTTTGTTCTCTGTGGCATTTTACCTGGTCTGCTTCAGACTAGAATCTGTCACCATCCACATACTTGGTGCAAGACAGCCCTGGGGCACCCAGGTGGAATTTGGACCACTCAGCTGAGGAGAGAAAATCATAGACTTCCCATGTCAGCTGTCCAGAGCCCATCAGCAACAGTGGAAGGGCAAAAAAACGGGCAAAAAAAAAGTTGTGCCCTCATTTTGTGCCACTACCCACCTTTTTGGGCACTTGCCTAATATGCAGGATATTTTGGCTCAAGGCTGAAGGGTTTGGAGTTGTATCTTCCCAGTTCTTCTGGTTAGATGTGGAAAAACTGAGCATTGAGAGCATCCCACATTAGCGCTCATGGAGAGCAATTCCCCCAAAGCAGAGATAGCAGGAGTAATGGCACATCTCTTTAAAAAGTCCCTCAAAGTATGCAGTATAAATCCATGCAAATATGAACGAAACCTAATGGATCTAATCTGGTCAACAGATGTAACAAGCCTCATATAAACCAAAGCGATTTTCACTGTTAGTCTCAAATTTTTCATGATACAGTATCTGCAGATATATGCATAAAATTTTCATATGCCTTTTCAAATTAAGGCAGAATTCCTGCTGCATCCAGGAGTCCTTCTCCATCTGCCTGGGCTTCCTTTGGCCACATTTGTCCATGATCTTAGCCATGCACAGGTTTACAGCATGTTTTGGAAGAGATTTGGCCTCAAGAATTACCTTTTTAAAGGTACCTTTCGCAGGCAAAATAGACAGCAATGGAGAAAAAAATTGCTTAATGTCATGTCTTTTATGGAATAATATATTTTCAAATAGATTAGAAAAGTATCTGCAACATCTTCATTCATTCATTTTTAGATTATAAACCTCTGTGGTTTTAGGTTCTTTTTTAATTTTCCAGGGGTCAGTGCACAGACACAATACACTAGAGCATAGTTCAGTTTTATTTCAAGTATAGAATGCTAACAAGGGCCCATAATAAGCACTGCTCATTCCAGTTCCCCTTATAGTGATATCCTTGACACTTCCCATAGCAGTGCACTAAAACCAAACCAGGCCAGCTTTATGTGCTCAACAGAACACTGTTTCTACACAGAAAATCATCAAGGGATTCTTTACATCAAGGCTTAACATTTGAAACTGCTTGTAAGGGTTCCTCATTTTCCTCTTTTAATTAAAAATAATATACCCATTTCAATTAAAAATAATATACCCATGGTGCATACATTCAGACTACTAAGGAGAGTAAAAGTAAGCATTTGCACAGTCACAAAAGCAAGACCTCAGAGTGTGAAATCCTTGGACACACTCCTGGTGTCCCTGCTAAGGTTAGCCTGCATTTTCTGATGCCAACCACAGAAAAATAAGAGCTCAGAGTAGGAGTAAATGGCAAACAGTGGAGGATGGATCAATAGCTCTGTGGCACTTTGAAGTCTACATCCAGGAGTGAAAATGAAGTGCAGTTAAACGCCAAGTATCATAGAAGTCACCAAACATAATTCTTTCCCAGCTCTCTTCAAAAGTGGGTTTAGAAGTTGAAGTGGGGAATTAACGTCAGACTGGAGGTCTGTACCTAGACCTAGCAAGAAATCATTGAAAAGAAAGAATGGCAACCCTGAGATGCAAATGAAATGAGCTGCCAAGCAGATTTTTCACAGTCATGATAATTATTTTTGAAATCTCACAGCTTGATTTTCTTCAAGTAGAAAGCAATTCTCCTCACTATTCTCTTTCATGACAACTTGGGCATCAGCTCCCACAAAACTGATTTTCACTTGCAGTGGTATTGTTAATTATTATAATGAGATATGCAAGTATCTAAGGCTCAAAAAAATCCAGATATGGTTCCTCATTGTCTATTTAATTAGAACACAATAAGTGCAGAATTTATCCTTTTCAATGCTTTGCAGGCAATTTTCACACGTGGTAAGTCTGTTAGAAATTTCACGCATAGCTAGATTTAAAGCTTTCCTGATGTTTGTCAGATACAGCTGAAGTAGTGATTTTGTGTTGTAGCTATAATTAGGTGGCATATTGCCATGATTTTCCCTTTTTCTCTCTTCTTTTTTGCAGCTCAGATGTCAAAGCAAATTATCGATCAGCTGTGAGATGTAAGGTCGGTTAAAGGGAAAAAAGTCAAACCTAAATTTTCATTAGTTTTTCATTTAAATGTGCAAGTTCCTGAAGCATACCTCATGCAGACTAACTACATCCCCCCATTCAGTTCCTGTTTTTCTCTCATCCTAAGGCAGCCTGTCATTGGAACGTTCTCACCTGGGAAGTAATTGCTTGATTCAGTCAAGATCTTGGTGATTGTGTGTTCTCCTCACAAGAACTATCATCCATTTTGGCTTTTTGCTTCTTCTGACAACAGAAAAGGCAAGACCTGAAAGAAGGAGAAATAGTCTGCACAGTGTTTGAGATGGACAGTGGTGCCTGGGTGCAAGCAAAGGGCACCCCACCAGGAGAGCAATCCCACCACCCCAAGGAGCTGCCTGCAAAGCTCTGGGCAGCAATGGGCGCCTTGTGCTGGCAGATGCTCTCACAGCTGCTTCTCAGAGGTCATGCAGAGACACGGTTAGAGAAACTGACTCTCCTTTTCTCCACTCCTGCATAGCTTTTCTAAACCAAGGGCAGGAGGTAATGGTGGAGGTTTTGGAAATGTCCTTCTGCCATTTCCAGCTGTGTCTGCTCTCGAGTACCCAGATGAGAGATGGAGTGTGCTTGTCTGAACTTGCTCTGTCAGTCCCCTTCACCCCCTGCAGCAAGGAGCGCACCCCATCTCATCCTCAGGTAGACGCTTAGAGAAGAAGAGGTGAGCCACATTTTGGAATTTCAGAGGTGCTTGGGAAATCTTCAGTCTAGCAGAAAATGTACAAAAAGACAATGTAGTGTCTGAAATTATGCAACATAAATCCCACACCAGAGTCCAGAGATAATGATAAAATCCTTCCCTGCGCACACTGTGCAAATGTTTTGGGAAATATACTTTCATTGGTACCTTTCATAATCACAGACACAAAGTGGAAGTGAAAAATAATTTACCTTTGCTTTCATTTTAAATCCCTTTCTGTGCTATTTAAAGCTTTGGTTCTTTCTTGCAGAAGCTGAATTCTCCCAGAGGGAAGAATTACACTGCCCATTCAATAACAGAATTTTGCATTTCTCTTAATATATAAGTATTAAAATCTAACTGCTTCTTAATAACAAAATTGTATTTTATAATATACAACTATTCTTTTATTAAGTTAATTATATGGATAATGTTAAATAATAGTACCCTTACTAATATATAAATCTCTGATTTCTAGCTTAATTTGCAATTTCTTCAGCAATTCTATTTGCATCTCAATGGCTCAGATAGTTACAGTATTGATAATTTGAAGATTTCAGCAGTGCTAAATCAAATCTTAACAATCTTGAGACTTGTCTGAAACCCAGAAGTAGTTGCCTTTCTTTTCTGCTGTTGAGCTGATTGACTCAGGCTCAAACTCCTTCAAGTTGTACTGGGTCACATAAATGCCTTTCTGCCTTCTTTCTTTGCAGTACCCTCCCCTCTGGTGTGACTGCACTGACCAAATATCCTGCTCATTTTGCAGGGTGAAGGGCAGTGGCAAATAAATCCCAAGAAAAAAAATCTTACCACAAAATTATGTGATGTTTAAGCAGTTAGAGTATGACAACACCACCTCCCTGGGCTGCAGCTTTTATTTCCTGCTCCAAACACGAGCAGACTAATGATTTGCCTCCTCACCTCTTTCTTCATACCTCTGCAGCTTGTCAGTGAATCCTGTACTATTTCTAGCATTAGTGCTGTCTTGCTTTCAGTCTCCTGCTGAACAGCATGTCAGTAGGTGGCAGCCCATGGCTCATTAAGGAGGTTCTGCGGTGCTAAATTCATAGCACAGTCTGGATTTACAGCTTTTTCAGTGGACAATTTATTATTTTAATGCCTTTTTCCACCGTCTGTTATACTGGGAATGATGGAGACTAGCAGTAATGTGTCTAAATCCAAATTTTACTGCAAATTGCCCAATTTTATGTTCTCTAAACTGTGGCCCACAGTCAGACATTATTATTCACCATGTACAATGTGTAGTGAAAGATTGGCTGGATATGTATGATCATGCATTACTGCAGTATTTCCCAGGGGGAATTGAAAAGAGCAGTTCAGGATACACCTCTCAACAATCTTGTAACAAACATGGAAAGATCTCTGATTGCTTTTGAGAAGGAATAAAAAATAAAAGATGAAGTTCCTTTGTGATCTTTTAATTCTAAGAGGGGACCTTTCAGAAGCGAGTCCGAAACTGTGCATGTAGCAGCCCAAACCCCAAGAGCCAGAAACAAGCCCTGTTAATTGTGCACACTCAATGACTCAGGAACACAACACCAAGAGCAATCAGAGAGAATGACTCCACTGCCCATGCAAAGCAAGTAAAGAAGGGATGTGAGCTCCTACTGAAGCAATGGTACACACAGCATAAGCATGTGAATGATTGTGTGTATGTGTCCATCTGTACCCTCTTTCTGAGTCTTTCTCACACCCACTGTTACATGGTCAAATCTTGTCAAAGTGGGTTGGGAGGATGATTCATCCTCACTGGTGGATAGCTCAGACCTGATAAACTGTTCATTTGAGGGTGTTTTTTTCAGTTTATAATGTTAAAAATAGGAATGTGCAAGTTGCCTCATAGGATGGCCATATCTCCAAGCTCCCAGCAGAAACAAGTTTCAGCAGAGCAAGGCACAAATGCAATAGAGCATTTGTTGGCTGGGGAAAAAACCCTCAGGACAGCCCCAGCAGGCAGGGAAAAGGGGGAGAACATGAAGGCTGGTAGTCTGTCCTGGCATGTCTGTCCTGGCAGAGAGGGAGTCAGGCTTAGAGAGCAGAGAGTTTCTTCTTCCCTTGTCTTGTGTAGAGTTTCTGTAAAAGACAGTGAGAGCAACGCTTCCACCTCTGTGTGAGCATGAAGCATGGGAACAGGTTCATATTTACCATGGAGGTGTTCTGGCAAATACCATTACAGAATTCCTGACTTTGCTGGCAATGTTTTGAGCCTTGCAGCAGCCAGGAGAGAAGGTTCACTTGTTCTGAAAACCAGAGGATTTCATGCAGCCTGTATGACTGATGTGCCTGAGCCCTGAAGCTGAACAAGGCTCTGACCACAGCTTGCATGACAGTGACACCTGCACAACCTGCCTGCACTTCAAAATCATCCCAGCAGGGACAACATATTCTCAGAGTGTTCAGAGGAGTAAAAGGAAACAGCAAAACAGGTTACCAGGACTGAGCTTACGAAGTGGGAAGAGAAAGCGAGAGACAGAATTGACCTTCCAAAGGCAACCTGCTGTGAAGGAGCCAAGAAAGGACTTGGTAAAACTGTTGGCATGGATTGACACATCCAGTTATCACTACCACCCCCCTCTCTTATGTTTCATGACCCACAACAGCACAAGCTTAGCACTGAACCAGACTCACAAGCATGCACAAAGACTTGCTTTACCCTGCTCTAGATGCATCTAGAAGCTGGGTAGATGATAGTTACCATTTTGTTAGCATTGATTATATTGATATTGATATTGATGTTGATATTGATATTGAGATATTGATATTGATATTGATATTGATATTGATATTGATATCGATAAAAAGAGAAGGAAGACCATGAGCAGGCTGAAACCTCACAGACCCAGCAGGTTTTGATTATTGCTCTCAGATATTCCACTGTGGTGGACATAGGTCAGCACGAGGTGGTGGGTGCCACACAGCCTTAATGGAGACTGGCCCACATTTTTGGCTGCTTAGGGAGGTCTAGGAGGGGAAGGCAGCTTATCCCATGGCTATCTGATATCCCTGTCAAACATATGTTAACTGGTCAAGCAACACTCCTGGAAAAACAGGCAGGAACTAGGAAACAGACTGGAAACATTGGAGTGCCTGAGAAAAGGCAGTTTTTATAGCAGTCAGCAGGAAAACCATGTTTGACTGACAAGAAAACAGTGGCAAGAGTGCAGAGGCTTTCCCAAAATCACTCAGGCAGTTACAGACAATTAGCAAAGTTGAGCTTCAAGTACATCTCCCTGTGTTTGGCCCTGCTTCTCCCAAAGATGTTGATGTGGTATTAAGGATAGACTGATGGATAATGTCTTTCAGATGCCAGGTCTCCTGTTTAAAGCATGGTTGGTTTTTGTAGAGTTGTCAGCCACAGTTTTTAATCAGGAGCTAAAGAGCTGATTTTCCAAATTAGATTGCAGGTTAGCATCAAATGTTAAGTTTTCTAAAAAAATTACCTTTGAGTTCTCCTATGGTGAAATTCTTTTTGCAAATCCCTTGGAAACTACCCTCTCTTCCTCTGAAACACTTCTTCAGGTCTGATACTCAAATTGAATGGTAGAAAAAGGATGGAAACACAAAACATTTTGAAAGTAACAGAGTTAGTTGGTGAAGTGTTAAATATATGATTTCAGTTTTCACTTTGAAAAAGAATGAAGGAGGTTTCTCAATAGTGAGCAGGAACACCAGTGGCCACCTGCACTTGGGACTCTCCCTTCTGTGCATGCCTCCAGAGCCATCCACACATATTTCTCCCTTCTTCAGGGATAACTTGCTCCTGGAAACTTTCCCATCTCTTCTCTACAAGAACAGCATCCAGACTCAGCCCACACTCTGCATTCAGCCCTTTTTCCTGGCAGCCTTCATCAGGCCTTTCTGAGCAAAACTGGTGCTACTGCTCTCTGCATCTCTCAGATGTGACTCAGTCACAGACTCACACAGTACAGGGAAAATTGTAGACCTCAAATAAGGCCTTTTCCCACACTTGACTTTCAAAGAAATAAGCCCAGAAGGCTAGTAAATCAGAAGAAAACCCAAGGTCAGCATTCTAAGTGTCTCAAATTTCTGCCAGCTGGAAGCAGTAGAGCACATACCTTGACCCTCACATGGCGTCCTTTGTACCAGCCTCTCCCTTCTGTCTATAATCCTGTGAGACAAGTTTGTGACAGGAAAGGATTTCAGTAACACCTTTGTGTCAGAGGGGCTGTTCCTCTTATGGTACCAATGCCTAACCACAAGACCAGCTGTGAACCTGTTCCCCTATTTTCCCACCTCCACGTCTTCACTGGCATTTTTACCTTATACACTTTTGTGCTTGGCACACATGCAATGAACTGTCCTGGAACAGCATTTCTCTATCACCCTTCAAACTCTAGCTCGGGACTCAATCCTAATGATGTATTGAGTGCATTTTTGTGCATAATGAATGTTGATACTAACCTCCTAGTAGCTCCTTAGAGGAGTGAGAAGTATCAAACAACTTTAGCTGATAGCACCAGCCTTACCTAGCAGCAATACTCCTAAAAAAGGGGTTAAGGGCTGCTAGTGAAAGCCCCATTCAGAAACATTTTGAGCATTTATTTTGAGGAAATAAAGAAGGTCTTTAGACTCTCTGTCACCAGATAATAAGGCTGTTCTGAAATGGGAATATCAGTCTTAAGCCCTTTCCAAACGTGTTGCCTTTTTGTTGAGATGCAGACATGAAGCCAGCAGCTGCAGTGCTGCATGCTCCATCCCTACCCCACACACCTCACAGGGCTGCTGTCCTCTGCACAAGCCAACTGCAGACATGACATGCAGACTGCAGTGTAAGTGTATGTGCAGACAGGTGAATCCAGGGGATTCCACTCCATTATTTGGTCATCTTCTAATCTTAATCCACCACACACTTTGCTTGCAAGCCTATTAGCCACACTTTGCATCATCAATGTCCAGACATGTGCTTGAAGGTTATTTGCACTGTGTCAGATGTCAATACATGTAATAAACAACCAACACTTAAGCATGCATGAATTTTCTATTAAATTACCTTGTTACCACCTCAAAGAAGGAGATGTGAGTAAACACATGCACATTTTTGACCTTTTCTGCCATTCAGTTGCCAGCTCCCCTCGCTTACAATGAACACCTTCCCAGGGAAACAGGCAGATTGCTCCGAGCCATGTCTCTCGTGTTCCTGCTAGCACAGCTCATCTCACTCACCACAGGGCATGACTGTCACCTAAAGGTGGGTTGGGAGGTGCCAACCCTCTTTCACTCATATGCTTTCTGCTGCACAGAGGAGGCAGAGAGGGGGAATCCCCTCAGAGATAAAATGGGAAAGGAAACTGAGGCTTGTGTCTTGCACAGGAGGAACCTAGGCTTCAGTGATTTTAGTATATGTCAATCTACTGGAGCAGATCCTTAGTCTCTGTATTTTTCCTCACATGTATTTGTACAAGTGACAGGATACCATTCTGTTACAAGAACTTAACAAATTCTTAGTATTTTAAAAAGTTTTTGCATTCTTCAACCATGTTCTTATGCACCATTTGAAATCAGGGACTGACTGAGCATATGTTAAAGTATTCTGCTGCAGGAAACCATTTTGTGTATTACTGCCAAATTTCATTCTTCCCGAGCTGGCTTTAAAGTGGATGGCTTGACAGCTGATGGCAGGACTGCTGCAGCAGCACAGAGCTCAGGGCAGGATAAAAGCCATAAAGTCTAACCACCTTTTCACACAGATTTTGCAGCCTTTTTTGGTGTCACTGCTACACAAGCAGCAGGTAACAAGTTTCAGTGAAGGCAGCTTAGTGCTCCTTAGAGTGCCAGTTACAGTGCTTGCATATGCATCAATAACCAGGAGTAATGAGAGCTGGTTTTAGGTCCTGGTGCACCAGGGCTTGCTGTGGCTGAGCATGTCATCTACCTGCTGGGAGGCAGATGTTGCACTTTTACTGTCTGGAGGGGCAAAGAAGGACAAAGGTGAAATTTTGAGAAACCACAAAACACCAGTTATTATGTTTCCTGTATCCTCAGGGGTTTAGATCTCCTAAAGAGGTGGCCAGCAAAGGGATGCAGATACTTCAGATAACAATCACATGAGGCTGGGAAAAAATTCGTGGTAGAAAAAATCCTTCCCTATGTAAAGATGAGAGAATGAGTATTAGCTTAGTGTCTTCTCTCTCACACTGAGCACTTGAAATCTTCACAGCATGTAGAGGAGCACGTGGGAAGTGGACTCCTACACTATTTGCTCAAAATACATCCTAAACATGCACGATTTGAAAAAAAAAAAAAAATAAGTGCAAAAATATGTCACATTTTCAATGGGTTTTGTTTTTGTTTTATATCCCACAGTTTTCACACTGTAAACACAGTAAAAAAAATCCCAGAACACTCAATATTTAAGCCTTTCACTGGTCAGTTGTTAATTAATGTTTTTTAGGGGTTTGGATTTTTGGTTAGGTTTTTGGTGGGGGTGTTTTTGGCTTGGTTTTTTGCCGGGTTGTTTTTTGCTTGTTTTTGTTTTTTGTTGTTTTGTTTTTTTTTTTCCTGTAGAGCTACAGTGACCTCCAGTGGCCAAAAGAAACTTTTCACGCTTCTAGACTTATTTTAGGAAAGGTAAAACTATCCCTGATTATTATCTATGTGTGACAGGTGGGTCTGGAAACAGAGACAGAAACTGGATCCCTGTACTTCTGGATCAAAGCTGAAGAGTAACTATCACTGTTATCTTGAATTAAGTAACAGGAGAGAAGTTTAAAGTATTCATTATCTAGACACTTCTTTAGCTGGTATGCTTTTAATTAAGCAGAGTTTGTTTATCTACCTATAAATCCTTCTAGCAGCATCTTTGAATTTAGAGTTTAGTGGGATAAATTTCATGCCTTCTCATCAAACATGAACCCAAGAAGTAAAAAACCTATCAAATATTGTAAAGTATGGAAAAGCAAATCCAAGTTAAAAGAATGAACAGCTAAAGTGTGAGAGAATATACTAAACATTAACTACTTTCTGGTACTATAGTTCAACAGCTTTATCTACTTCAGCTTCAGGTGTGTGCAGCAGCTTTGTTCAGTCCCATGCTGGACTGATAAACATTCATGGGAGAAGAGATGTAATGCTGTAGCCCCTTACATAGCCCACAGTCTGTTAAATCCTATTCTGTCAGTAGTCCCTCCCACAGGGAGCAGATAGATTGTCCAACCAGCACACTCAATCTCCTCAGACAAGGCTTGAGGTGGGACACATCCTCTTGTCCACCATTCATTTCTGTGACATTCTTCATTATGGTTTCTAGGCCACTAAAGTACTACCATGGCTTCTGAGGATATCTACTGGTACAGTCAGTGCCTGATTGTTGGTAGACATAAATGAAAAAGACAAGACAAGCTCAAATATTGGAAAAGCAACTCTTACTGGTCCTTTTCCAAGTGGTGCTGTGGAATATTCACATGCAGCCACCACTAGTGTTAGCATATCCATTTTTTTCTCTTCTGCAAACACAGACTCCCCCTCCCTTCCACACAATTATCTGCATTTTTTCATGTCTCTCCATCTCAACACCAGATTTTCAGGAAAGCCTTCTAGGCCTCAACAGGACAAGTGTTAAAGAACCTCTCGAAGTTACATATTTAAAAGGCATATGTATTCCTTCTTTTTTTGTGTCAAAAGTCCCTTAAAGGTTCATTCACTGTGCAGGTGACCCACAGCAACACATCCCCCTGAGAGATGAGGGATTCTTGGTTAAAAAAAAAGACTGAAGGACAATGAAACGGAGGTGTCATCAAACTGACAAGTCCCAGTAGTACCATAAAACTCTAAGTAGCAGCCCATTATGCCCAAAAGGGAGGCAGGAAAGTCACTTAAACAGTGACAGAATCCAGTTTGAATTATCATAGTACCTTGTCCCATCTTTGTCTCAAGATGACAAGTCTTATAGGTCTTTCAGCTGTGGGCAGATACAACCAGGGTGTTCCAACAGTCATATTCTGCAGTTATTTAAAACCCACCTTTACATCCAATTCTATTAAAATATTATCACAATCTTTCTGCTCATCATTTAGCTCAGTTACAACTGAGCTTTGGGAAAATGGACTGGCAAGAGACATACCCACTGCTCAGAGTGTTGGTGTCCTGTGTGAGCAGACCCCTGATCACTGAGAGGGAAGGCTCAGCCCATGGTGGTGCTGTGCATCTCTATTGGCACAAATTTGCCCTAAACATGCAAAAAGGTGCCGTGATTCCTGTTCTAACTTCTCAGAGCATCAGCACATTTGTGTGGGGATTGCATTTCACAGAAGAGAGCAGGCTGTTAGCTTGCTGGAAAGAACTTTCTGGCTGAAGGAGGAGACACCTGCCACTGTCAACCTGGATTGCAAGAAACAGCAGAAGGGTGGCATCAACTCCAAATGTTGATACAAGGTCAAGTGAGACTTCTTGCATACCAAGAGAGGTACTACCTCAAAAGCAGAATCCCTGTAAAAAGAGACTGAAAAATAGAGCTTGGGTTTCAGCAGAGACACAAATGGCATAGAGAGAAAGAGGGAGAGGAGAGGAGAGGAGAGGAGAGGAGAGGAGAGGAGAGGAGAGGAGAAATCATGTTTCCTATTGGGAAAGGCTATCTTAGAACTGGTGGCAAAGATGTACACGTGTATTTCATGATATTGAACAG
>JAOTQP010000001.1:37558481-37597763 GCA_026413545.1 Cichladusa arquata
GGAGAGGAGAGGAGAGGAGAGGAGAGGAGAGGCTTCGCAGTTCTTGATATATTGAAGTGCTTGCTTTGACACAGATTACCTGTTCCTCGGGCCGTATACAAACTTGAGTCTCTGGGAAATTCATGGTGTCTGCATCTATCTGTAATGGACACAATTTCAAGGGATGATGATCTATTTTATACAAATAAGGAATCTGCATCTCCTGTGGTCATCTGGTTACGGGCAACAACAGAACTGAACTCTCTGATGTCATAGGTTTATCTCTGAACAGCTGTCTTAGCTGGAGAAAAGATTCTCTTGGAAGAAAATACTAATTATCTAATGAACTGGTTGAGTAAATTCTTCTAATGACTAAGAGAAATGTAAAATACAAAAATAAATAAATAAATAGATTTTTTAATTTGCATGCTTGTTTTTGACATTATCTCAGTGACATATTAGGTGCTTGCCTGAGGCTGCAAGGACATATCCAGCCCTTTTCTGTATTATTTTTGATACTCCTTAGACAATTTGCAGAGAGGCAGTGCCTCAATTGCTCTGCCAAATCTTCAGATTCACTTGTCATTAGTGTCTCCCTCTCTCCATTTATATTACACAGAATTTAAACACTGTGGTAATGATCTAGTTTGTTTAAATTATATATCTCCTTCTACCACTAAAAGAAAGAGCAGGTGTCTCTCGATCCAGACTGGGAAGTAGTGGTGCAGGATTTTATGTATATATCCAGTGGTTATGGCACTTATTCAAGAAGATGAGGACTGAAGTTCAGGGTTTTTTCTCATCATGGACCTAGATGGAAACAATCTCTGCTTTGGTTCTGCATCTGGATTGCTCTGCATCTGGGAAGGTAGGAGTTATGGGATCAGACACCAGAGATCCAAGGCTAAGCTTAGCCCTGCATGACAAATGGCAAAGCCCTTTCAGGTGGAGAGATGCAGCAAGGAGGTTCCCAATAACCCTCTAAACTGGATATGCATTTTATATCAAACTTCTATGAGACAGAAAAAAATGGATGAGGCCAGACAAGTGAAAAAGAATCCCAGATCTATTCTTTCCTCCCCTTTCTATACTCTGACATCCTTTTTTTTCTGCAGCTATCACAACCTCTGGTAGTGCCAAGATATAAGTGGGTATCCTTATGTACTAAATAAAAGGCAGATTTCTCTTCACAGGCTGTGCCAGACAATTTGTCTTATAAAATTTTTTCCTGAGTCTATTATTCAGTTGCTTAAGGCTACTATATGGACTATCTGCTACGAGGTTACTGAAAAATGGGCACTAGACTGCAAACAAGTATTGAATAAAGTTGAGCTATTTTACATAGCTCAGCAATAATTTCCATATGATTTCTTATCTCTGCAACTTTCTGCACAGCTTGTTTAATAAATTTTTTTCCCACTGCATTTTCCTGGTTAGAATTTGCTGGGACTCTACTGTCAAAGTTTGTCTGCAGTATAAAAAAATGAGTTTAGCAGCACACATCAGTTTCAACAAACACACTTTGAAGTTATTTGGGTTTTGTGCTTCTAGGAAAAACAGATTTCAAAAGTTGAAGAGTCTGGGTCCAATGTTTCTTCTGAGCCAAATTCTTTCAGGCACCCGTCTTGAAGCACTGGGTTCTACCCTTTCTGGGAGACAGCACTAAGAGAGCACCCAGACATTATTTGTGAACAAAGATGGTTTCTACCATCACGAAATCTGTACAGTTACTCCCAGTGTTCATACAATTTTACCAGTTAATTCAGTTCTGCTTGACTGTTGGCAGGAATGTAGCCAAAATTTAATGACCTTCTACTCTGCTGCTAGGGCTGAGCCCCTCAGAGTGCAATACAGGGGTATAATAATCACAGGCATCCCACAAGCATCAATGTTTTCTGTTTACATGAACTGCTTCCAAATTTAAAAGAATGTGAGTAGGGTCAATAACATGAAGGACATGTGGCCTATAGCTAATTTTTTATAATAATCATCTGATAATATGTAATCTGGGTAATCCAATAAAGTAATCATCTCAGACCAGAGGTTAATAATCTCTGAAAATCAATTAACTTTTCTGGAAAATTCATCTAATTATGGACCTTCTAGGACATAGCATTTGGGATTTCAATGCGCTTGGACTTTATGCCTGGATACCCCCTAAGACTGCAGCATCTCTTAAGCAATCCTGATTCACTTCTCTCTTGATTTCCAATTACCTTTCTTCCTCAGATGTAGTCATAGTCACACTGGTGTATTTTAGGGTTTTGTATTTCAGGTAAATGGCACAACTGCTGTGCTGATATCCACAGGTCTTTAAGAAGGACAGGAAAAGAGGACAAAAACAGGAGTGGATTTATACTCTATGAGAAGAGATTCAAATAAATCCCACCCTGCTATCAATTAGACAATGGGTGAGCCAAAAGCTTAAGGGTAAGACCAGACAGAAGACCAACACAGACATCTGCTATAGACTGTCTTGTAGAGAAAAGGTGGTGGGTAAGACATCTTTGACAGTCTGAAGAACCATCAGGATCATGGTCCCTGGTTCTCATAAGGACTTTAATCCTCCCTGATGTATCTTGGAAAGGTAACTTGCAACACTTCAACCAACTCAAGAGGTTTCTGGAGTGCTTTGAGATCAAAAATCAGTTTTTTTGAAGCAGATGCTGTACTGACCAGATAGGGAAAGTGCTCTGCTGGATATTCTCATAAATAATGGCCTCATAAATTAGTAGAGCCTGTGGCTGCATTGATTGAAGCAACCCTGAAATGGAGGTTGTAGGGTCTGAGAAAAGACAAGAAGAAGGAAAGCAGCAGAATAAAGACTTAGATTCTACAACATAAAAAGATATTCCAAAGAATTAGATTTCCAGAGAGAAGGCTTCAAGAAATGAGTAGATGAGATCTCATTGCAGACTACCCTGAAGAGCAAAAGTATCAAGAGGTTAACTAATATCGAGGAGCAACTTCCTCACTGATGTTTGGTCTATCCTTAAAAAGCCACTAAAACGCTGGGGGGTAAAAAAAAAAAAAAAAAAAAAAAAAAAGGCATGCATTAAAAAGAATATATTCTGACTGAGCTAGAATGGAAAAAAGAATACCCAAAAAGTGGAAATATGGATAAGCTGCCAAGGAGGAATAAGAGCCATTGCTCAAACAGGCAGTGCAGGAGTTAGGGAAGCTAAGGCTGGATAAGAAGATCTGGATATGAAGGGTGTGATATTTTGCTGCTAGGTGGGGTAGCGTATAAAGAAGGATGTGACAAAGGCTGAGCAAATCCATTCCTTGGTCTTTACTGGAAAGGCCAGCTCTCAAGATTTCTGTCTTTTCCTGTTTAGTGACAGATGCCCCATCACAGCAAGAGAAATTCCATTTGGATATGTGAGGTGGGCGGGAAGAAATTAACAGGCTGCTCAGGTGTGTTGTGGAATCTTCTTTCTTCAAGATTTTCATGTACAACTGGAGAAACTGAGAAACCTGTTCAGACTTTGAATATGGCCCATATGTGAGCAGAAGGTAGGACTAGATGCCCTTCAGAGGTGCCGTCCAGCCTGAATTTTTCTGAAATTCCAGACTATCCAATATAATCTGTGTATTGTATGTTTGGATGGCTCAACTATGCAAAAGGAAAAATTGTTATTTTATTCCAGCCTGTTGCTGAGTGCTTATACTTTTAGGGTGTTTATAATTTATCTAGAGAGGCAGAGAAGTATTTGGTTTTATGCAATAATAAAATTCATTTATTTATGTAAACAAATTCAATCAAGGTGGAACACGGGAAATGTTATTTTTACTGTGAAACAGCTTTGGTACTGGACATTCCCCTTCGAGTAAGGTTTAAATCCCTTGACATTCAGCTCAGTTTCCTCTTTGCTTTACACCTGTGCAACAACATTTCCCTGAAGTCACAGGCCTATTATAAGAATGGACATGTCAATTTCTTAATTACACCCACACAGCAATGACATCTTGACAGCTTCTTTCTTTCTTTGTCACTGAACTTATCTTGAGACCAACTCAAGGTTACCAGTGCAGTAGCAGTGGCTGAATAGGGAAAAGTCCTGTACATTCAGGCCTCCAGAGTTCAAAGGGTGTTAGCTGAAGTGGTGACTTCTAAATTCATGACCTCTAAATCCATTTAGGTTTCAAGGTCCTGGGTTGTTTGGTAAATGTACTATTTCTTCAGATGGCTGAGTTGCCTGTGCTGATATACTCAATGTGACTGGCAATAAAGACCCATTCAGGAGGACACACGTGGAATTCTTTGGTCTTTTTTGCCCACCTAGCCCTGACTAGTGCTTGTATAATGGCCAGGATAAGTTGTTCACCATTGAACTGCCATTTGGGCCTGGGGTAGTTATTTGGGTATTTTTAGCAGTTGTATTTCCTAGGCTGGGGCTCCATTACTGCTTCTAAATGAAAATGAGGTTTGCATCTATACTGACATTTTATTTTTTTCCTACATTTTCAGCAGCTACAGCTTTTTCTTACAGTTGTTGTAAGAGGTAAAAGCCCAAGTGGGTTGGTGTATTAATGCAAACAAAACCAAATCACTCAGAGCTGCAAAACTGAAATTCAGCAAAAGAGAGACAAAACCACAACATGCCCATATGGAAACTACAATGTTGAAAATGTTTGTTTCTTTAATTCTGAGAGGGAAAAGGCAAAGTTGTTTTTTAAAAAAACCTTGATGAAAATGTAAAATAAGTAGCCAAGTAAATCACTCTAATAATTCCACATACACTTTAGACAAAAAGAAGCTTTCCTGATAATATTAGCATTGAAAAACATAATGTTTGTGGAAAATTTAATAAATACCATCAAGTTACTTAAATATACTGCTGCTCTTTGGTTGAAATAAAACATAAAACCCAAGGAACAGATTGAACCTATGCTATACATCCAAATTTATCTCTTAAATTAGTTTGATTATCACAACTCCCTATAAGAGACTGTAAAAGCCTACCAGCATAGGCAGATTCTCTGGCATTATTTAAAAGTGGATCTCTTTCAGCCACAAATTTAACTGGCCTTCTTGCTCCCTGCCTTTCAGAAACTACAGCTACAAATGCCATCTGTATTAGCAATATAATGCACTGAATGACAGTTTTGATCCTTTATCTGAGCTATTAGAACAAAGAATAAGTGGTTATTAAAATTATGACTGACTTTAGGGGTCAGTAATACTTGACATTTATGTGAGACTTCATCTTAAAGAGCAGAAATAAACTCCATAGGCAAATGCCAAATACAAGCTCACTCTCCGCTGGTCATGGCTAATAACCTGCCCATCACACCAGAGGACAAAAGGTGGCTGTACAATAGAGCAGCCAGGCACTAGAGATTTCCCAGGAAGCTTCACACAGCAGTGCTAGGCAGGCTTGTGAGAAAGAGAGCTGATGTTACATTCCAGTACACATCAACAAGCTGTTGGGCCTGAAGTGCTGAATCCTACTCCATTTGACAAACACATCTCCTGTTGAATTCAGCAGAAGCTCAGCAGGGGTCAGTCTGTGGCCCAAACAAGAGGGCTAGTCAGTAGGACAGCAATTTAAAAGTGATCACACTTAACCACTTTGCTGTAGTCTTCCTCTTTAGCCTTCATCATTTCGGAGTTCACAAGGTCATTTCACTAATTATAGTGCCAATCCATTTATCCATGAAACATTTGTAGACTGAGATGCCCTTTTGGCTACAAGGATTATGGTTACAATTGCAGTAGACTTGATGACTGTGAGCAGGTTAAGAGACAGGAAGCAGGGAGCAGAAATCAAGCAATGTCAAAGATCCCTGTTTGTTTCTTCATTCACTTACACTAAACTGTTTCTATTATACAATATTTAAAAAAATATTTCCAAATATTTCCATTCTGCAGGTTTTTTTTCTACAGCCATAATTATCTAAGGACATATGCATAGTAACATCTGTAAGGAGGGTTAACACTCCCTGTCAGCTGGTATAGAGTCTCATTTTCTAGCTACACTGATTGATCCAATAAAGGATTCTACACCTATCTACAAACTTTATCACAGGAAATTTACCAATGAGGATTAGATTTTTCTCTAATAACCTCCAAGCCAAAATATTGCATGTGATTTCTCAGCAAGAGAGGTAAAAAATAGACTTGACTTCCTTTCTTTTCATTTTTCTTCTGGGCTAAGGCATGGTACTGATTTCTTTTGTTTTATCCTAGGGTCACCCTTTGTGTTTCACCAAGGATGCCCTAGGATATCCAGTTTCCACTGGAAAAGTTTGGCAGATCAGCTTCTCCTCTCTGCAACATTTCACCTCTAACACTAGGCACCGATATTCAGCTGTGACAAAAAGTACAATCCAAATCACATTTACCACAGTTCTGCCCTAGGTGTGTGCCAGAGTAAACAAGCAACATGCATCTGCCATAATCAAAGATAAAAACAATAGTATGTTCAGGAAGTCGACAATAAAAACTAAAAACGTCTTGAGAGAATACAAATAGGAGCTAAAAAGGTAAATACTGACAGTGCCCAGAGCTCCACATTACCAGGGCAGTTGTCTGCTACAGTAGAGGTGATAAAGCTCTCTTCTCTAGCCTGAAAGAGACTTGAAAGCCTCAAAATCAACTACAAACAGAATTGGAAAATATGGTGTGTGGAAAGAATAATTTTATTAATCTCCCCAAAAGAAAACTCTTGGATAGGCCACTGAAAACAGGATCACGCAGTACTGAGTGGCTAAGAGAAAAGTAATTTGTTTGCCCATACTAAAAATAAACTAGCAAATATCTAAGCCTGCCTATGCCTCAGCCACACCATGACAGGCTGGTTTCATTTTCTGCCTCCAGCCACCAGCAGCCAGCAGTGCAAAGCTCCTCTCTTGATGGCCACTGTCCTTTTTCCATTGTTGTTCCCTCAGGTTCAGATAGCTGTCTATTTTTGGAGGAGCTGGCCTCCAGACCGAGAACGAAAAGCCTTTGTAAAGGACAGCTGCTGATATGTCGTACACTTCTAAAACAAAGCCTTTGTTCAAGCAACAAAACATTTAACTCCCTCTTGCCCATGTGCATGGCTGTGTATTGAAGAATCCCTAAATTTAAATAAAAAATGAAAGCATAATCATTGCATTAAGAGTAACTAATACACTCTATCCATTTATTACAAAAGTGTGTTTTCCAGGTGGTGAGGTTTTTTCAGCTAGTTTAATGTCCTATTAAGAGTATTCAAAGGAAGGATTAACGTGATAATGAGAATGGAGAAATATCTGATTTAACACCAAAACATTTAAATACAAAGGCTTATAGTCTAAAGTTTTAAATAATTGTTCAAACTTATAAGAGACTGTTCAAAGCTGTAATTGAAAACTTGTGGAAATATTCATTATATGACCCATAACAATACTGGTAAGTCTTGTAAAAGTTATTAGCATTGTCAGCTGAGGACATAAAAGTCAAGAAAATGTCACAGATATATCTCTTCTGTGTATAACACTATTGACAAATTGAATTTAGGAATTTATAGGAATGCATTAGGAATTTGATGATTTGTTTTACCTATCTCTAGAAATGTCATTCATGTAAGTGTCAGCAGCTACTAAAATGGAAATTATTAAAGAGAGAAAAAGCTGCAGAACAGATGAAATTGTCACCTCCCCATATCTCTCTTTCAGACCTTCAGTCTGGAAGGTCTGGCTTTCATCCTGCCTTTCCTCATTGCTTTATACAAGGCTATGTTCAAACTGGGAAAATTAGAAATCATCTCTAAGTCAAACAATGTCTGAAATCTGTCCACAAATTGGTTTTCATTCTCCAACCTAAATTTCATGGCCCACAGAATAACAGTATCATCCTTGCACAAGTGATCAAAAGTTAGGAGGAGTTCATCCAGGAATGGATGGTAGTAAACTACATCAGCAGCCATAATGTAGTCAAAGTGACATGAAGACCTAGGAAAGTTCTTTTCCAGATCAATTCCCCAAGACAACTCCTTTACACAAGGCTGGTGCTTGCATTTCTGCTTTGTATTTTGGAGAACATTGTGCTGAAGGTTTCCCAGTAGTTCTGGCAAATCTGTGGCAGTCACAAAGGCACCTGTGACACAGAGAAAACAAATATAATATTTGAATATATATCAAGACTTGAGTAAAACCCCATTCACAAAAGCCACTGCACAAGGAATTGGTTTTATCAGGTAACTCTCACTGAGGGCAATAAAAAATGTAGATGGTCCCAATAACTCTTAAACATTGTGCTTAAAATAAATACTTGCTTCCCCATAGTTCTACTCTACAGATTGCCATCTAAATGCAGCTGGTGGGGAGAAACCTGATACTTACTGTATCTTGATATCACATTGGTTAAAAGTACAGCAGCTGACTAGGGATTGATGAATACCAATTACTGAATCCAAGAAGCATGAGATTTAAGCATTACCTCAGGTTCTTCCCTTTTCACACAAGAAGAAGCTTTCTCAGACTACCAAAAGCTAAAGTTCTATTAAAATGCAGAACCAAATGACCTGGATTACTCATGAAGATGAATAGGTGCCATGAGAGAAAACACAACAATGCCTGTAGCAGAAAGATCAAGTTGCTGAAGGAAAATACTGAAACACAAATGGGTAGAAGGTGACCTGGCATCCAAGAGCTGTTTGTTCAAAGCAAGGGGATGCACTGGTCATACCTAGATCTGGCTCAATCTATTTGCCACTGACATCCTGTGAAGCCACTAATTTCTTATTTTGATCCCTAGTTTAACACAGCTCTTGAAAATATATCTACTAGGACCTCCTTAATTGTATCAATACATTCCCAAGGAAAAAAAACAAAAACAAAACAAAACAAAACAAAATAAAAAAAAAAATAAAAAAAAAAAAAAAATAAAAAAAACCACACAAAAGCATGGTTCCAAACAAGCCTTTTAGAATTTACTGTTTCTTGCTCTTGGAAGTCTTCTTCTAAGACTCTTAGAAGAACCAAGCCACATCCTTTGTCCTCACTGTTCATCTGAGAGGTGTTTCCAAGAGCATGAGAGACGTATCATATACTCACCCAGCAAGCTGGCTACTATGGAGACCAAGCCAGTTCCAGCTCCAATTTCAATCACATTTTTGTCAACCAAATTGAATTGCTTAGAATTAGTTTCCAAAAAATAACACAGAACAAGAGCCTGTAGGGGAGGAAATCCATGAACATACTGAACAAATTAATGAAATAAATCCCTTTACTAAATATGAATTGTCATTTAAAAGCATGCAAAAAAATTGTTGTCTGTTCAAATGAGCAATATTCATTCAAGCACTATCCCTAAAGGACCACAGCTCACTATGATCTTTGGGCTCTATAGGTCACAAAATAAATGCTACAACATGCCTCCATATATTACATTATTACAGCCAGAAGGAACAACTGGAATTAGATAATCTGTCACAACCCATGACGAGTTGCAAAATTCCTGTCACAAATTCCTGTTTATTCCTTCCTACTTCTGGTTGAGATAAAAAGTGTCCTTCACAAAAACATCTTGATATAAAGACTCCTTGTGAGAGAAAATCCACTACAACCCTTGTTAAGTTCTTCCAACAGTCAATTATTTCTGACAATAATTAATTATTTTTAGGGTTCAAAAGGGACAAATTGATTTATCCCCTTTTCTTCTGGTTCAGTTTGTTTGCACTGTCTATTTTCTTACCTTGTTAAGCTTAGCAAATTTTCATAGTAAATATAGCCACAAAGAGCTATAGCTTTGCAAATTTTCATAGTAAATATAGCCACAAAGAGCATCTACAACAGACTCCTTACACATGTATATATAAACTGATGAAGAAACAGTTAATCTTTAAGTGATTAAGACTCTTCAGCTTTTCTGACCTCTCACACTGAGATATTTTAATTTTATTAATTTTATTTCTAATTAAAAATTTATTAGAAATTTTAATTTTATTTCTCTCATAGTTTCCATATTTTCTTCCATATTTTTCTCAGACTTTGATAGTTACATAGTCTCCATTGACAAATAGGATGATTGCCACATCCTCTCACAATACAGATGACCATTTGGAAAGGCAATTATTAGCAGCTTGCTGGGGCACAGCAAAACTAGTTTTGCTTTTAAGTAATTAAGAATGAAAAGGAAAGGAACAGGAGGACTGCTGATCCAATGGTAACATGCTAGAAATTCAAACAAAGGTTTTGTTTTCTACCTCTTAATTCAGAGCATAGAAGAGAAGGTAATGTGAACTTGCATATATCACTTAATCAGCTGCACTTTGGTATAGAACTCAGTCTGCAAGAACCAGGAAAAGTTAAAAGGTTCCTAAAGACTGGTCTGATATTTGACATTATTTTGACATTATATTTGACCTTATACTAGGTTTTTCTCCTAGTTACATTAATTCCTTTAATTCCTTCCCTCAGGGTTTTGCCAAATTCTGTTGTAGAAACTGGCTGGCATAATCAAAGTCTCTGAGGGTTAAATCAGGGAAACTTTGAAATCTGCATTCCTTTCCATGAAAAATGCAGAATCTTTACTTTCCTTAAAGTTTCTGCACTCTCTCCACAAATTTGGCTGACATTTTTCAGAAGATTGTGAGTACAGTTAGATGGAAGTAGAAGGGAAAAGATTAAGGGACAGAGATCAAAGGGTTGTCTTCCACAACAAAATGGGCTAAACTCATCCAGATTAAAAAAAAAAAAATGTTTTTCAGTGAAGTACGTGATTTTGTGTGAATAATTGATAGTCAGCCAAATTTTCCATGAAGACATGCACTGAGGTCACTAAAACATATAGTACAGATGATTGGTACAGGTCCCCTAAAACCAGGAATATAATTGGGACGTCGAAACAGAAGAGTAGGACAACTATCCTCAGCTGAACTATGGCCATACTTCTGAAAAACAGCATGATCCTAGGAGGCTGAGGCAGTTGGGAAAGAAATGGAGCATCCTGGGTCTCTCTTATAGGGACACAGATTTCATCATGCATCGATTTCTTTCAGTCTTAATTATTTCAAAACAGTAAGTTTGCTGCATTGTACAGAATCAAAATTTGAAGAAGACTTCTTGTACGGTCAATGTGTTGATGGCTCTTACATCAAAAGCCAAGGACAATGGTTCTCTCCAACTATATTTCCAGCTCTTTAAGAAACTGAAAATTCCAAGTGAATATTTTCCCATATCTGTGTATTAACAAGGTAAATTTGTTCCTTACATGAGTAGGTTGAATAACCTCTATGACTGCTAACACCTTGTGAGCTCGTATCACAGTTATTTCCTCGACCTGGATCTGCCTGCTACACAGCCATCTGTATTTATAAAATGTACAGAAATGCAATCATCATAAAACTGCCATATTTCTTTCAAAATATATTTAATTGGCTAATAGGATTAAAAGCTACTGGCAAGCAAGGAGGGGACACAAGTTCATACACCTTGTGTGATTGGGGCATGCACAAGTAAGCTTTGAGAAATATGAATCTACACAAAACCAGGTTAAATTCAGGTTTGGGATTTGAAGAACCGAGACAGAGAAGCACAGAATTATTTCTTTGGGTTTATAACATATAAAAACGTATATTTATTATACAAAACAAATTTTGAAATGCTAGACAGGTCCAAAAATTAAAAATAACAGTACTACAAAAAGGTTGTACCGATGGCCAGACGATTGCCCCGTAACAATCAATGGCTTCTGTAATTCTTATCTCATGGCCAGCAAAGTGAAAGCCTTCCCAGGCCTTATAAGCTATAACATCAGGAAAAAAACGCCTCCCCATGATTTCTGCAACTATTTCCTCATCTTCTTTTTCCGCTGGAAGCAAAAGTATAAAAGGTCAAAGAGGTTGAATGGACTGATTTCATATTCAATTCATATTGAAAAGCTGTTTGGAAGCAAGAATATAAATTACATCTGTGAATAAAATACATTTCACCATTAATTGTTAGCATGGTACACAGCAATTCTCCTGAATTCTAATTTAAATTTTCAGTGTGTGGCTAAATAACTTCTTTCATGTTTCACTGAAGCAGCCAAGTTCATAAAGAAGGGGAATGTTAGCATACACTGCTTTCCGTTTCAGTAACCCAAAGGGAATTTTTAAACTTCTTTTTCCCTTCAAGAACAGCTGCCCTAGTATAGACACTCACAGTCTTATGCACCTGGATTTTTCATTATTCTTTGTATACTTTTACTGTTGACTTTCCCCATATTATGATTCTTTCTGACAGTAAACAAAAGGAGCCAGGATATCATTTATAAGTCTGTCACAAAACTTGTGAAACAGATCCTAGCAACACAAATTATGACAGACAGGAGTGCAAGCACTCGTGTTGTCAGGAAAGCTTATCCACCCACCCCAACAGAGCCCTGTCAGAGGGATTCTTTCCAGTTGGCTTGATATCTTGAATGCCATCCCTGTTGCTAAGCAAAGAATATTTATGATAACTAACAAAACCCTGGATAACTCTTCTAACAGAAGAGGATTCATTCCTTTTTAGTGGAATACCAAGCTAGTTTCAGTTTTGCCATTATCACAAAAAACTGCACCACAGTATCAGAAAAAAAAAAAAAAAAAAGTGAAGCTGTCTAGAGCATTTTCTTAGCAAAGACTAGATTCATTCCAAGTTTTTACAGGAATTTTGTTTTCATTGCAAACTATGATCTGCTGGCAAACCAGTGAAAGAAAAACATGTTTACAAGCTACACCTTCTAGAAAGCATGCTAGAAATTTAGATAACATGTTTACTGCCTTGTCCAAAGCAGAGTTTCTGCATCAAGCCTGCAGCTCCCATCAAAGTCACAGATATTAATTTTGAGATCTGTTGGCTGCTGAAAATGAAACCATGTATGCTTTTGTCGACATAAAACACTTTGCTCTACTGAAAATTCTCTACATTTTCTGCCCCTTCAAATCATTGCAGTCACAAGACATAATGACCCCAAGTATTGTCATTTATTTTGCCATACACCTCAGTATTTTTAACTGTGATAACTTATGGACAAAGTCTCCCTTCCTTGTGATACAAGGCCCAAGGAACAAAGGCAGGGGTGAACAAAGAAAATGATCATACCAAAAAAAATCAGAAATCTGCTCAGGCTCATTAGCCAGCTTTTTAAGCTTGTTAGTCAAATTTCAGCATCACAGGAAACCAGAGAACAGCAGCAAACCAAAACTATTTGATTTTGATATGTTGACACTAAGACAAAAAACCCAACAAAAACTGACTAACAAACCACAGTACTTGTAGAATTTATTGTTGGGGAGAGAATCCTAATCATGGGATATATCAAATTTAAAAGTAATACAGTGCATATACTATTGGAAAAATAAAGTTTTCATAAATTTTATAAATGTAACTAAAACGAAATGCTCAACATTGAAACTATGGTATTTTAAGATGTTGGAAAGCAAACAGTATGTGTCACCCTCTTCAAGCCTCTAATGTTAAGCTGGGAGAAAACACATGCATCACTGTGCCTGAAATCAGGGAGCTCTTGACAAACATGAGCTAAGTGCCAGGGAAATTCTGCTTCAGGGCAAAATTAATCTTTCTCTTACGAAAGAAATAATAAAAAGCTGTCTTATTACACATATCATAAGTGTATTTAATAGATCATCCTGTTTCCAAGCATACCACATATAGGCTGCTTTTCATCTTCTCCAATTGCTTAGAGCAGTCTGATCTTGTTCTGTGATCATTACTAGCTGTGGAAGTAAAAGCTATTCTTTCTATTACCTTTCTATTACAACCATTTTTCTTGATTCCTCCTCCCTTGACATCTGTTTTGGATCCAATTTTGTTGAGAAACTGGTAACTTATTAGGTCTTAACTTATAAAGCTCCTGTGAGAAGATCTATAAAACTTTCGCAGTATTACTGCTGCCCCTCTAGCACTCAATAAATATTTCCCACCTATTCCCTACAGCATCAGCAAACTTTCTACTTCAGGTTTGCATAGCACCTACACTAACAGAGTTTGTAAGCCACCTGAGAACTGTCTGTACCCCTTAAAGAAGAACCCCAAATCTGCTGATCAATAACACCACTTGAATTTTTGCCCATCATATCCTTTTGGTAATCCTTCAGGTGGCTTATCTGGAGAAACTTACACTTTTTTTTACTCTTTTTTTTTTTTTTTCAATTTCCTTTAAAGAAAACACTGCTATTGTGAAGAATCAAAAATAATATCTGTTTCATCAGAGTTATCATATGTTAGACAAGGTCCAAAGGAGAAACTTTATCAGAACCAGGATGCTAATAATCCTGACAGAGTGCTTAAAAAATAAGGAGTGCAAAATTTTAGTCAGATTCACTTATTTCATGCAGTTTTCCCTTTTAACAACAAAAAATCTCCTCTGTTCACTGCTTTTTATCTTTCAGAACAACTTCTTGTGGGAGAGCACAAAAGGAAATAAGTCAATTTTTCTGTAACTGCCCTCAAAGCAGTGAGAATAGAAAAATAAAGAACTAGTGGGAAATCTTTCAAGTGACACAAAAATTGTTGTAAGAGTAAGTAAAATCCAAGTGAGATGAACTCTTTTAATACCTGAAAGCATTAAGAAAATTCTGCGGGTACTTTGATCAAACTAGTTCCTTGATAATAGGAGAAAAAAATGAAAGGGAGTTATTCTCCTGGAAGTGTTTACCTCTGTGTTAGCGAATATTCTCTTGTTCAGAAAAAAAGTCCTGAAATTATGACTCAATGGATGGACTCCAATCACATTTTAAGACAAAAAGAGATAATAGATCAATAAAATAGGGTAAGATAGGAGAACACGAGGCTTGACTGACCTGGCTACCAATTCTTGTACGAAGGGAAGAGCATAATAGGCATTTCCATCAATACTACTGGAGCACAGATACTGAAACTTTACAATTTGAAAGTCTGCCAGGATTGGCTCCTCCCTGCTTCACAGAGCCAGAAGAAGACAAACACCCAGGTGGTGTTTGACCACATAGGTTTGCCCTCACCCCTCTTCTGTGATATGAGAAATGTGGAAGTGATATACACAAAGAACTATTTTCTTCAGCCTATTCATCTATTTCCATGAGCAAACACAGAAACCATTGGAGTTTCTAGTGACAGAACATTATTTACAGTAAGATGAGGCAGTTTGATCCTGTCAAGGTAACATACAGAAATTGAGATCATTTTTCTTAGTGAAACAGAGCAAACTCCTTTGTCTTGGACTTGTGTACAAAAAGTTACCACTATAGATATCCCAAATTCTTCAAGAATATCTTCAAGTTTCTTAAGACATTTTGCCTAATAGGTTAATTACTTACAGTGTTCTTTGGAATATTTTAGATAAAGCATTGTTTATTACAGAAGTCTAACATCTTTGGAGCATGTTCCATGACCTCCCTTAGTTTTACATTAGTAGCATTAATACAATATTTACCTTAATCCTGTGTAGGGAACCAGAGGATTTTGCTGACACATTCACACATCATATGTTATATGTTAGAACAAAAACCTAAAGAAAGAAAATGATGTGAGTTCTGCTAAGAGAAAGCTGGAGAAGTCCTTCAAGTAGGGAAGGGAAGGTAGAAGGAAAATCACAGGAAACAGACCCAGTCAGAACAGAACAAATTGCAAGCTGCAGTATCTTTTTCTACAAAAATGAAGGCAATCTTCATGTGCACAAATTTTCTTAGAATGAGTAGAAGCATTGCCTGTTTAGAAATGAGCTACATGACCAGCTATTTACACCCCTTGTCACATAAAATCATGCCTGGAAGTATACAGCTGCATTAGAAATGGTAAAATAAAAATTCAGTTGGGTGTCTTCCATCAATTAAAAGCATATGTTAAATCCCTCACTGCGTCCCTAGTGATACTGCCTACAATATTGTATTCCCCACTGAAGGAAAAGGGAGCAGAGACAGGCACTGTAAAACAGCACTTAGAATGCAGAAAAAACAGCAAAGACAATGGGGCTAAATCAAAATTATATTTTAAAAATTTACCACTATCTACATACCTGAACTAAAACACAGCTGAAAAAGTAAAAGGACCATGAAAGCTGTGAAGAATATACTAGCACTCAGTATCTCCATTTTCAGATTCATTCACAAAAAACACCTAGTGTAACAAAACATACTCCAAGTACTTTGTTAGTGGGTTAAAAGAAGCATTCACTCAGAAAAATTTTTTCACCCACTGATTCATGGGAACAGCCTATAGGGAAGAAAAAAACATACTGGTCTCTTTCGAGTGTTGGCCTGACTCTGCTTAATCTCAGGAGGTCAAATGGTGTCACAGCCCAATGTCATAAGGAAATAAGATCCAGTCATCTTCTGCTTCTCTCCTGCTTCGATGGATTTTCTCCAACTGGCAAAAGGAATGAAATCCAAGACTTCAGCATGAACTTGACCTGGCAAAGTTCAGCCCCACAGCAACATATTCTCCCATCTTCAGAAGCAGTATACTTTCATCTGCAGAGTTTAAAGTTCACCGTTTAGACTTGTCCTTATTTTAATACTATGCATCAACAGCTGTGAATATGGTACCTCTGTGACTTCTCAGCAATGGGCTCCTCAAAGGAGGACTACCTGTGCTGATATTACTGATCGAGTAATGCTAGAGAGTTTCCAAAAAATTCCAAGAATTCAACATCCAGGACTCTTCAGATCACCCCCACATCTGGACACACAGGAGTGGAGTCATCCAAACTAAATATTTAAGATATATTTTATTTATATAACGTGGAAATAATATATATAATACATATTTATTATTAAAAATATATATTATAGCTATCTATATATCTCAAAGTCAAGAGGATACCTGCAAAAAGATCAGTAAGGGAACAAACCTGCAACCAGTTCTGTGATTGTAAGAGATGATTGGAGAAGAGATACATTGCTCCACTGATAGAAATCATCCAAAGGTATCCCAGTAAATCCATATGGCTATTTCAAATGGCTCACACCAAGTTTATCCTAAAACTACATAAGAGCCACAATAATAAGGGACTCTGGAGTCTCGGAATTTTTACTGAGCTACTGACATGTCCGGATCAGAGCCCTAGTCCTACATGCACTACAGATGGCTCTGTGGAGACCTACACAATTCTAAATCACAACATAGCCCCTAAATTTCCAGGAGCATCATTTTAGTATCTTTATTTAATTCTACTTATTTCTATATTATTCCATTTCAGCCTAAGGGCCCTTACAGGAAGGTGTTAGAAGGGAAAGCTAATCATGCTCTTGACTTCACAGAAGTCGGATGTAACCTACACCTTTCTAAGAATATAAAGCAATGTAGCATTCCAGAATGTCTAAACTGCACAGTTAGTTTTTCCTCACTTTATCCCTACCTACAAAAAGGGATATCATCATGTAAGTGTAGGCATTCCACTACATTCATTACAAGCTCAGTCTGCTGAAGGGATGGCAATGAAGGCATGTATTATATTGATTAATCTGAGATACCGTGTCAGGGAAACAAAATGCTTGAAACTTTATACTTTGAAATGCAGAAATACAAAACTGCCACCCACAAGCAGCCTCTTCTCAGCCAAGAGACAAGATCCACTTAGCCCAGAGTATGAGGACACAAGAACAGAAGAACGGTTTGCTCACAGTATCCAGCCTGTGCATTTACCCAGGCTTGAGAGGTGTGTTTTCAATTTCAAATTTACACCACTGATACCCCAGCCCTATCCAAGTCAAAGGTCATCTAAAAACCATTAAATGACTAAAAATAGAAGTACTGTAGTCATTTTATCTCATGAACACATAATGAATTCAAGTCTGCCAAGTACTTCCCTCGTTACTTCATCATCAGACAGTTTGTCTGTCATTGAAAACATCCCCAAGTCTAGGCTCCGAAGCGACTTAATTTCTAAAAATAACTAAACTATTTCCCTTTGACTACAAAGCAGACTCTGTTCTTAAATTAGATGGTCTAACATACATTATAAAAGTCAGCTAACTTCCTGACAGATAGGAAGAGACCTAAAAAATTGCTGTCAATATTCACCTACCAATAATTCTGGATGTCTAAAATTCCTTTGCATAAAGGACCTGAAAGTAACCTAACAACACCAACTCATGCAGCCATACCACTTGTCTCATGCAGCAGTTAAGATATATTATTTATTGTCAAAATGCAGCTACTGCAAAGGCTAAAGAAGTGAAAATAAGAAAGATGGGCACATGGCTGAGAGGGAAGAAAAAGTTACAGACCTCCCTACAAAGGTAATGTATGCTTTGATTATTTGAGTGTTGCTTCCAACTTCTGTTCTATCCACATGTAAGAAGTTTTCATTTGAGTTTAGCAACGTCTTAAGCAAAGATAGTGTGCCTACTTATTGAGGGGAAAGAACAGAGAAGTGTTAAATTATTAAGGTGGGCCATCAGGAAATCAGGACTCCAAGAATCATGCTAGAAGGATAACAAGCAAGGAAAAGTCCAACTACAAATTGGACACTCGGTTGTGAGGAGGCAGACTTGGGGTCCATACTCAGCTCCAAGGATGTTTTTCACATTTTACAACAAAGTCTTTGAAGTCAGTGAAAAGGTGTCAGTGTGGAAGAAAATGAGAGAGAAAAGAAGGATCTTTAGAAGTAATCCAGGAGATATGAATGAGATGCTACATCACTTCCTCTTCCCAGCTGAATTATCCTAAATTGTAAGTTATAGGGTTAGGATGCTTTTCACCTGACTTCATTCCAAGTAGGTCCCATTTAAGGCACCAATCTGAACTCCATCAAGATGCCTGAAATTATGGCAGGAATTGCCATCATTAGGACATCTGTCAGGCAGAGCAAGTAGAAGGAGTGTGTCCCTTCTAAAATGTCAGGAGTTACGAGAAGGTTACTAGGTCAGCATTTTCTCAGATATTTATGGATTAAAAACTGAGCCATGGCCAAGTGAAATGAGATGACGGACTGTCAAGGACAAGTAAACCTTGCAAACTTGCTCTTCTCCTTTTGTCTCAGAGATAAAATTATTCTGGGATGAATTTACATAATGCAACCAGGGTAAAGTAATTTAGTATCCCAAGAAATTAAGACAGGAGTGGTAGCATCTGGTCTCGGAAACATTTAGCCAAGGAGAGTTAAAGCTAATATGAGAAATTATGTGAGGAAAGTGAGACATTAACAGTGCTGGTGTGGAGACTAATTGTTTAAAGCCACAAAAGGAATGATCAGACTGGGTGAAGACTGATCTGTAAACTGAGAACCAGGAGTAACGGGAATCATGAACAAAAATAAGGGGTTTTAAACTGGAGAATGTATGACATGTAAATTAATAATCAAAGGGGAAGGCATCAAATATAAAGAGCTCAGACTGTGAGGGTGGTGCAACACTTGAAGAGGTTGCCCTGAGAAATTGTAGATACGCCATCCCTGGGAATATTCAAGGCCAGGTTGGATAGGGCTTTGAGAAACCTGGTCTAGTGAAAGGTGTCCCTGCCCATGGCAAGGGGTTTAGAAGTAGATGATTTTTAAGGTCCTTTCCAACTCAAACCATTTTGTGAGTCTGTGATCTTGTGTCTGAAACTTGCAAAGAAACAAATTGGAATAAGAACCCTGAGAAACAGATATTGAGACTGAGTAGGTGAAATAACGAAATAGGGATGGGGAAAGCAGTAGAGAAAAAGGATGAGAACAAGGAAGGCACAGGCTCAGAGTAATCAAGCAGGCAAATCTCCATGCATCGGGTTCAGCACCTCTCCACCTCCAGAACCTGGCACAGAATTTAAGATGGCAAAGTTTGTGAAGTCTGTAAAGATACCCAATTTTCCATTCATGTCTCCTCGTTCTCTTAGACTAATGTTTATAAACATGGAAGAGAACTACCTGGCTGTACACTGACCACAACTCAGCTGAGATTTTAAACAAAAATATTATGACAACAAAATAATTTTTCAAATCTCTTCCTTTTGCACTCAGCTGTAGGACGTAACTAGACCCCATCACAAAACATATGCCTTTGTCCTAATACCTTGCCTACTCCTGGTGACCACTAGAAAAGGGACTATTTATGAAGCTTTAGAATCCTCAAAGATCTGCAGCCATGAAAATACTTAGGAGGAAACACTGCCAACAGGCCCTGAAGGTATTTGAAGGTAGGATCTGAGGCTGTCTAGACAGAAATCAAGCTTGTAATAACCAATTCTCCTAACTGACAGCTTGTAAACAAACCTTATTAAAAGCTTGATCATAGTCACAGCTTCATTCCTTGGAACCAGACACAGGAAAGTAACTGGAGGACAGCTGCCAGGCACCAGCAGGAAACTGCCAGGACAAAAGTATGCAGGTGTAATACATTTGAAATATCACGTGCATTGCTGGCATACTACAACAATCTGTTGTATCTGTTGCATTTTCTATACGTACGCCATAAACACAGTTCTTCAGAAAAAAAAATAATTAGAAGATAGTTCACTGTCAGCAAGACACTTTGTTCCTTATACTTAATAATATTCTTAAGTGTAACAAGTAAACATAATGAAATAAGAAACATTTTACCTTCCTGTCTTTCAAATTCTCTGACCCAATGATTTTGTAGATGATTATGCTGTGATGATGTCAAATCCATACTATGCCACAAACCCTAGGACAGAAAAACACAAGTCTGTCTCAGTAAAATTACTCTATTTCTTCTTTCATACATAAGCTTCATTTAAAAAAAAATTACATGTATTACGCTACTATTTACTTCTATTGAGAATAAAGACATGAAGACACATAAGTATCAATATTCAAGGCATTAAAGTACAAGACAGCAAACTAGTTCAACTGTTATATTCTCAGAGAAAAAGAACAGACTTTAAAAAACAACAACAAACCAAACAAAAGCTTTGAGTACTGTTGAGAATTATTTTATGAAATTTTAAAGTTAGAATCAATTAAAATCAGTTTCAGTGGGCTTATAAAGGATTGAAAGGAAAGATAGGAGCAAATTCCTGAAAGAGAAGAAAAATTGTACCAATATGATCTAATCTTGTTTGAATTAATTGGCTTGGAGAGGAAGGAAACAATCTAATAGTAAAAGCTGCACATGAGAGTAAGGGAGCAGGATCTACAAATAACATACTGAACAGAAAGCATATGTGCCTATATGAACAGACAAAGAACATGCTGGAGAAAAAAGGAGTAGGAAAAGTGGAATAGAGGACAATACAGTTTTCAGCTGTCTCCAGAAAAGCACACAAACAACCAATAGTCTCCAATTCTTGATATTTTACAATCAGAAAGAACACTGAGCTCACAGGGGGGAAAACAAACAAACAAACAAACAAAAACAAAATCACCACAGTGCTTTGATTACTTTTGATACTTTTATATGATTTTTAAATGTCCACTCTTATGTGGAAAAACTGACTGATTTTTGCCAGGATGGTTACAGGCAGCATACAGTTAATAATCTACAGATGTCTAAACACCCAATAGAGATTCAATTAAATAAGGCACTGACTAAAAGAGTGTCTGTCCATAGTGGGATCGTATAATAAAAAGAAAGAGAAAAAGAAAGGACTAGCAAAATAAAAATATATTCTGAATATCAAATCACCTTCACAGTGCAAATTCTTATGCAGGTTTTTCCTCTCAAAACTTCAGGATAAAGAGGACAGTATGGAACAGCCCTCTCCTCTTTGAGAGGATGCACCTTACTCTCTTGACTTCATACTACAAAAGGCACATGGATTTAATGTTTAGCTTTACTAGTACAACACCAGCAGTCATTATCCCGTTTGAAGGTGAAAATAACTTAGAGGCTTTCTACATGCCACCACAGCACATAGAACAAAAATACTGCCATTATATTTACATCTATACATAAACTTTGCAGTAGCAACATCACTAGATAGGCAACAGAAAAGAGACTCAGCGGGAGAGACTTCAAAGTCTTTGTATGCATCTTCAAAATAACAAGTAGCATAAGAAATTACAGAGATATTAAGAAGAAAATGCTATACACACTCATCAGCTTGTTGTCTACATCAGAAGTACTAGAAACGACATTTATTCTTCCATTAGAAGACAAAACAAAAGGTAAAATCAGCATACAGAACAAAGCCTTTGTATTTTGTGGTCCTCTACATTTTTAATGTCATTCTAAAAATATCCTGAGGTGCACTGAACCACACAGCGACCTAAAATAGTCCAACGTGGGCATTCAGGAGTGCTGCAAGCACTCTGAACAGTGCAGAACAGCTCAGTTACACTGTTTAAAGAGAATGATACAAACTAATTTAGCGTAAAAGACATAGACAAAACTGACAACACAGAAACACCGCTGGCATCCACCGCACTCCTGTCAGTGTTACCTGAATCTCTCCCAGCTTTCCCCAGAGGGTGCTCCAGCTGAGAAGCCCTGATCTTGCCGGTGGCTTCCCCCCCGACAGCCGCAGGCAAAGGCGTGTTCCGAAGGTTGTGTCACATCACACATTGCCCACATCCCCACACCGGGAGCAAGCACAAATCCCGACAGCTGCAGCCCCGGCACCAGGAGGGCAGCACACAGCCCTTACGTAAGGGAGCAATTTTGTAACAGCAAGAGGCGCCCACCCCAGGGAGCTCCAGCCACAAAGTAACCAACTTGGGAGTGCTGTTTACAAAATAAATAGTGGCAGCGTGTTAGCAAGTCCTCACTGTTACTAAAAAGTAACCCCAGAGCACAAAGTCATTGTTCAGGCCTTACCAAGTCAAATTCACCAAGGGACGCGGGTGCTTTTGCAGCTGCGGTAGAGGAATGCACGCTCCCGTTGGAATGCAGAACCGCAGCAAGGCACACAGCCCCAAAACCCTAACCCAGGACACAGCTGTCACCCTGCATAAACACAAGCATACCACTCCTCCACATCCAAGATGTCCATTCACTCAACAGATCACAAACACTGTCGTGGGAGCAAATACAGGTATCTAAGGCTTCTCTTATTTAGGCTGTAATCAATTCAGGACAGGAGCCATCTCTCACTTTACACATTTTTCAGAAAAATCAGACTTCAACCTCAACTGGGTTTTCTAGGTGTTACCAAAAAATAATAAATTATTGTACCAAAATACTAAACAAGCCCCGTGGAGAAGGGAGAGCCTCTGCACCATAGCTAGCAGAAGAAATTAGAGAGAGCTCTTCTACCTTTATAAAAAACTCACCAGGATCTGATACACACTTTTAAAGTAAAATTCAGTAATGCTAATGAGTGACTTATAAAATAGTGGTGTACACTGGCTGGAAAGACTGAGAATTTGCTTAAAATGTTGTAATCTTTTAGAAAAGTAGTATCAAAAGGGATGATTTTCGCCTAGTGTAAACTGTACATGAAGTATTAGACTCCCCGTAATTGCAAGGGCCAAATCCCACCAGTTCACCTCAGCCCCTCACCCATTTAGAGGGGGCATAAAAAACTTTAATGTATGGACTTGGATTTCCAACATTGGATGAAACAATGAGAAATGCAGTAGAAATATCAAATGAGAAGACAAAAAAAAAAAAGAAAAAAAGGCAACAAGGACTAAAATGAAACGTAAGATCACAAGTAAGATGGGTAGAATGCTGTGCTTTTCTTCCTTAATACCCAGGAGCTGGAAATAAATTCTACATTCAGAGAAGAGAAGCATGTGAGAACTCTGAGCTTCACATCTCCACACAAAAAATTAATCCACTGTGAGTGCTGCAACCAGTAGATACCTCTGAAAATCACCTTCGCAAACAAATACTGCCTTTGGACACAGCCATGTAACTCCAAATCTAGAAACATTCAGAGCATAAACAATTACTGCACATTAGATTATAGAGGGACTTGCTGTATTGTATGTTTTTCCTTGAGATTTTTTGAGGGTTTGCATCATCTCTCTTCAATAAATAATATTACCTTGGGCACAAAACTTTCAAGACAGGCTTAGGGAAGGGAGGAAGAAAAGCAAAAAAATGGAACTTATTTTACTTTTTGCAACACCTAGAAATAACACAAGTAATTTTCAGAATTTCATTCAAATTTGAAGTTAAGAAGCAACAGATCGCAGGTGATTTTAACAGCTCTATCAAATCAATTAAAATGAAGATAAATGAACAACATGTTTTGGCTCAATTTTAAAATCTGAAGCCTGAAAACTTCTATCAAATGCAATGTAGGTCTTTCTGAGTATATGTGCTAAAATTAGTGTTTTCATTGTTTAGAATCATGTCTATTTCAGTTCTGGACAGAAAATGTGTGACAAAATGCATTATAAATAGAGATAATTTATTACATTTTATAAAGAATTCATCAGAATATTTACAAAGCTCAAGTCAGAAAAATCACAGTCTTTTTTAATATTTTTAAGACATCTTTTTTCTTATTCCTCTCTTGCCCCGTGATTTCTTTTTTCTGCCTTCAAACACAGGTTTGGCAGTCACCATGACTACATTTCCCAGGTCTTCATCCTCATCACTTGAGCTACTGTGCCTTTTTTTCTCTTTATGGTCAGCTGTCTCTGCTGCAGACATGTTTTTCTTCCTTTTGCTCTTGCCTAAATCTCTGCCTTTGGATTCCTCCACTGAGGAGTCACTAGAAGTTTCTGAAAGATGTAAATTTCCAACAAAACCACCTCCATATAAAAATTCTTTTCTGGAATCTGAATGTTTTCTTCTCTTTCCACTCTGTACTTTTGTTGCTGCAGCTTGATTCGCAGGGCCTGTGGTACCTTCCCCTTTCCTTTTCCCAGGCTGTTTAAGTTCCATTTCTGTGCCAGCAGTGTCCTCCTGAACTTCATCCTCTGCTTCCTTTTCCTTTCTCTTCAGACAAGTCACAGCTCTGCGCAGTCTCTGACTTTTAATAGCTTGTTTTTCATGCTGTTCTAGTCTGAAGAATGAATCAATTCGAAGCTGAGTCTGTCAAAAATAAAACAGAAACAGAGTTGAATGTTTTTGTAATGAAAATTCAGTTGTTAGCTATATTATAAAACATCTGAAACTAAAGCATGACAAAGGAGTAACAAAATTAATACATATGCATGTAGATGTGAACAGTAAGATGCATCATCATAGTAATACTTACACTTTACAATAAATTAGCAACAAGAACCTTTACAGCAATTAGTAATTAGCAAACTCCAGTGAGATTTCATAAATATTGTGCTGCTGGTGATTAGACATATGTTGCTATTGTCAACCCTAATACAGAGAATTTCTGTAGTGCTCTTAAGTATGTCCTTACAAACACATCCTTAGCTTCCAGCTGTTAAAGCAGAATGTTTACTAAGTAAATGTTGTAAGTGCACTTCACATTTGTGCCTCCAAGTGCAAGAACACGTAGTCTTTTGACTCAAGTTCATTGCACCCCATGCTGCTACAGTATAAAGACTGAAAAGTAGAACCAACAGTCGTCACACAGTGTGGATTTGTGCTATTCAACCACAGCTAGGCTTTTTGGTATGGGCTAAGCCAGCCCTCTGCTTTTTCCCTAACATTGTCTAAGAGAGACAGACACTTCCAAAGGATATTCCAGTCAATCTGAAAGTAAATGTATGTAACTATGGGGCCTTATTCCACTCAGTGACACAGAGAACCTAGAACACTGGTTTAGACAATGTATCTATCTTGTCTATGGCAAAAGGAAAAAATAATCGGACACTGCTGATCAACTTTACAACCTACTTTGACAGCTACCACAGCAGGCATTCACTTTCACATGTTAATAAAGTTGACCAAACATTTACTTGGAAATTAGAATAATATTACTGATGGGCACTTGCTCAACAGTTCAGTCTGCACACATCCTCAAAAGATGTGTACAGCATCAAATGAAGTATCACTCCACCAAAATCTCAAGGGCACTTTTATATATACTTTATAAACTGTTTATAGAACAGTCTTCTAGAAGTACTGAAGTTGCTTGAGATACCTGTTAACTTGACTGTTTCCAGAAAAAACAGCAACCTGGACTTGAGATAGGTGCTTGATAGGCAAGGAAACTTGAAACTTGTCTGAAATTATGCAGATTCCCTCACAGCACACTCAAGTCATACAGAAATGAAAAAGAGAAGCAAACTTAGTGAATTAAAAAAAATTAAATACATAGAAAAGATTAAAAACTATAGCCCAGCTTCTGAGAAAGATATTTTACTTCAAAGCCTTGCTGTTCTTTTAAAATGCTTCTCTCACAATTTTCCAGTTACCCCTACACTACAGATAAACTTTCACCTGCTGCAAGTTCAGTTGTTTCATCACAGGCAAAAGGATTCCATCTATCTTCGTCCTAGTCCAGCCAAAGTGATCCTTGCAGAATGTACAGAAAGTTAAGGAACTTTACAAAATGGTTACTACTGGTATTTTGTAAACACATAAAATGAAAATTCCTGAAATAAATAATGTCTGGAGGAAAGTTGCTCCACTTCAAAGCTTTTTCTATTACAAAATCAGACAAAAGACTCTTGGTTAAAACAACATATCACAATCACGCTGCTCCATCTCCATTAGTTGCAGAACTTTTTCTCTAATATCAACATTTCCCAAAGCACATCTCAGTGAACACAGAACTCATTCTGGCTAAATGGAATTGCCATAACACAAAATGCCTATAAATAAACCTTTATTTTTACGCTTGCACCAACAGGAAGTTTTATTTACTGTTTAAAACATTATTAGCTCTGCATTTTTTGCCATATACTTTTCAATAGTTCACTGCAGCTCAAATGGCAATTGAAGCAAAAAGGAGACATTATTGGAAGAAATGCAGGGAATAACTAGGGATAAAGTGCAAATTGAAACACCATTTCTGCTCGATTTCAATACTTATTTGTGAAAAATGGCAAACGTACAGAGGGAATGTGCAAACAATCCCACTTCAAGAGGATAAAAACAGGTACAGGACAGTGACAGAAATATAACAGTTACAAAAATATCATATTACAATAAACTAGTCAGTTCAGCTACAAGATTTTCTTTGCATGCAAAGTGAGACAGCCTACTCCCCACTCTCTCAGGAGGGCAGAGCAGCCCTAACTGCCACATATACATGGCAGCATTCCCTATTTCAGAGGTGGTATCATTTTAGGGCTCAGGGCCCCTCACAACAAAGATATTAAGAACTTGATACTCCATAACTGACTCCTTATTAATTCCGAGTACTTTTACCTATAAAACAAAAGGATATTCTCTGATCTGCTCTACATCAGGCTTTCCCCAGATGAATGAACCCCTTGACTCATCCACCACAGGCTTCAGGTATGCTTCTGCCACTGCAGGATTTGGGAAACCTGAATGAAGCTGAAGCTCCCGCAGTTTCTTCTTGACTCTGGTGTCATGTGGATTAGGCCTCACTTTCTTACTCTTCTGAGCCTCATTCCACCACTCACTGAAAAACAGAGAAAATTATTAATTTGCCCCATAAAATAGAATTTGAAATATCAAGAGTCACCATGTTAATTTCAATAGCCTTCGTCTCCCTGCTTCAGTTACTACAAGAGATGATGTAGAAAATGTCCAAATGAAAGATGGCCAAAGGGACAAAAAAATCTTAGAAAAGATTAAACATACACAATAAATGCAGCTATTGTAAGCCAAGGTAGCAAATATCACCTGGATTCCCCATAAGCTGCTAAACAGAAGGCCCCAACTTCAGCCTCACTTGCAGAGGATGTTCCACACACAATAATAATTTTTGGAAGTTTTTTGGTATGCAAGGAAAAGAAAGAGAAAAAAAAAATACTTCTAACCATCCTTTCCATTGCCAATACAGCTGCCTTGGCCCTCTTCAAATCTTTTTCTTGCCCACACCCTACTGGCCTGTCTCCTTCCAGATCATCCAATCCCAAATCAAGTCCTCTTTCTCTATGAACAAGATACAGCAACCTCTCACCAACCCAGGGAGAATGAACCTCTGTTCTACTATGGATCCAGCTCTCCAATAAACTCTGAGGCAGGCGCACAATTTTACAGCTGTTCTGCTGTCTTTATTTGTGTCACTGTGATTGCTATATCAACTCATTACCTTATCTGTCATTCCAAATAGTGACATTATGGAGTCATGCTTTACAGCCATTAATGATGGTCAGTGATGGTCATATGTTTTTCTTAAGCATCAGAAAAGCATATTTACTAATAACCACAATATGGAGATACAAAAAAGTAAATCCCACTAAAGCATACGCGAATTTTAAGAGAGGTTCCAAGCCATGCCCAGGAAATTCATTTAAAATCTCCATCGCTGTTACAAAGCCGACATTTGGGATGCCCTCAGTGTAGTCACTTCCAAGCAAGTATGCCAAATTAATTAGCTTGCTTCTATCCAACCCTGAAAAAGAAATTATATGGATTCAGCATTTATTAGGTCACAAGATAAAAAATATTTTCAGAAAGGCAAAAACTGAAAGGAACACAAAGGCATTAACTCCATAAAATTATATTTAATTCTACATCAGAATTTGCTAAGTTATGTTCTGGAGCAGCATCAATATACTCCTGCTAGCTCAAGCACCAATAATTATGTTAATTTGGCAAATATATCTTGCCAAAGTGAAAATGTTACAATGGACATCAGGAGGACCTTTTCATGGAAATGATTGTTAAACATTAGAATGGACTGTGCAGTGAGATGGTGGAGTCACCATCTCTGGAAGTGTTCAAGAAACAAGTGGATGTGGCTCTCAGTGCCATGGTCTAGTTGACAAGGTGGTGATCAGACAAACATTGGACTCGATGATCTCAGAGGTCTTTTCCAACCCAAATAATTCTGTGATTCTGTAATTTCAAAATTCAGGGTTGTTAAAAGATATTGTTTTTATACTTATTACATCCAGTTACCGTCCTGTTCTCATGGAATGCTGACCTGAATTGAGTAATGCCAGAACCAAATAAAAACATTCTGTTTGAATTCTAATCCGTAATACCAATGCCTCTGATTCCTACAAGTGTTCCTCAACTGGAAGCCTTTTGCTCTGTGCTGGTACAGTTACTAAGTAGACCAGAAGAGCCTGTGAGACAGCCAGAAAGAAGGAAGAACTCAGCTGACTGGCCACTTCTATTCGATAGGCCATAAGGTCTGAGGCAGCCAGACTGATTTTTAGTGACCAGCTTCAAGAGTTTAGATTTGAAAAAAAATTTTTTTTTTTAATTCCATGCGGAAAAGGAGGGATGTGAGTTTAAACATACAAAGCAAAACCATCATCATGCCAGTCACGATATCCATCGGCTGTCAAGATAGAAGAATTTCTGCAATGCATGGGAAAAGCATGAGACTACAGAGGAATGTGACAAAGACTGATGATGACTATTATTTCCAAATAAATAAATAAATAAATAAATAAATAAATAAATAAATATTTGGCTTATCACATCAAAACCAGGAAAAAAATCATAGACATGCTTTTACAGTAACCCTTTCCAATTAAGCTACAGTAGCATAATAAAGTAGGGAAAAATATTTCATTCAATTTGCTGGAAGAAACCAGAGCTACATTTTTTACCACATAAAAACGTCACAAAATTTTACATGCTACTACTTCAAAGCCTATAGCCTCTCAAAGTGAAAATGTCAAAACTGATTTTAAAAGAGTTCTGCCCAAGACATAGTAACAAGCTTAAATTGGCTCACATTTTGCCTAACACTCTATGTGACACTGAAGCTTAGCTGTTGAACAAAATTGGCAACAATGTGATTAGACTAGCTGAAGAGCAATCAGAGAGAAAAAAACATTTTACATTGTAAACTATATTATAAATGTGTTACACATATTCCAGATCCTCTTGTAATATATTGCATCTCAGTATGTCCAAAACCAACTTTTATTTCCAGAAGACTAAAAATCTGATGACATCATAATATCATTTTCCCACCACATCAGAAAAGTCATGCTAACATTTATCCAGAAAACTGGCACAATAGTTCGTATCTCCAGCCTTGGTGGTCATTACACTAAGTCAGTATATTAAATGCAAGTTGGTCTGCAAAGTCAGTGGGGGTCATCTGGCAGTAAAACAGCAACCTAACTGAATGGCTTTAGAGACTCTCAAAAGAGCAGACATTGAATAAAAGACACAAAATTCTGTAGAAAACACGAAGAGACAGATGACAGAGTTGTCTTATTAAAGACGGTGTTTAACAAATCAATACCTGAGGCTTACCTAGCTGGTTCTGAAAGTCAACATACTGATAATATTCTATGTATTTGCTCTGACTGAAGAAGTTTTTATAAACATGTCGTGCACCAAACAACCAAACATCACTGTCATCGGTGATTGTCCCAGAGGTCTGATCAGTAAGGTCCAACATGGCACACTGTGCCTCTGCCTCCATCGGAGCTTCGATGTATGGAATGCCAAACAGACGGAGCAGCTCCTGCAGGATGGAAGGAAAACAGTTAATAATTCATCTAAAGAGTTAACTTCTGATACACTTCTGCTTGACTCACAACTGCTAGATTCACACTTGGAGTTACTTATTATTTGACTACAACCCTTAAACTTCTGGTAAAAAGCGCCAAGCTCAGTTAAGTCAAGAGGGAATCCCCACTCAACTCCTCTCAGGCAGACAGTGCCATGTAAGTCAAGCACTACTTGAGCACACTTTTCCCACACAGTTTGAGAACTTGCCATCTTAATTACACAAGCATGCTTAAGTATTGTTTTGCACAGCAAGGAGAAAACTCCATGCATTACAATTATGTGGGGTCCAGGAAAGAAAGATGCAGGCATGGTAAAATAGAAACAGTAAAATAAAAAAAATCATATTTAAAGAAAAATGTGGTCATCACTTCATCTAAGAAAGTAGTATGAAAGCATATGAGAAACATTCCTATCAAGCAGGAAACAGTGGGAAGACTAGTCATTCCAAGGATAGTGTTTTTGATATGCCTTTATTTTGATGCATTTTTGCTTTTATGGGATACATTACACGACTTCAGTTAAATATTCCACATGCACTAGGTTTACAGGTTTGTCCTAGTTAAACAGGTGTGCATTATGTTCTTCACTCAGATGACTTTTGAGGCTTGACAGAATCAGTCCTAAGACATTAAATTTTTACCATAATTAAGAATAAAAGCACAAGATCAAAAGCCTTACAACCATAATGGTGTGCCATATGGCACATAATACTATGAATCTAATCTACTGGCCTTTAAAAAAATCACCTGAAGAAACAAGTATGTGCAAATATTTAACCAAGTTTAAGTATCATTTTAAAACTACCTAAACTGTCCCATTAAGAAAAAAAAATACAAGCATTTACTTATCTCTCGGAATTTATTTGTTACCATAAGTTTATTACATCACAGACAATATCACTAGTCTACTGTATTATGGGTTTGTTAACCCAAATACATTGTATTAAACCTTGAAACACTGGCACAGAAGTAACAGCTTTATTCAGGCACTACTGGTGAGATTCCTTCAAACTGCTTACTCAGGGCATAAGCTATACAGACTTCTTGGAATTTTTTTAAACTTTTAATCACTAGGGGAAATCACAGCTTACCTAATACACAGACTGCATCAATTCTTTGCTGCTGAACATAGCTTCCTAATATTTTTTGTTCATTTTGCACTTTTCACAAAAACAGGCCAAGATCAAACTGGCCCAACTCTTAAAAGCTAGTGCTCAAAGATATACTGATTTATCCATAATTATACTATTCTTTTATAATGTTATTACACTTACTTATAACAGCTGAAATTCAAGATTATGTCAACACTTTCAATATTTTAAATCAAGCAAACTGAAGAAAACGACCTCCTAAGAGGGGGAAAAAAGGTGACCTATAACTAAGCAAAATTACTAACCGCTTTTGAGTAAATGACTGGGGTGGAGGAGGGAAACAAATTAAAATGACTTAACAAATACTACCTGGCTTTCCAAGAACATCTGTCCTGTTACAGAAGCAGCAACACGTTCCTGCTGCTGTTTTTGAGACTGAAGCGTATTCTGTTCAGCAGAAAGGTTCTTTTCCAATTCTTCTAGCTCTTCCTGAAAATATAAATCAAGATTTTTATTATTTCAACAATTCAAGTACACTTAGTAAAGTAAAGTACAAAGTCTCCAACTACAATTATCCTAGTAGTATATGTTCCTTTAATTCTCACTAGGAAGTTGTTACAGCTTCTCTAATGCAGCAAATTGTAAGACCAGAGACAGTCTAGTCATGAATTTGCTAAAACCTTGAAATTTTCCTTTGATTTTGGGGAGATTATGATTAACCACCTTTAAAGAAAGATCAGTTCCCACACAATTAGATACCTATGTGAGAAAGCAATGAAACAATAAGAAGCTGTTCAATAGTTTTCCTTAACAATTATTTGGAGGCAAAGCATTCCATTACAAGCTCAAAACAAGAAACAACGAGTTACCAAACTGATGTCTTGCCACTCCTCCACTGCATCTTTACCATCAGCTTCTCTTTCAACATTCTGAGTGTTTCCCAGCTGCACCTCATCAGAGTCCTTCAGCAAGTCCAGTGTAAAAGCACCAGGTTGGTCTGTCTCCACTTCTGGAAGTGTTGGTTCTTCATTCATTTTTTCATCATATTTAGCAGGAAACTCAGCCTCATTACTGACCTCAGCATCCACTTCAATAAAGCTTCCTGTCAAAGGAAAACAGAGACTTGCAAACATTTTTACCTTGGGCAGTGACTTTTTTTTTTCTATATGCAGCACATAAGTATAAAGATTGTGAATTACATAAACCAAGTGGCTGACTGGTTAATACATCAGTTAAATTCAATGTACACAACATGCTTCCCTGACTTTCCATATTCTATACTCAGGTTTCAATGACAAAATATGACATCAAGGGGAAAAACACAACCCAGATTTTCTTCCTGCCTCCTATTATGTGGGAGTGGATGCATTTTTAAACACTTCTTACTAAGAGAACAGGTTACTTTCAACTGACTACAAATACAATATTGTCCTATTTTCTTATCCTTTTACAATCAAAAAGTACATACCATCAGAATCACTGTCTTCAGACTGTGATATCCCTTCTCTCTCCTTCTCAGGATCTCTTGTTTGTGGAAAAAATCTAATATCCTCAGATACATTCTTCTCTGATTGTGAAATTACTTCCTGTGTATTTTCAGAAATTTTCAAGTTTTTTTCATTTTTAGAAAGGTCTGTTGTTTCAGCATGAATCAAAGCATTTACACTAGTTTGCACAGGGGAACAGCTTGGCTTCTGCAAACACAAATTCATATCTTTATCTCCCAGAGACTCTGAGTCCATTTTGGAATCATTTATTTCTTTGTCCAAGTCTTCTTTGTCTTTTCTAATATTGCTAATATAAGAATAATTTTCAGCTCTAGATATACTGGTATCATTTGGTGAAATATGATTTTTGGAAGCATTTTCTTCCTTGTCTACGTCTTTTGTGTCTTTCATATTATTGTCAATATAAGTTTCAGCTATGGATATACTGGTGTCTTTGGGTGCAACATGATTTTCTGAATCATTTTCATCTTTTTCTATATCTTCTTTGCCTTTTCTAGTATTTTCAATAGCAGAATAATTTTCATCTCTGAATATCCCAGTGTCTTTGGGTGTAACATGACTTTTTTCCAACTCCTGACTCTTCTGTTTACATTTAGCATCTTGCATAGTCACTTGGATTGATGAATTAATTGTAGCTGTAGAAATGTTTTTTTCCTCCTTAACTTCAGGAATCTGCTCCTCATCTGAGCTACTAGGCAGAAAATCCTTCCCTTCTGATCTTTCTGATAGCATTCCATCAGTTGTGGCAGTAACAACTTCCTCCCCTTTATCATCTTCACTCAGAGCTTGCTGAATTGCCCGCAGTGTTCTTGGAGACACACTGCCTTCCTCTGACACAAACTGGTCCACGTTCAATTGTCCTGCATCCAGTTCTTCTTCTGAGCTGCTTTCCACCATGGCTGCCTGGATAGCAAGCAAAGTCCGAGGAGAGGGGGGTGCAGCCACCACCTTGTCACCTTCCTCTGGCTGCATCTTGCCAGATGTAGACAGCTTTGCATCAGCAGGAGATTCACTGATTTTATTTAATTTAGTCAATTCATGCATTTTTGATGAGGGTCCTGCAGTAGTTTCCAAGTCTCTACTCATAGCTTCTCTTGCTTGAACACCTGAAATAAAGTTTTGTGTGGAAAAATACTGCTTTACAATAACATTCCATTTTACATAATCAACTTCACTACACAGATTATTAAACCACTTTCCTACAGGTTTGCAGATCACAACTAATGGCATACAACAGTAATGCACATTTCATACAAAGTACTGGCTACATGCACCAATAAACAATATTCAGGTTTCTCTTAAAACTGTCAGTTTTAAGTGTGCCAGAGTGCACACTCCAAACAATAGGTTTTACAAAATTAAGACCTGACATACCCTTTATCAGAATATAGTGAGAAGTCTCTTCAGAGACCACCTTCCTTGATTCCACTTCTTTCACAAAACCACCTTCATTTTCATATTGTGTTTGGATTTCACCCGAGTGCTGTTGATTCATTTCTTTTTCTACATTTTCTATGCACCGACTGAGGCTGCTTTTTTTAAGCAAACCCCTGAGCTGGTACTGGGAAAAGTCATTGGAGTCCTCAAAAAACAAAACAAAAAACAAAACAAAACAAACAAATCAATTGAAATAAAACATCCCTTTTAAGCAAATTCATTTCCCACGTTCTGGAAGAGTGTGGAAATTCTTTCAAGAGTTCCTTTAAGCAGCTAACATTTGTCTTTCAGGAGCTGCTGCACTTCCAAGCAATAGCAGTACTATCCTGGCAACATACAACAATTCTGAAAGGTACCAGTAGTTCTGAGTGCTGGAGAACACAACATCTCAATTCTGGCTATCAGAGCTCACCCCCATCTCAAGAAAAAAAGCAATTAAAAGAGAATCCACGTGTGAATAATTTTAAAATTATGGTTCTTAGCTTACATTTGGACATAAGCAATCATTTGATCTGACGTATACTGCATTCTCAAAACCTCACTGTAGAAGTGGCACTATAGGATTCCCCTTCCATGTCTGAACAGCTTTAGCACATCTGCCTAAGTAACAAAAGCCTTTTCCCAGCTGCCAGCTCCTCCAACAACCTCAGGGTTTGGAATCCAAGCTGCGTTCATTCTGCCTGGTTCATCCACACTAGTAGCATGTTATGCAATCTGGGGCATAATGCTGATGAGGCACGAAACACAGCATGATTTTTAACATTTTAAAATTAGCTCTGCTAATTTTAGTGGAAATCAAGAGATAAGGCTGTTAAAGAGTCATTATCTCATTGGTTTTTTTTTCTCCTCAAGGTAACATCTCTTATTAAATAGTCCAGGGTGCAAAGCTTTCCAGATCTAGTATTCTCTCTTCATTTGCATTAATGGCAATTGCTCCATTCCAATGCCTTGAAAGCTATTTTAAACATTACCTCTGGCATTGCTTCAAATAAGGTTCTTCTTCGCTTTGTAATTTCTTTAATATCAGTCAAGATCTCATGTTTTATTTCTGGAGGCAGTTTGTGGAAATCTTCTGATTCAATATCTACAGAATAAGGGTTTTCACATAACTGCTCCTATAAAAAGGGAAAACAATACATATTTTATATTAGAGCACAATAAAAATAGTAAAATATTTAGAACTTCATTCCAAACAAAACAAAAAAAACCACAAGAACTTCGTTGCTACTTCCCATAGGGTGAAGAAAACAAGAAAAAAGTAACTATGTAATTACTATGTAATAAAAAAATGTTAAGTACCCCATACACACTATACAGGGAAACTTGGTTTTACTCTTTTTACAAGATACTTAGTATAAATCACTAAAGCAGGTAGCCTCAGCTACTCTGATTTTATCCTTCCCAAGAGGTTCTCCTTCTGAAAGAGAACTACTTCAAAGATAAACAGTCTTTCCAGGAGCTTTTTTCTATTTTTTTTTTTCTATTGATAAAAGAAGAGAGAATTTTATTATTTATTATGTCTTCTTCTTAGGTCATATATTTCTCTTCTTCTCCTCCTATCAGATCAGCACATTAGAAACAAATACAGAATTTATCTGTGAAAACTCAAGGACTTAAGTGCTTCAACTTCAGATTATATTTGGAGAAGCACAGGAATTTTTCTTAATATGCTGTCTTTTACATGCATACACGTACACAAATGCATGCATTTCACTTATATTGGTACAAAAAACAATGTATTCTCATATGTTCAGAGGAAGTAGTAAAAAGAAAGAGAAAGGATACCACAAGAGTTTGCTGTTCTGCTGTATTCTAGTGGAGAAATCACACTGATATTTCCACATTAATAGGAATTCTTAGAGTGAAGATTAACTTGTTTGCTTGTAAGTAATGTTATTATAAGACTTATATCTTCAAATAATTGGATTTTCTAAGCTTTTTGGTTTTGTCTTCTAAGCATAGCACATGAATGAGAAGATTGTTCACAGTACCAAGGCAACAAGGTTGCACTTACTTGCAACATCTTTCTTTGGCTCATTCTCATTTGCCACTCTTTTTCTTCCTCCTCCTCTGAGCTAAAAATCACAAAGAGAAAACAAAAGGTGCAGATATTTACCTAGGAGAATAGAGTTTCTATTTTAAGCAAAAAGACGTTAGTCATGCTTTCACTGGCCAAGCACAAAAATTTGTAGCATCAAACATACATATATCTGTGTGTGTGTGTATAAATATAAATACATATATAAATACATACACACATCATAAAGATCTGAACAGAAAGTAAGAAGACGAACTTATGTCAATTAAAACTAGGAGGAGACAACTGCTGCTGTTTAGATCATGACACAATTCTTACTTGGTCAGCATTTGTAGCATATAAAAGTACAGATGTACACAGAGTAACCTACAGGGCAGCTTCACATTCTCACTTAGTGTTATTTAATAAGATGCCACAGGTGTGACAAGTACAGACAAATCCTTCCTCTGTTGAACATGTCAACACAAAACAGAATCAAGCTGCCACACCCAAGCTTGAACAATTTAGTGCCATTTAATTGTATGGACATACATGGCCATAGAGACTGAGGTAGAACTTTCATCCTTATACATGAATCCAGTGTAGAAATTTAATCTGTGGGCTGAAAGCTTCTTCTGTTGCTTTCCCATAAATAACTAGGAGGCTTATGTATTCAAAAAGAAACTATAATAGGATATAAATTAAAGAAATATACTTCATATATATGTATTACAGTGTCTCATAGGTCAAAGGCCTTTCTTTCACCAGCATCCAAAAACGTGGTTTATAATTTTACCTAGGTTTATTAAAAGTAATTTAAGCTATTTTTCTTAATTCTACCTACCTATTTTTCTCTTCATCCTCTAAAGCAGGCAATGCATACATATCATCAATTCCTTCTCTTTGAACTTGTGTAATACTGGGCAAAGTTTCATTTCTTAGGGAAAAAAAAAGAAAAAACAAAACAGCAATTAACAGCTTCAAAAAGACTTATTGTCACGTATAAACAAGAGAAAAATACTTTTTTTTCTTGCCTTTTGCCTGTAAGAGCAGTTTTGATAACATGTCTCTTCAAAAGGGTTTTCAAGAGTTTCTCTGCAGTCTTCCTGGAATCATTGATGGCAATTTCCTTTCTTTGTCTTCGCTTAGCCTATGAAAATAAGATTAACACCAACAAGACTTTGCTGGATGCTGAAGATGCACATCCAGTGAATCCCTGTTAAAATTCTGTGCGCTGAGCCTATGAGCTACTCCTAACTCATCCTACACCAAGGGGCACAGAGCTTTCGGAGCTTCTAAATTGATGTCCTCTCCCTCTGTGGGACTGAGGAACAGCTTTCAGCTTCTGGGTACAAATGCCTGCAGAGCTGCATTCAGGTCCATTCTGGAGCACAAGCCAGCCTTGTGCCATCATCCACTTCTCTGCAGCCTGGCTCCCATGCATATCAAACCTGCCTAGATTAAAGAGCTGCTGCATGCTCCAAGAGCTAACTCAGATTGGGACTGCAAAGGACACCTGCAGAGAGTGGACTTCAATCCTCCATCCCCACAGCTCAAAAACATAAGCAGAACAACAGGAAGGAAACTGAAAATGGCTGCTTACCATCAGTAGACATATAGCAGCCTCTTTTACATTGCAATAACTCACAAAGGTACTTACCAAGGTTTGTCTCTTCAGAAGAGGTGCCTCTCCATCAAAAACAAAGACAGGGCGAATCCGGAAAAACAGTAACTTGCAGAGTCGATGAAACAGAGTGAGCAGGTGAGCATTCCGAACAGAAACACCACCACGATCTCTGGCTCCCTTTATTGCTTGGTTCAACCAAATACTGATATCTTAAAGAACCGTTGAGAGGAAAAAAATGTGCTCTTCTACACATATACCACCTTGGGAGTTCCTATAAAGTGCACAGATATGACTGAATGGTTTTTGCCCACGGCTCCAAGGTTGTCTTATCAAAACCAAGAAAATCAAAATAGCTGTGAGCTTGGAAGAAGACTAAATCATTGCCCCTATTGCCCTGCACAAAAAGCAGAGTGGAAGCAAAAGCACAGCAAATACCTCCCCAGTTATTTTTACAGGTAAATGACAGGTAACTTCCTTCCACATCTTTCCAGCATTTAACCAAATGTACAGGACACGAAAGCTGATGCATCAGTATAAAACTTCCTCATCTTGGAGTCGTACTAAGAGCAGTACACTTATTTATAAAGTGCAAAATTCTATAGTCAAACACTTGCATAAGGATCCTATTAAGAAAAAGTCTGTTTTTAAAAGATGAAAATAAAAGAGCTTAGTATTTCACACATTATAAAGCAAAATTTCCACTTACCAGAATGTAGGCAATTTAAATGTGTTACTAATAATATAATCACTTATAAATAAGAGAAATAGTTAAAATAATTTCCCGTGCAACTTCGGTTCCTCAGCTTTACTTGCTTTACTTTTAAAGGATACCAACAGCAAGAATTTTCCCTTCCAGCGTTTCAGGGTTTATGGGTCTCCCGGTGCATTCAAGCAGCTTCCAAAGTCCTTGAACTCCCATTGTCCTTCCTTAGTTGCTTTGAGAGAAAAATCTATGGGGCACAAACGAAGGAATAACCCAAAGATTGTACGGGCCGCGGTCGCTTCATTAATTCAAACAGAAATAACGAGGAAGCCGCTCGGGCCGGGAGAGACAGGGGCGGGGACAGGGGCAGGGGGGGTCGCAATCCCGGACCTGCGGCGGGGAGCGGACCCGGCTCAGGGAGACGGGAGAGAGGCGGCAGGAAGGCCCCGCCAGCCGCGGCCGCCCGCAGCGCAGCGAGCGCAGGCCCCGCCCGGCCGGGCCCCGCGGGCCGCCGGGAGTCGCAGGCGCGGGGCGGAGCCGGCGCGGGTTGAGCAGGGATCACAGTCCTGAGCACCTCAGGGACACCTCCAGCACACTCAGAGACTGTCACCTTGCTCTGGTG
>JAOTQP010000001.1:37598249-37616929 GCA_026413545.1 Cichladusa arquata
CCCGCAGCCCGCCCCGCGCACCGGCAGCTCCCGCCGCCCCTTCAGCAGCTGCGGCTCCTGAGCTGCCTGGAGGAGAGCTTGGCACCAAACAGCGGGGAATAACGGAATCGGTTCTGTTGGAAAAGATCTCCGAGATCATCGAGTCCGACCTGTGACCGAGCGTCCCTTTGTCAATTACACCGCGATCGACGTGCCAGGTCCAGTCCCAACACTCAAGGACGGGAGCTGCACCACCGCCCTGGGCAGTCCCTTCCGATACCTGATCACCCTTTCTTTGAAAAAATTCCCTTAGGTCCAGTCTAAACCTCATCTGGTGCAGCTTGAGGCCGTCTCCTCTGATCCTGTCACTTGTTATCTGGGAGAAGAGGCCGACCCGCACCAGGTTACATCCTTCTTTCAGGGGGTTGTAGTGATAAGGTCACCCCTGAGTCTCCCCTTTTCCAGGCTAAAAAACCCCAGCTCCCTCAGCTGCTCCTCACAGGACTTATGCTCCACAGCCTTTATCAGCTCTATTGCCTTTCTCTGGTTGGAGAATGAAAAAAAAAGTCTCCTGTCCCAGAACAAAATCCTATAATGCAGACAAAAAGTAGTCCTATTTTTCCCACCCCCGAACAAGATTTCCCCTGCAGCCTCTGTGCTCTCTGTTCTGCCCCGACCACAGCCCCAGTGCCCCCCATTGCAGGCACCCCAGCACTCGGGAATCCCTAGGGAAAAGCTCCCTGCAGCACAACCCCAAGGACACACACTCAGCTCCTGCTACTGCTGGAAGAATCCATATGCTACATACTCTGTAGATGAAATTGGATGGTTTCCAAGCCAAGAGCAAAATAACTGTAAAACCAGAATTTCATCCCAACCTACTTAAGCAGAACAGCCAGCTACCATCGGAGGGGAGACCCTGTTTCTCAGTGTAACTATCATTATTAAGCAAAAGTTATGAGACACCCATGTAACTCTGGCTATTTAAGTCCTAATTCCCCTAAAGAACAAAGCTCAAGTAAACAAAGCTGAGCCCTCAGCCCAAACTCAGCTTGCAAAAACAGGGTCTGAAAATAGCTCATCTGGAAAATAACATTTCAAAACCTATGGGTTTTGTTCAGTCATGAGGCTGCAGGCTAATTAAATAGAAGATACAGTGGCTGCACTGAGCACCACTTTTTATGACCCAAGAGATCCTACCTACTTTGCTAAGCGGTAGCTGCAACTCTGATCTGTCACTTACCTACTTTGCTGAAGACCTTCACTAAATGCAGGACCATCATTTCCAAGACAAATGAAAAGCAAACAACAAGATAGAAAACAAATTTTATTGAATGAACAAAAGTCTAAAAGTCTCCCATTTTTGGTTAACAAAAGCAGCAACCTACAAAACCCCTGCATTCCATGACAAATCTTTTTATGTCAAAAAATTAATCCTTGAGCAGGTATGAACATTTGTACCCAGAACAATACAACCGTTGAGATGTGTTTGGGCAAGCAACTGAATTTATCAGGGAAAGAAAAAAAGAAGAAAAAAGAAAGAATTCATCTGGGACACCTGAAAAAGCTTGAATTGTGTGCTGGCTGAGAGGTATATCATCAGGGCTGCCAGCAGTTTTCAGCACTTGCATCCCCTTCACACAAAATGAAAAAAGCAGCAGAAGGACAGATTGTAAGACTGAACAAGGAAAAGAACTGCCAACAGAACACAGTGTTCAGCTAGCTCATTTGGCTAATTGTAAATGCAGCTTTTAATACTGAATTTCATAAGCTTGTGTTAAGTGAGTCCGTGCTCTCAGGAGGCTCCAGGGTAAGAGTTCAGCCACTGCACCCACAGAGCAAAGGTAACAGAGAAGTTCCATCCTCCAATAGGCAATTCATCACAGTCAAAACCAGGCAACCAGATAAGGGAAAAGAAACTGACACCTGCTTGACAAGATATGATTATCTGACTGACAGAAGTCAAATGGGAATTAAATGGAGAATGTACATTCTCTACATAAATCCAACAAGGTTTTCGAACCTATGTGATCTTTTTTTTTCATTTGCTCTGGATATGGGCAGCCTTACTAAAATGAAGTGATAAAAAAAGGCAATGTTTACTTTTATCCTTACACCATTTGCAGAATAACCCTTTTTATAATGTCATACCATAATTTTTCATGCTTTTGAACAATAAATATTTTCAATGAAGTCTGTTTATTACACTGACTGATTTCAACCCGCTCTTTTGTTTTCACAGATCAGGACATAGTACAATTATTTCAAAAGAAATTATTGATTTTGCTATCATATTCACCTTTGATTGCAAAATTACAACAATCTGTGCTTATCTGTCACTTTATACAACAGATCTCGTCTATTGCAACCATATCAACATATTTATTTAATAATTATGAAGTTGTATCTTATACCGTAATTTCTATTCTTATGTGTTCTAGGACTAATAAATCCCTAATATGTTTTGATTAAAACTAACTTTAATATATCAACTCTATCGTCTAAAGTTAATTTTAATCATTTCCACCATAATCATTATAACTCTGATACCCACTGTTCCTCCTCTCCCGAAGACTAGATTTCTTCCATGTGGATTCTTGATGAAAGCTAGCACTGAAAGATCGACCCAGTCGTCCATGTTGTTTCTTAGATATATTGTCTTCACTCTCAGATTTGGAAATTCCTTGTCCTTGTGTTTGGGATTGTTTATTCTGTCTAACATTTCCAAATGGAAAATTCCAAGGACCAAATCTTTGCCAGTTAAGTCTCTGAAAGGCAATGATGCAATGAAGATTTCCTCCAACCTAATCAAAGTAAAAGAGGTTCTTTGTTAAATGCACACCACAGGCACATTTCTGACATACATAGATATTTGACATCAACATATTGACAAGTGACACAATACTTTCAAAAAGAAAACAAACAAGAAGCGCCACAACCTATAAACCAGGAAAAAAACACCAACAAACCAAAAAAACCACAGAATCATATACAGAAATATACAACTTGCAACAATCAGTTCTGATTGTTTCCCAGATTCAATTACTGCTTTCTTATTCATCTTTTTGATCTTTTTAAGCTATCCATTTTATCTTTCATGGGCCAGTATCACTTATCTTCTGCTAGTCTTTTTTTTACTTTCTAGCTACCTTCTCAGCAATTATCTGTTCTGGTCCATTCTGATCTTGCTGACAGTCTTCCATAGGGTCTTCACATCTGAAATCATCTCTTCAGTCTATTATTTCTCACAGAGTTTCAATCTGCAAATCACAAATACATCCTCCACCCATGAGATACAGCCCTATCTATAGGAAAGAAAGCGACATGCATTGACAGTAACTCCACACAAGGGAGACACATACATTCTTTTATGCCTGATCCTACTCAATTGTACTTTCTTTCCCACTTAAATGTCATTGGAGGGTCATACCCCAAAGGGTCTGTAGTTTGTCTGCAGAACATTTCTATACTTGCTGCAGCAACATTTTAAACCAACAAAATTAAATATTCTGACCAAATACATTCTGCATACACAGATATCCTGGTTCATCATATACCAAGCCACTGATGTTTTATATCTTGTCCAGCAAGTAAATCTAAATGACTGTGGTATGCAAGAACCCACATTATACTTTTGTCTTCAGCAACACTTCATAACAGAATAAATTCCTTTAGTAAAGTTAACTTACACTGCTGAAGTGTGAGTAAGTTTGCAATAACCTACCATGAGTTTCTTCCCATCTTAGTGAGTTTACCTTACCTTCTTTGTTTTTCGATGTTGCAATCCTCTCTCTAGGTGTCGAATATCTAGATATTCTGGATTTTGAGTGTTTAGGTCAGTGACAATATCTGTCCACCTACAGAATAAAATCATTACTACTCAGCTGATATTTATGAAACCTCAGCAGCACAAAGACTCACATACACATACACACAAATACAGATCTGTAGCTTTAAGCAGTCTTATCAGTGATTTAAAGATAAATGAATGCATAAAGTTACAAAAGCCTTAGTATTAGAGATATCAAGCTGGATGTAAAAGTGTCGCTTTTAATCAAAGCATTCACAGTGATTATTCCTGCTCTTAGGAAACACCTTCCAAAATGAGTAAGAGAACCATGAGTCATAGCTACATTCCCTATACTTACCAATTCATCAGTTTGGGAAAGAAGGAAGCAAAGTGTGGTCTAGGCAAGATGAAACATTAGCCTTCTTTTTTCTTTAAACCTCTCCTACCCTTTTGTATTATTTTGCTAAGTTCCTTGGCTTCTTTTGCACACTAAATGTGCTTTCACCAGAGTCAGCTCTGATCATAACTCACTCCTCCATTTTATTTAATTCTAAACTATCAATTCAATCACTCCCTATTCACTCAGCTTTTCAAAGACTCATTATTCCTTCCAGCCCAATTGAAACAGACCTTTTCATATTCCAGACGTTTTTAAACCTGCACATCACCTTTTCATTTCTATCAATGTCTAACTGCCTGTTTAACACCACCCTCCAAATTCAGAAAATGCATTTCTGCTCCAACCTTTACCCCCTTTTCCTTAAACACAGAACTTTCTGCCAGCTCTCACAGGGAGTGCAGCAGGAAGAAGAATGTCTCCACAATCAAAATTAGTATTACAAAAGGTTTTATTATATATTCAGAAACTGTTTCCTGTGCCATTTGTAGCTAATATAACATACAACAAAGTTCTACCCTTGGCACTTACAATATGCCATTTCTCAGTAATCAGATGCATATTGTGATTTTAATCTTGTTGCACTTAGTCTCATAATCAAAAATACCCAGGTACTTGCAGTTATTGACAAGGTCACATTACTGATAAAAAAAGAAAACCCTATTAAATATAACTAATCCATGACATTTCTACATAGCACCCTCTAGTTCTCCTAGTCTGTACATCTAGTTTAGACACCAACTTAGTTTGGGTCAAACCCCATCATAAATGTACTGTTTGAATGCACAGATAAGCAAATAAGACAACTGCAGGCTGCACCTGCACCTGAGCTAGGAGATCTCAGCAGCAGAATAATATCCTGTGCACAGCCCAGACACAGCCTGTGGACGTCCTCAGCTACAGTCTAAACTCCTCCAAGGGCCGTGCAGTCTGTAAGTCACAACTGGCATGACCATAGACAGCTGAGGTGCCTTTTCATCCTGACTAATATGAGCTGTGTCACACCCAAACAAATGATATGGGCTTTGGCTTTCAGCAGCCCTCCTGTGTTCTGAGAGGCGATATAAAACCGCAGAGCCAGCCTTGCGGTCAAAACACGAAGTTTCTCACTAAAGCACCATCTGTTTCTATTAGATATATATATATACACATGTATATATTTATTCAAAAGAACTAAAAAGTCACTCAAGGACTCTGAGTAGAGAACCACAAACTGTTTTGAAAGAAAACATTATTTTACATTCTTACCAAGTAACATACCTTTTACAGTGTATTGTTGGATGCTTTCTACTGGGCTCTCCAATTAAGATCCAATATTCTACTTCTTGCTGCAAGACACGACCTCTGTTCAATAGAAGACACAATCCTAGTAAGATTTATTGTGCATGCTAAAAAGAAAAAGATGTTAACAGTCTCTTATTCTTTTTAGGATTTTCTAACATTTACAATTGTTTCCAAAGCCAAACTAAAAACCAGCTCTTGTGCTATAGTGCTCACAATTGCATACAGGGAACCTTTTGTTTCATAGGGTCTGAAAGCAAACCTTAGGGATGCTACTATACTTTACTTGGGAGGAAGACAGATTTTCACTAAAAGCAGTTTTATTTGGATGAAAGACAGTCTGGTACACGATGTAAATATGAACATATAGGAACCAACAGAAATAAGAGTTGTGGAAAGCTACATAAATGTGGTACAAACAGCTTCCTCCCTATCTGTGATGTCTGACAGTCATAAAAGAGTCCTTTCCACTATTTTTAAACTATACCTTGGCTGACAGTTGTTACTAAGAGCCGTAGGGTAACCTGCAAGAACAAAACTGGCAACTTCAAATGCTTTCTTCTAAACATCCAATACCAGATCCTAAAATCCAAACTTCTGAATTAATACTACTTTGCAATTAACTTCCAAGAAGCTCAAAGCTTCCAGTAACCTTGCCAAGGAAAATTTTTGACAGGTTTAAGGGTAGAACTAATGAGATACACAGGACTGCTCTGTGACTTCCTTTGTATAATTATCTCATGAAAAACTACATCAGTTTCAACTGTGACAAAAACCTGACATTTTTCTGCCTAGGGTATTAGACAGCATATGGCCTTATTGCTTGGAACATTTTGTTTACTCACAAAAAAATTCCCTGTAAAATAACAATGTATTCCATCAGTGCAAAGATGGGAAACCAAGACACAGGATAGATTAATTGACTTACCTAAAGTCACACTGGAAGTCTGTGGTTGAACTGGGAACTGAACCCAGGTCTCCCGAGTCCAAATCCAGCAACCTAAGATCATACAGGAAGTCTGTGGGTGACCTAAGAACTATCTCTAAGCTCAGCCTAGCAACCTATCCACCTACTTCTTTTGGGACCTAAAATGTTTCTTAACTTGATTTTTAAATAAAAACTTTTCTTTGTAAGTAGAGTACAAAAACAGGTGAACAAGAACTGCTCCAGAATCTAATGGTAGTGCTTCTGAAAACAAAACTTTTTTTTTCTCAGTAGGATCAGAAAATACAAAGAAAATAGGATGCTCATCTGGTTTGATCTCCAGCCTAAAATAAGACTATAAAATCTTCTTGAACTTATTATTTCATGTTACATTGTTAGAAGAGAACTGTTGATAAGAAAGAAAGCTAATATTGACTTAAAAATAACATCACTAGTGACTAAGAATCCATTTCAGCCATGTATAAAGAATGAAAGTGTTGTTCCCACTCATTACTAAACAATATAAATTTAAGTTACTTAAAAGGCATGTTATGTTTCCACACAGTAGACCATGTTATTTCTCAGACTGCATTTTTGATCTAGGAATAATTTTTTTTCCTTTGGTCTACTAGTACAGATTCCTCCTAACTGATTGAATAAGTAAGTGATTAACATTTTGGTAAACTCAAGTATACTGATGTGTTGGATTTCTACTTGGGGCAAGTCAGTGAACTCAGTCTCAATAAAAAAACTGTATCCTTTTGTTCTTATATAAAAAGCTTTCAATAACCCTATAATAAGCTTCACACTGGGAAACTAAATAGATTATGCTTTATCACCTCCAATCAATGACCATTTTCAACTCCAAAGGTAGAGCTAGCATTCTCTATGCCTTGATGCAACCCTACCTCTTCAACAATGTCACAGTCAGACTGCTTAGCAAGCAGATTGCCAGAAGTTCACCTTATACTAGTGACCTACACGTTTCACTGTTTAACATTCCCCAACACTGATACCTGCTAATTTTCTCAGGGATTGACTACTTATGCTCCATGATAATGCTAATAAACACTGACCAATGGCTGAACATAAAGAAAATTCAACAGAATCCTTTAATACCTACCATGTTTGAAACTACTTTGAGAGAGGAAAAACAGCTTAATATGATTTGTTGAATGAGGTAAAACAAACTGCTCTCCTCAAGAGTGTATAGAGTACTCTACTAAGTATAACACCTTACATTGAGCAACAAGGTAAATGCCTCAAAAAAGCTAATACATATCTCAAGAATATTTTTATTTTAATATTTTCAAAGTCAAAATTTTTGGGTTTAATGCAAGACTTTCCCCAGATTCCATATGAATACTAATGCTATTACCTATTTTTCAAAATCTGTATTTAATTGAAAACTATATTAACTATTGCATTATATTATCCTAGTAGTGTCACTCTGACAAATCTGAAATTATACAGGGAACTGTATTTTTATTCTAAAACAACTGGCATATTAAGCTTACAGAAGTACTCCAGCATTTCAAACATGGTTAAAAAATGCCAAACCCAATGTCATAGTCCAAAGACCTCTTGTAGCTTTTCTCCCCCTATTCCCTCCCAATTCCTGGTAGTAAATCATTCACATATCTTTACTTTTCCATGCCTTACATGCCAGTAGCTGGAATTTACCACCACCATTATTAGTCAACATTCATGTAAAAAAGGTACGTATCCACCATCCTGTGATACCTACACAACCCCCGTTCTTGCCCTATACAAACACTGGTTTCTAAATGTAAATTTCATTGCATCCACATCATGGAGGATTAATATTACTGCAGACTTTTTGCTTCTAGCTTATAAAGGAATATTGCAACATACACGCACTTGTTTTCCCTTGCAAGCTCTCTAGGAACAGACTCTCCCCATAATTAGCTGGCCTTTTATTGTTTAGCTTTAAAAAAACCCCACCTGGCCTTTTTTCAGCCCATATGTTTTTACTTTCAGAGTAGTTACCTTCACTCATCCTTCAATAAAATAACTACCTTATCTCTACATGGCTAGAAGGTCTTTAAAAAAAAACAATTTCTTAATACCACTCACAATTTTCTCTTTCAAGTCCTCTCAATGTAGTTTGTTTAGTTATGTTTCATTTTAAGTCAGTCCTATCAAATCACACCATAGTGTTTTTCTAGCTCAGACAGATGGCTATATGACACAAACTGAAATGTTATTTATGGAGAAAAATGGCATCAAATTGAAGTAAATTTTTCTGTATGTTTCTTCCACTAAAATAAGCATAAGCACAGTATCTTACCTATAGGCTTTACTAGCTTTTACTGGGGTCGCTTCAAATCCAATTGGGCAAAAATAATGGTTTTGGCAATGGTAGATGTAGGCCATTGATTCATCTTTCAGTCCTCGTGTTAGCTTTGCAAGGGCCCCTGCAGCTACAAAGGAAGATCAGGTTACAGTTCCGGGTGCTTTGGACCCTGAGTAACATAAAAAGACCTTTTTTGACAACAAAGTAGTTATACTGCTTTTTAAATGGGAGGACGTGACCTGGCAGGCATCCACAAAATACACTTTTGGTATCAAACTTATTATTTTTTTTTATACGAGGCAGGAAATTAAATACTATCTGCTGCACAGTCTGTGCCAGGGAAAGGCAATAAAAAGTATGCTCTGTGCTTAGATCAAAATCAAATTTTAAAAAGAACCATAAGTATCTCTTAACCTAGAAAATACACACTGCAACAGAATGCAGTCCCAGCTGCCCTAAGTCAGATGTGGCACACATCGATGATACTACTAAAACCACTGAAAACACTCAAACATTTTGGTATCATGAGCTTCTTGGAGCTTCCTAGTCTCAGAAGCACATATGGGCATGCAGGGATTTATAATGTGACCACAGTGCTCAATTTCAGGAAAAGACTAGAAGAGGCACTGAAACATTACAAGTTTCAAGTGGGATACCAAGAAAAAAAAAGATTCGTTTTTAATAATCTCTAAAACTTTTCCACATGATTTTGTGCTTTTAAAGAACCTTTCAGTTAGAAGGCAATTGCCCAGACTATACCAAAGGCTAGTTAACTGTGCATGAAAGTAATGTTTTTTAAATAGCATACCTAAAAAGTAGACAAGCTGCAAAAAATGCAGCTTCATAAACTAATTGAGAATAATCGCCTAACTTTAGAGAGAGATGTTAGTTACAGTCAGGCAGAACAGGTAAGTTCATTAAAACTTTAAGTTCATTAAGACTTTAAAACTTTTTAAAGTTTTTTTTAAAAGGGCTTTTTAAAGGCATAAAACATGTAGTAAAGACCCACACTTTTTGTTCTCCCAGTGGATGACAGCAAACAAATCTTTCCACACACCAATGCAGAACTGGAAATGCGGTGTTTGCCTGGATACCTTAAGATTCCAATTCTGAGACAGCAGAATATATAGCAGAGACTGTATTTTATCATAATATAAGTATAAATGAAATTTTTAGCTAAATAAGAGAAAAAGTAAAAACAGAAAAATCAGCTAACTTGGAGTTATTTGATACCTTCTCTCAGATTGAAAGTACTACTTACAGACTTCATCCTGTCAAATGCTACACACTGCAGGATTTTTCAATTTATACACTAAGATGAGTACTTTAGGATTAGCTACATACCAGTTTCTCCAGCTGTCTTGTTCTTCCCATGAGGTTTATACAGAACGTATGAGCATCCCTTGATATGGAAGTGATCATTTATTTGCCTAAACCATCTGAAACAATAAGCTTAAAGATTGTAGTAACTCAAGAGTTATTAAATACAATTTCATTTCCTCACACTTTTCCTGTGCTTTGACAGTTTAGGAAAACAAGTCTTGGTGTGCTATTAAGTACCTACCTCACTAATTTTTAGACTGTAGATGACCACGGCACCCAATACAAAACTTAACATATCCTAGACAGAGAAGTAAATACACAGAGCCTTTTCCTTCATTTTGCTTTTCCAGACTTGACACAGATCCATAGTAACTAAAGATTGGGATGTGAAATGTCGGTCCTGTTGTATTTAGCCCAGTCACCTCTAACGTACAATTCACTCAGACTGTAGAAAGGCACACGAATTCTCAGATGCCAAACTTCAACTCTGATTTGTAGGGTACATAAATGAAATCTAGGTCCCCAGAAAGGACCTTCAAGTGAGACTTTCTGCTTATCCTGTTGGGTTTCTCTCACCTAAACTTCACAAAGCCCAAGCACTACAGGAGCCTCATACTGCAACTCCTCACCACAGCACTAAGTGAGGACAGGCCAGCAGCAATTTTTCCACATTAGAAGATTCAAATTACATGTTTGAAGACAATACCTCAATGATAAAGCTATGATGGGTAATGGGGTTGGATCACAGCCCTCCTGTTTCCCAATCTGCCAAGTACTTCAAAATCTTTGGACCAGGCAGGAAAAAAAATAAAGAAAACAAAAAGATGGGTAACTTCTCTGCTGCATAGAGGATGCTCACAGGGGAAATCAAATAACAATTACAAGTTTAACTTTTGTCCATGTAGACTGTTGACAGGAAGAGACAGAACACTGTATCAGCTTGGTCTATAAGAGTTGCTATACCCTGACATACTCCTGAAGAAATACAAATTCTGGATCTGAATTTCCTAAAGCAAGTAAGGAAATTTTCGTGACATTTTCCAATGGTCTGGCCAGTATGCTGGATGGAGAATAGACCGCTGCCACTTTTCAAATCCAGCACCATCCTGATCAGCCAAACACTACAAATTGCCATAAAAAAATTAATTAAATCAAATGTAACTCATGAAGCAAGCAAAAATACTGCAAAAGTTTCTAACCTCACCAAAGGGTAACACACCAAAGCCCTGTCAAAATGTTCAGCACTCTAGTACAATATGCTCCTTGGTTATGTTTAGTCCTAGAATGTCTTATTACTTCAATACCACAAAAAAAAAAAAGGCACAAAGAACTTAGGTCCAACCTATAAATATCAGGAAACAGCAGAGCAGAAGTAATAAAAAAAGTCAAAGTGTTCTGTGACTCCAGCTCCAGGTTGTTGTTCCTGAACAGTTCCATTGCTGCAAAGATTCAGCACTATCTTGTTTTCAGCTCTTAAATTACATTTTACCTTAGGCTAATAGTGTATCAATTGTCTTTTGGGGCCATTTCAGTGATACTAGCAAGCATTTAACATGCATTTTCAAACATAGGAAAGTAAGTGTAAAGAGAGTTTCCTAACCAGGAGACTAGACTCATTAGAGTATTGTACAATCATCACACAAACTGAACCAAAAATCAAACAGAATTTCACACTGATCTGACCTGTGTAACATCACACCATTCAAAATGGCCAGGGCCAACAATTCTTTGAGAAGTTTCATTGTCAGAGTACTCAGGTATGCCTCATTATTCTAAAACTTGAGGATTAACATATCAGCCACTACGTTTTAAAATAAATTAACTACTACCATATTTTAAAGGTTCTATCTTAGCTGCATCAAAAAAACCAAACGTACCTCATTAGAGTTGTGTTTCCAGTGAAGGGACCAAACCTAATCTCCTCAAATGGGGGCTGAAAGCCCAGTATATGCAAGGCTTCTTCTTGAGTGATGGGGGGCAAACTTAAAAAAAAAAAGTGTTGTAATTAGAAACATATTTTTGACACTCTAGAGGCAAAGCAAAGCAGTCTATGTGTGACTTTACCTTCCAGCTCCCAGCGTACTATATAAGAAATTCCAGCAAGACACTAAGGATGAAATTCCACAGGAGGTCTTGTATTGAGGTCGGCTAACACAATACCTTAAAGAAAAAAAACCTCAAACATATTAGTAACACAATCGTGACTCACATATGTAACAAACTTTAATTACTTTTGTGTGCCATGTCACTAAAATGCCACATTATATTGAATGATTTTATGTCATCTGTGTTAATATAAAAAAGCCAACAAAAAACCCAAAACAACCTTAAAAACAAAAATTAAGCAACCATGTTAAACAATTTCTTTGCCAAATGCCACTACCCAATTTCATGTAAATCAGTCAAATTTCTAACAGCTCCATGGGAGTTCTGTACAAATGATCCTGTAGGAAAATGTGATTCTGTACTAATATAACATATGGTTTAATCCAGTCTCTTCTAAAATGTGCACTTGTGGCAAACCCCATCTTTACCAATTTACTAATGAATATCATTCTGGGCCACAGATTGCCTAGGTTAACTCTAACTTTCTGGTCATAGACACGAAGTTAGAACTAGATGGATGCATTACACTAATAAATTTAGAGAGCTATACTAATACAATAATGGTTGTATAGAAATGGCAGATTCTGATCAAGTATTTCCCAATAAAAATCAGAAGTAAAACACCTACATTTAAGGTTACTTTTTGCCTGACCATGCTACTGAACTTGTATTTTGTTTTGCAATGAATCCCCACATAAGTTTTTCCCTTCATAGAAAGTAAAAGGAATGTTTAGAAAGAAAAATGTTTTAAGAATTTCAACAGATAGGAGGGAAACTCTAATTTGTCTTCTAGAATGCATGGGACAGTGTGTGTATGCTTAACATTTCTACTAAAAAAAAATTATGAAGACATCATTGAAAAGTTTGAAATCAGGTTAACTAGCAACAGTGTTTACTGAGAAACTACACAGTTAGTGTAGTTCATAAATTCATAACTTCATAAATGAATTGATAAAGACTACCATCTCCGAAGGTCCAACACTTTTCTTTCCTTCACATCTTCAAGAGCTGAACGCTGAGGACACTCTCTGTATTGTTTGCTTTTTTTTTCCACTGATTTTTTCTTTGTCCCTTGTTTCTTCATGTTGCCTGCAAATCAAATTTCAGAATCAAATGTCTAGTTCGCCATTCACAGCTTTCTTCTTAAATACATTTTGTAATAGCACACAGCTCAAACACAGACAGTGGTTGTGTTAGTAAGTGTAAACTGAGACTAAACATTAACTAAAAGGAGAAAAATGCATAATCTAAATTGTCAACAGGTTTATAAAGCTGCCATTAGCTCTGTAAACAGCATGGTCTTTAGATCATGAACAGAATTAATGATGACCTGCCCAACTGTTTAGAGACATAAGTCAATCTGATTATTCTAATGCATTAAATCACCCATCCCAGAAATAGACTCTCAGACCAACATGGACCTCCAATCTCCTAACATTAAGTACAAAGGGAATATAATGAAATGCTTGTTTTTCACTGCCAGCCTTGCAACCAGCTACAGTTTCTAATGAAAACATATATGCAAATCCATTAATAATGACATACACCCAAGGTCTTTTCCTTTTTATGAGCCACTGTGACAGTAGAAAATGGAGACTTGGGCCATATGCTAAAGCAGAAATATTTTTGTCCCATTTTGAAGCCATACATCCAGATGCAAAATATACTAGGTCCTACTAAAACAAAAGGAAAAAAAAACACTCCAAGAACACAGAGGGAGGGCTCGTGGGGATACCAGAAACCACCCCAAATACTACACAGTCAAGCAGAACTCAGACTTGCTTTGGATCCACTTTCCCTGGCAGGTACACTTGACTTTCACTCCTACTCTCTCTCACACTATTCTGTCTTGATGAGCAGGTCCCTTGAAATGAAGAACAGGCTCTTCTATAGCACCTCCTCACAGGACTCATGTGCTGGCCAGCCCCCTTCACAAACAAGCTGGAAACACGAAGCCTTTTCCTTTCACATCAAAACTTCACCACCTCACCTGCTTTGCTCTTCATATTTGAGTTCACGCCATTGAACTCCGATTTGTCTATTTCCCACGCCAGTGGAAGCTTTCCAAGATTGCCAGGCAGGCTTTCCAAGTTAGCATCTTCATTGTAGATAATCTCTGAAGCACCAGTTTGAACACTGAGTAAGTTAGGTGTGTTATTTCCAACGTTTAAGGCAGCACTGCTTGATAGGCAGGCACTAACTGAAGCACTTGGACTTTTACAAATAGATGTTACTCTGTTTAAAAAAGCATAGTCTGAGCAGATGGTATAAAACTTCTCTCTTGTATGAGTCACAGGACATCCCCATGGATAATGCCCATCTTCCCTAGACACCAAGGATGCAGTGGAGGCATCTGACATGCAGTATGGCTTCACGGGATCGTGAAGAGAAGCTTCTGGGGATTCTTTCCCAGGTCTGTTTTCCGTGTTTCTATTATTTCCAGAACCATTTTCCTTTTCATCTTCTGAAATAGTAGGCATTGAATGATACTAAGAGTATTGCACAGCGAAGAATACTTTTTCTTTATGTTTCAATTACAACAGGGTTTTCATCACTGCCTCCATTGCCTCTGCAAGGTATCAAAGAGGTACCTGAAAAAAAAAGGTAAGTTAGCACAGGTGTCTCATGCAACATAAAATATACACGAAGCTTATCTTTGACATAAAATATACACAAAGCTTATCTGGTGTCTCTCCCAAAGCATGTCTAGAACTCCACAATCAGCACTTTTTATCATTTGTGAGGTGCCAACAGCATACACCACAGTGATATCATGCTGAGGACATGATAAGCAATTATACTTATAAACCAGCACACGAAAATAAAAAAATTTAAATCTTTCTACATTTTCTTGGTTGTGTTTGCTCTCTTCTATCCCTTACAGTCACGATACACTGTTAATGTGGAGTTCAGAATAATTTATACAAATTAATAAATCATCATACAGCAATTTAAGGTCACAATTCTGCTGAATCCTGCTAACTTTTGCTGCAAGTTCAAGCATACAATTACAGTAACTATAAGCTCTATCGATTGTAAATTGACAACACCACCCTCAATCTGTTCCAATGCTTCCCTCCTACAGCTGTTAAAGGTTCCCTTTTATTTTTCCGTGCCTCTTATTCTTCAAGACGTGAGAAAGAAAAGCAGGTTTTGTTTATGGCAACTAAGAATTACCAAAAACAAATTTAGACGGCTGGCTGGCTGGCTTGCTTTAAACGATCATTTTTAAAGGGCAAGCTGACAGCGTGTGTGTTATCTGTCATCTCAGCAGCTCGCACGTCTGCAGACACGCGCCGCAGATGGGAACCTGGCGAGGGAGGCAGGAATTCCGCTCCGCAGCCTCCTCCTGCCGCACCAGCTCGGGGCCGCTGCCCCGCACCTGCAGCGCGCCGGGAGCGCCTCCGGCCTCCCAGGGCCGGCCGGGCTCCGCCAGGCGGAGCGCAGGGACACATCCGAGCACCCGCCCCTCCCCCGCGCTGCCGCCGGCGGCTCCAGCGCGAACAGCCGCGGGCTGGGGAAAGGGGCCCCCGGGACCGTGGGCTCGCTGCCCTCCTGGGCGCCGGCCAGGGGCAGGGACAGCGGCGGCGGGGCTGCCCCCGGGCCGCGTTACCTGCGCGCAGCGGGGCTCGCCGGCGTCGCCTCCCCGGCCGCGGCGTAGCGGGGACGCGGGCGCGCCGGAAGCAGACACAGCCGCGCGCTCACCTGCGCGCCCCCGCCGCCCCCCGCCTCCTCCGCCGCCGGCCCGCACCAACTCCCGCCGCCGCACGGGGCCGGGGGAGGCGCGGGGCTGCCCGGCGGCCGCGGCCGCGCTCCCGCTGCGGGCCCTCACGGTGCCTCCGAGGAACCGGTGGCGAGCGCCTCCCGGCTGGGCCGCGACTGCGCCTCGGCGCCCTGAGTGGCGCCTCTTCGGCCGCCCTCCCCCCTATTTGCGCCCTCATGGTCTCGCCCGCTGGTGGCCCTGGGGAGGGAGGGGAGGAGCGGGCCGGGGATGGCGGGGGCGGGAAGCGCCTGCTGTGAGGGGCGCGGAATAGTGAGAAACAGGCTGAGGGAGATGGGCCTGCTCAGCCTCGAGAAGCGACGGCTGAGAGGGGATCTCATCACTCACTGTAAGTACTGAAGGAAGGGAGGCTGCCAAAAGGATGGAGCCAGGTTCTGCTCGGTGGTGCCCAGCAATAGGACGGGAGGCAACGGGCAGAGACTGATGCGCAAGAAATTTGACCTGAATATGAGGATGAGCTTCTTTACTGTGCTAGTGACCAAGCACTGGAACAGACTGACCAGAGAGGTTGTGGAGTCTCCCTCAATGGGGATGTTGAAGAGCGGTCTGGATGCAATCCTGTGCAGTGTGTTCTGGGCTGACCCTGCCTGGGCAGGGAGCTTGGACCTTTTATTTGCACCGGGGTTCTCCTGTTGTTGTGTAACTACAATGCTTCTGTAAAACTGCATGAAAGAACGAAAGTTTATTTCAGATAACACTGTCTGAAACCGCTGACAATATTTGTCATCTCATCCTTCACTGCAGTCAACATGAACAAACAGTGACACTGAAGATACAACTGGAGTTGTTCTGGTACTGCCACAAATATGTAAAAATAATTAATTTTAAAATATTCAGATTGATTTATAACAAAGTCATTATAAAATTTTAAATAAAATATCAAAAAGTTTTATGATGTCCTGCTGACAGAGGATTCACTCCTGGCAATTATGACACTGCACCCTCGGCCCACAGAGCAATACTTTCTGTGAGAGGTGTTGCAATTAATGGAAAAAAACACAATCCAATATCTCCTCATTTGTTAATTCTCAGTGGTTAGGCAGAGCTGAGTTGCCAAAGTGCTCAAGCAGTTGTGGGTACAGCCATGTTTGCCATCCCCTGGACATGAGAAGACCTAGATCCCATTCAGTAGTTGATGTGGCTTTATCCTGAGGCAACCTGCCCCTTGTAATGGAGAGGATCCCTTATGCCTTTGCCAGCTGGAAGCCTGTTGAGCCTTAGTCGGCCAACAGCCTTTGATATAATTAAATAATTCTGCCTCCAAAGCATTTTTATCTGAGCCAAATTATAGGCATTAGGATAGCAGCGATGTTGGCTTTGCCAGCCAAGACTAAAATTAGGTTGCATGATTTATCTTATAACTTGTTTGGGTGCTGAAAAATAGTGCCAAATCTCTGCACGGATTCCCTGAGCTGCACTTTTGTGGGGGAAAAAAAGCTGGAGGAGAGAACATCAGGAGGGTGGAAGTGTGTCACCTTTACTTCATCGTTGCTGTGCTTTTTTTAACATGTCACTGCCATCCTGCTGAGACAAGGAAGGATGATCTGTGAATTCTACAGCTATCAAATTTCTTTTAAAATAAAAACATTTTTAAAGTTCTCTTCCACTAGAGGAGACTGGCTTCTCTCATACAGCAAAATATAAGCTGTGAAGGAGTGTGATTTCTGCCTGTAAAACACATCAGGAGAGTGGAGATGAGGAAAGGAGAGGAGCTAAAGGGTCATGGATATACAATAGTATACACAAAAATGTGTGAGTTTTTGGACTGGAAATTGCAAGTCTTGTAACTGCTGAATGTCCTGAAAACTCATGCCAATGAGAACATAACAGGGCAAAAACTATGTCTTTTAAAAGCTGGAGCTTGGTAATATTTAAAGCATTTTGTAATGACATTGTTGGTTAGAAAAGACCCTTCATCGACCCAGTTTGTCATTTCTCAGCTTGCAATTTTCTCCAAGCAAGTGATTTTTGTGTGCTTTTCTCTAAGCATATTTGCAATACTTCAAAATGTAAAATACAAAATCTCTTTGAAATTCATGGGTCCTTGCTGATGAGTTTCAATTTCCTGTATTGTTTGCCTTAACAAGAGAGAAGCAATAAGGAGCCAAGCTGAAATTATCTTAGAGGTCTTTTCCCACCTAAACGATTCTGTATGTAGTTAAGAACACTATTAGTGTTTGGGACTAGCCCTCTATAATTGGAAGCTGGATTATTTGACAGACAAAGGGCCATGGAATCACCAAAGGCGATTGCCCTGGTGGCAGCGGGTGAGGTTTCCCTTCACTTCTGCTCCAGACAATCCCAGACCTGCACTACCGGCAGCGAGACATCACAGAGTCACAAAACTGTGAGGGGAGGAAGGGACCTCGGGAGATCATCTAACCAACCCCCCTGCCAAGGCAGGGTGACCTGGGAACACTGTAGCTTTGGAATGTCTCCAGAGAGGAACACTCCACGGCCTCCACGGGCAGCCTGTTCCAGGGCTTTGCCACCCTCAGCGCAAAGAAGCTCTTCACCTTCAGCTGCTCTGGGGAGGATTTTGAAAACATTTTCCTGATTGCAAACTCCATTTCCCACCCTCACGTTTGGGAACGGAGTGAAGGGAGGCTGGTGGGCGGGGAGCAGGGGGAAGGACTTCAGCTCACGGCACGGGTTAAACAGCGACTCAGAGATGTCCGGATGTGTACGTCAGGGGCTCGGGCAAGAGCCAGCTGTCCCCAGTATCTTCATGCGCTGGCTCCCATTAACTCCCAGGGGCTCAGCCGGCGCCCCCCGAGCGGC